>JANAVB010014273.1:0-243631 GCA_029216955.1 Iris pallida
CCCAATCGGGTAAACTGACACACACACACACGTATACGCTGCATCGTGCACGCGTGCAATTCATCCTAGGACACGACACACGTGTCTAGGAGTCTCGTGCTTGTGTCCCTAGGTTCGCCTATGGTCAGGCTAGGTGTCCAGCTACCTGAGTCGTGTCCACGTGTCACCATGTGTCGACACGAGCCCCATATCAGTCGAGTTTTCTCGACTGATACACACTGTTTCACACAATGTCGTACGTGTGTTCTAGTGTCTCGTGGACACGACACACGCCACGTGGGGTCACGTAGTCATGTCCACTTGTAGCCCACGTGTTGGGCTACACACTCGTGTCACCACGAGGTGTCCACGAATCGTGTCCGTGCGATACGAGTCGCGTGTCAGTGAAGAAAATGTGCGCGTGCAGTGCAGTGCGTATCCCGTGCGAGTGAGTTTTCTCACTCGACATGACACGAGAAGTCATGAGACTTTGGGGGCATGTTCGCAGACATTGCCCCCGTGTCCATGTCAATTTTGGCGTGTCCTAGTGCTCTGTGCAGTGTGCACTAACAGTGGGGTAGCAGGGCACTGCCACACTATGCAGTGCAGTGTGTGCAGCGTGTTCGTGTCAATTTTTTGACACGAAACGACACAGTGTCATACTCAGTAAGTTTGGGTTAGGGTTAGCAGGGTTAGGGCTACCTGAAAATGTAATTTGTTCTACATTTTACAGAAGTTTATTTCTTAGGGACATTTCACCAAACACTGTTATTTAAACACAGATACGTGTCCGATACGGACACCAAACCAAACCTATTTCCTACTAAACTTGACCTACAGTTAGGGTATACCTATATGCATGCATTTATGAAGAAAAATTACAATATTAGCAAGGTTTGAGGGCATTTACCTATGAGTGCAAAAATCAATGGAAAGCCTAGAATAGGGGGGGTGTCCTTCCACTTGGTGATACCCAAAGCCATGTGAAACTTTGGTTGCTAGCCTCCCTCAGTTTCCTCAGTGTAGTAGGGTCCTAATGCAAGAAACTAGAGGTAATTTGGATCAAAAATGATCAAGTTATGGTCTTGTGAAGGAATGGGAATTTCAAGGTTTAATGAAATGTAAATTCATGTAAAGGGGACTTGAATGAACTATGGGGTGATATATAGGAGGGGGGGCATGGTGTGGCCGGCCATGGGGGTAGGGTAGGGTGTCCTTGGGTTGCTTCCAAGTGAAGGGAAGGACTTTCATGCCAAAGTAATGATCTTTTGAGTGTTTTGTGGAAAATATCTAATAAAGTGCATTCTAGGATATTTCCAACCTTTGACTAAAAGTAAAAATCTATCCCCTTAGCATTCTAGGTTAGTAACTAATCCCTAGATTAGGCTAAACTTGGTTAGGGGCTCTCATGACACTTAACAATAATTAAATAATAATAAAACACATAAATGCAAATAATTCCAAATAAATCCTAGAAAATTACCAAAATACCCTTTAGGCTAAAAAGTGCTAAAATGGTATCCTAATCACTTGGTTAGGCTTACATGGTCATGATAGTCTCTAGGTTATGAAATCTATAGGGTTTACACTAGGGTTATACTAGTAAAGTCACAAAGTCATAAGTCGTGACTTAGAAAATAGTTTTAACTAACTAAAAATCACCAAAAATTATATCATGACTAAAATACCATTAATAAATAATAAAAATAATAAATTTTCAAAAATATTCCAATTTCAGAAAACTGGGTGTTACAATAAATACCAGTCATATTTAAAATAATACATTTTAAGACAATACTTAATACTATCAACTATCTGCACAATTACACTTTTTCTAATTATAATTTTTTTATCTCAAATAATATATCTATAGCTTTTATTAGTCAACACCATAATTAATCAATTAGAAACCAAATCAACTATAGTTCAAATATTTACCATAATAATTTAGATTAGTATTTAATCATCAAAATATTTTAATAAGCTCAAAATCTAATCTAAAATATTTTTGGCAACCCTTTTTGTCATACTAAAATATTTATGATTTCCTTCGTACAACAAAATATATCTTTCTAACACAATATTTAAAATAAAACAAATTATTTTTTAAATCTGAAAATGGGAGTTACAGTAAATACGACACATCGTACGCTTGGCAAGCATACGACGGCTATCTGTAACGATTAGACTTGTAGTGAATATGGCACGTCGCATACTTGGCCTAGCAGCGACGGTATCTTTCTTGTAAGGATGGTTCTTATTGAATTCGGCACATCGCACACTTGACCTAGCGGTGACGGCTATCTTGTTTGTAGGGGTGGTTCTTGTATGATTGGAAATGTTTACATGTTGCCCTGATAAGTACAAATAAATTCATATCCCAACACACAAATAGAGTACGAGTCTATCCAGAAGTAAATGGTACTTGTAGGTGTTTCGAGTAGGTGGTTCCAGTGAGTGGTTCTGGTAGTAGGGGATAGACGAGTCAAATACATGTGTCGTAAATGATTGAATCCAGAATACCAACCCATGTTGTGACAGAGAATCAAAATAGAACTATACTAGAAGCTGAATCATAATAACCATCAAGTAAATGAAAACTATCAAAGAATGTACTCACGTGTCGTCCAGAGCAGTGCATGAGAATCGATGTCCTAAGTGGTGTCACACAAACCTATATTTAATATATACATAGTTATTTATGTTCTAGAGTAAACAGTGTATTTAGATGCACTAATTATATGCTTCTAGGCTAATTCTAGGTCAAGATTTTCAAACTAACTCAAGGCTAGTCAATCTAGGTCAAGATTCTAGATAGCTATTTATATGTGCCATCAAAGAAGGACAATTAATTTTGAAGAGTAATTGCAAAAAGAGTTGTCATGGCAATCAAAAGATTGGATGTTTTTCCTAATATGTGATTGAGTACCTCTTAGTATAACCTAGAACCTATATCCTAGTAGCAGGCTCGTAATAGCACTCTAAGTCGAGCACCACTACAAAATCGTACTAATTACGACTTGAGACCTGCATGGGCCACCACAACAAACATGTCACGACCCGCACCATATTTAGGGGCACAAGGGCGTGGGTACGTTCAGCCGACGCCACAGTGGCGACGGTAGAATACTGTATAGGTCATCTATAACATCTAACAATGTAGAATATAAACATGTCATCTCCGCACGGAGGAAATATATGACATAAGAAAAGTACATAACTCAATCACAATTTCTCAAGGAAGATAAGCACGATAATTGATAGAAGATATAAAGATAGAGTCTGAAATAGTAGCAAGAGTCACAACATAAATAAGTTTAGAAGTCTAAGACAATAGTACGTATCCTGAAATAATATAACAGACCAAAGTATATCAATCTGGAAATAAATCCAGTAAAACCTAGCTAATACTAAGTCACTACTGGAGGTGCATCCTCTATGAGCCCAGGCTGATCAGTGTCCTCATCTATCCCAGACCCATAGTAGATTATGTAACAGGCCTCTAAGTCCTCTAAAAAATAGTATCCAGTCAATATTGGAGCAAAGCACAGACACTAACAGCAGTTCCATTCAATTGGCAAGTGCTATAATAAATAGTTATAATGAGGTACATGATAGATATCAAAACTGGAAAGTAAGAAGTACATGATAAACTGGTAATCATTTCATGGTATATGAGTATGTAGTAAAACTAGAATATGAAGTAACACGGGTAATCTGAGTATAATATATAATATAAATGGTGCCTTGAGATATTAGAGTGCTATGTGATCGGCTTGGGTCAAGATCAGGCTATTCCATTTGACCGGCTATGCACAAGTACGAGTATGAAGGATCAGGTCAGCCATAATAGAAAGCTATGCACAAGTAGCATAAGGTCAGGCTATACCTTACGTGTGGCTAGGGTGGGCTATGCACAAGCACGTAAACAAGTGGGGGTATGATCACATAAGCTCTAATAACTCTCCAATCCCTTGAATAGTATAATGGGTCCAACCATGTCACTTTAAGACATGGGATTCAAGAAGCAGGGAGCCAGTCCACTTCCAAATCGGTGTCTATACAAGTACAAGAATAATAACAAGCAAGTACCAGTATACCAGGTTAAATCGGGAATAATATCTCATGACGTGATCCAACGTATACTAGTCCGTATATTCTCGTGTCAGAAATCAACAAAAATGCTACAACTGAATATATATAAAAAAATATTAAAGTAATGAAAACTATCAGAGAATGTACTCGCCTGCGGTTCCGAGCAGTAAATATGAATCGAGGCTCAAAGTGGAGTCACAAACTCCTATATATGATATATACATGGTTAATTGGTGTTTAAAAGAGTTAATCATGGATATCTAGTGTGTGATATGCAATCTAGGTCAATTTTAGGTTAAATTGACTTAAAGTTGACTTTGGGTCAAATTAGTCAACCTTAGTCAAATTAAGTCAACTAAGTTAGGTTAACCTATTTCAAGTTTATAGGCAATGCCTAACTTCTAATACCTATCTATCTATCCATCTATATATTATCTACTACCTATATTAGGTAAACTATCACTATATTGCCCTATAACCCATTCATGAGTTACCTTAACTTAGATAGGTAATCTTCATTACCTTAACTTAGATAGATAATCTTCATTACCGTAACTTAGGTAATCTTCATTACCTATACAAATACCCCCATCTCATTTTACTGTTTAAGTTTACCCCAATTCATATATTCAATGAAGGTAATTCTCTAGATTACCTATTCAAAACCCTATTTCAGATTTCCTTAATCACACTCTTATAACATACTCCTCAGTCACTATTAAACTAACTGTAATGACAGTTCCTATTTGACACTACACTCTCTTTCCTAAAACACCTAGGCCAAATAGCCCATGGCCTTTGCCAAGTTACTGCTTGTGCCAAGATACTGGCGTAAACATTGGCATATGGACAATGTGGCCTAAAAATAGAGCCAAACTTGGCTCTTTCCTAATGCTACTTGCTAAAGCAGCCAGTGCAGCAATGGACTAAGGCCTATGCCCCAAATAGTCATGGGCCAACACATGCCAATGGCCTACTGAAAACCAAAGCCAAGATCCCCTGCATCCTTGCCCTCACTCTCTCTGACACTCATTGGACTATCATTAGGACTGAACAAAACAGTCTACACTATCACTAGACACATTCACACACATCTCACTGTCTAACTGACACACTATGACACTCTAAATCCTCACTGATTTTACTCGCTGGGATACTTTAAATACTCTATAAACAAACCACATTGGCACGATGCACATGCATTGGCCTATGGCCAATATGGCCTGGCAATAGAGCCAACATGGTCCATCCCCAATACTTTCTAGACCCAACCTGGACTATCAGTTGGGCAAGGCAATGCACTTGCCTGCTGCCTTTCCCCCAAGCAAAGTCCTGTGCAACAGACCACTCCAGGGCCAGTGCAGGCCATCACTGAGCAACTGAGCTCTCTCCTCATTCCTTACTTGCAAACAAGTCTGAGGCCAAACCTTCAAACACTCACTCACTAGACTTAACTGATACCTAATGACACTTCATTGATACATTGATTTCTCATATAGTATACTCTCTGAACTGACACTAATATACTAATATGTACTTTACTCACCTTCTAAAACATTGACACTAAACACTGATACTTCACTTATTGTCCAAAATAGTGACACTGAACACAGATACTTACAATACTAACATCCCACTCTCACTCACTAACACAAGATACCCTCTTAAGACAAGGGACACACTGAGATAGGACACTAACTCACTGACATTGGTTCACATTAGTGTAACTGATGTTGCATCCCCTCCCCTATCTCTAACTAACACTCTCTAAAACATTGATCACACAATTGTCACAAGACAGTTCTCATGATTGAACACTCTCCAAGTCATTGACACACACACACACACACACACACACTCAAACTATGACACTCTCTCACTTGCAAACATGGGTCACATGACACACTCTCACTGATCCCTAAACTCTGAGATAGGACACATACTGTCCCTCTCAAGACACAAGGGACACTCCCATATATGAACTAAAAAATAGGAATCACAAGGAAAATAGAGTTCTCTAATGAACTCAAAATAGTGAATGCATTGGCCTAATGCAATATCATGTATACTTATATCCATACATATAATTATATATACATATATATACCTAGATACGAATAGTACAAACCATGTACACCTATTCCAAATGAGAAAACTAAACTAATCATGATCTTAAAACTGAAAACTAAACTAAAATAGTCTATTTGTCATTTTGACAAACACTTGGTAGGCTCTCCTCGGATTTCTCCAAAGATGACACAAAAACTCCAAATAAAATCTATCAAAATGAAGGTTAGAGCATTGCTCTTCTCCCTATGGGTAACCCTAGTCCATGTGAGTGTTCCTACTAGTGTCATGCATGAGAATGGAGCTCAAACTATGAAAAAATGGCAAGAGTTTACCTATTGGGAGATGGATTCCCAATGAAACTCTCTTGGAAGGCTCTAGTGTCAAGTTTGATACAATCTCCCAATTTTTTGGACTCCTCCTCACGAGCTCTTTGGTTTCCAAGCTCCAAGTCTGATAGGATGAAGATTAGGGAAAGTTTTGAGGGATTTTGTAGGAGTTTTGATGGAGGGAAGTATAGGAAATGAAAGGGCTTGTAGAGAGCTCTTCTTGGTTTTGTGGAGGCTCCAAATGAATAAAAAAGGAGTAAACCCTCTCATATGGTTGCCATAAATGGCGCCCTAAAACTCTCTTTAAAATGTCCATTTTATCCCTCAAATTATCATGAACACTTATCTTAAATGAAGGGTTATTCTGTTCTAAGTGTTGGGCTAATTTCTATTCCTAATCTAGACTCAACACGACTTAAATATAGCTAGTTGTGTTTATCCTAGAATATAGGTCCAAGTAGTCATGTCTAGTCCAATTAGGTCCACAAGTCAAAGGTTCAATAAATAGACTAGTCTAACAATAAATACAACCTTCACAAGCAATTAATTAAATAATTATACATGAAATATAAATAATATAAAATGACAAAATTATACCTAGTATTGTGGTAGTGACATAGGTCAAAAAGCAAAGATTTCCACAAATGATCCATGTTCATGGTTTACCCATGTGTGTAAAGTGGATCAGAAAGTAACAACTACAAACAAACCTATGCACAACCGATGTCTATGCATGTGAAGTGGGTTTTAAGTCAAAATTTCTCTCATCTGACTTGGGTGGTGACGTATTAAGTTATAAGCGCAAGACAAGGAACTCTCTATTGCAAAAATTGTGTCCCCTCAATGGCATCACTGTGCAAATATTATCATCAACTATTGTTGCACAATGGCAGTAGAATCTCTATCAAGGCAGTCTGTGTTCCAAAGATTGAACGATACATCACCACCCCGATAGTATTCTGGAAAGTGAGCTTGTGACGATGAAGATAAAGAATGATCGTGGAGTCAGTCTATATGTCACGCGGGGCTCCTTGCAACCATCCCAACAATCAAAGGATCCCAACTCCTCCTCCTACTATACACAGATGAAGAAATAGTCGTGGAGCAAGGGTTGGTTCCACTTTAAGTGCCTCGGCCAATTTCAGACAACGAACAACGAGCTAGCGAGCTGAATCGTCTGAAGAAGTGTACCACCACACATGCTCCAAATATGGGCTTATCTCAGAAAATGATGTGCCACATGCATGAAGTACCAATTCTCCTGTGATTCATGGCAATCCAACTTTCCATGAGGACAATGAACATCAAGCCTCTGAATATAGCAGTAACAATTTTCCTGAGGACAACATACCCCAGGAGTCAGAAGCTGATATTATAGACTCTAGCTACCCTACTTTGTCTACTACTTCGTCTATCAGCCTACACATGACTTCTGTGTATATGGCTGATAATAATCAGGAGGGCACCAGTGACCATTATCCGTGGGAGACACTTGAAGCTACGGTCCAAAGCATAAATATTGTCTTACAGCAAATACATATAGAAAGTGATGTTGAATATGCCAGCTAGTATAGTCGCACCACAACCTGCAGCACTTCAGGTCCAAGACAACCAAGATGAGGATAATAATAAAAACTCAGCGGCACCACATCAGAACCTTCTGAATGCTGGGGGTGGTCTTATGCTAGGGACTTTGCCAAGTGTTCCAACCACTCTTCATCCAGTTGCTCTACAACCAACTGTCGTCCAATCGACAACTCCTCCCCAAGTTGTTGATCTACAAAAAGCAATATGTGCTTTGAATGCTCGTCTAGATTCTATGAATAACAATATTTAGCTCCAGAAGCTGGGGGTATCTCAACCATACCCTCCTGAGTGGGACAATGTTGTTTGCCCAAAAAAATACAAGCCGTATTCGTTGATCCCATTTGACGGAATAAAGTCGCCCATCAACATATGAAGTACTTTGAACTATGTACATACCTGTAATCTCTGCTAATCAATTTCTTGGAGTTTTTCAAAAATTTTGTATTTTCTAAATTTTCTGAATCTTTGAAATCGTGAATACGATATAGTTTTGACCTTAATTGCTATCGGTCCTTGTTGGTACTTGACTTTGTAAAAAACATTTTTTTAGAAAGATGTTTACGGTATTTGATATGTCCACTTCGAGATAGGATATAAGTTATAAATATATTTTTCTTTCTTATAAAAGATCACGAGTGAGATAATATTTTGTACTTTAGTCAAAGGTTTTGAAAATTGTAGTTTATTGGATTTCACCAATCGTATCGGCCTAAGACCGTTTTGGTCCTAATCCTGGTGGTAGCTAAATTGTAATTAGCTACTGATATTTTGTTGAGTCGTTGATTTTATGAAACTAATATATATACGAGATTTTTGTCAAATTGATTTTTTGCTTGCTTTCATGGATTTATATAATTCATAATTAATTAATTTTATAAAGAAATAATTGTCAAGTTACGAATGAAAATAGAAAATATTTATTAGCCTACAAAATAATTAACTAGTTATAATAACTAAATTATCATAGCTAGTAATTAGTTTAGTATTAATCATCTAATTAAATCAATAAATATCAATATGTTAGCTGTTAGTGACTAAATTAGCGTTAGTATTAGTTTTTCACTAGGTATTCCTATTTCCATTACACATACATTCTTAGGGTTTCTCCCCCTCTCTTATAAATAGCACATTTTTCAAGGTTTCCCCAATTTCCCTACACAACCGTAGGAAATAAGCTAGCAGCTGCCAATAGACTACCATCTCCCGCCACCTTATTTCTCCTACTGTTCACAGCCCGACGTCTCCCCATCGCCACCTCTGCAATCTCCACCACCTCGGCCGACTCCATCTTCGGCCATCCATATCGAACCACCCCTCCTGGCTTCGTTATTGCCACAGCCAAGCCCACCACAACCACCATCGTAGCCAGCCCCGGCCGTCTCTTCGAACACACCATTATTGGCCGATGCCCCGACCATATTCCCATGGTCAACAACAGAAAACAACCGCCCGGCCACCATTGGCCGAGCCACCACCCACACCACCAATACACCTCGATCCCGACATTTTACTTTGCCACTACCACTGCAAACGTGCTGTCACCGGCAACACCGCCAACAAAGCCAGCCACCACCATGACCAACACCATTGTCGACTCGATATTCTCCACACTCTGCCCCTGCAACCAACCGCCTCCACAGCTAACACCACCAGAATCATCCCCATTGTTACCACCATTCGACGAATCTGACACCACACCCCCATCCCGACCACCGCTACGTCCACCAAACCATGTGCGCCCTTCGCTCCTCCGTCCCCAGCCTCACCAAGCCGATGTCGCGTCTGCAGCGACGGATTCACCTCGCCAGACAAGACCCATGTGCCTTCCACCAGGGCTTCGTGGCGCACACCACCATAGCCCTCCTTATCGTCGCCATGCCCGATCATGTACTCCTCCACGTCGTTCCCGAATGGCCACCAGGATCTGCCACAACGTGTCCGTCGAAATGACTGCCTCTGTAAGACCCTCTCTTCCCTTTCATTTCATCCTCTCTCTCTTCCTCGAAAGCTTGCTCGCTTGAGTTCCCTCTCACTCTCCAATGTTTGTGATTTGGGAAGATGGAGAGGACACTCTCTCTCCTTTATTGTTACTTAATATAGAAGTTGAGATGAGAACGGATTGATGAACAGCCCTTTTTTATTTTGGATGTTGACTTTCCTCTGGGGGCTTATGCTCATGTGATTGAACCCAGCTGTTTCAGTTAACAAAATGTCCTTAAGGATTTTGAAAGAAAATAAGAAAAAGTGTACAAAAGTACAAGTAGATTCTAGAAAGTATTGCTATAGAAGTCTGATCTGAGAACGATCACTTTGTTTTTTGGACCACACGATGATGATGAAGAAAACTGCTTGAAGATGAACAACTGGAAGAACTAAGTCACCAGAAAGGTATCGACACAATTGGTACTGATGGCACAGTCGAATGCTTTTCTGCTTTGCTTCACTCTGTTCTTGAGAAAATGTTGAAGAGAAATACTCTAAAAAATTACTTTGCTATGAAAGTATCTGGTCTCCATAATCTTATTCCTCTTTCTTAAAAAAGAAGTCTTTATATAGACTTGTCTTCTGTGCGTAAAAAGCATCAATATTGGGTCTCTTCGCAGGCTATTAGAATAACTGTCACCCACGTACAGAAATTAGCCTCTACGCATATTGACACATGTCCCATAATCCAATAAAATAAGGCGAGCACGTACACACGTTTTTCGAGAAGTGTGGCATGAAGGCCACGTCAGAAAACCACGTTCCCATACAATCAGGACAAGCTGTGCATAAAAGATGTTGTTTAAACTTATCCGAGCGTAAAATAGCTCAAAGTAAGCTTCCTGCGTAAAGTGGCTAAAATAGCCTTGAGCGTAAAGGCTCAAATAAACTCTACGCGCGCAAAAAGAGTAGCTGAGATAGCCTTGAGCGTAAAAGCTCAAATAACTCTTATGCATAAAGAGGAAGCTATTCCTCAAGCATATAGCAGCTCATTGGCACGCTAAATAACAAACTTCTTGGCTTCTGTGCAATCATTTGTCAAAAAATTAATCTGTCAGAACAGTTTCTTCTTATATTTAATGCAGCATGGACAGGTCATTCCTTGCGTAAAGTCTGAATTTAAGACTTGCATAGAGTTTTGAGTTTGACCCAGTTTGACATTTGCGTAAAGTCTAATCTGGAACTGTCTTTGCGTAAATATCTCAACTTCTTTGACTTGGTCTTCAAAATTTATTTACGCTTCTACAAGACCCCCTTCAAAGTTTTCAAATTTTCAAATATTTGAAATACTTTGAACAGAAGCGTAAAGTTTGGGATATCCAACAGTCATCAGCGTAAATTTAGGGATATCCAACAGTCACTTCGAGAATTTGAATCAACCCTTGAGTTTTCTATAAATAGGACTTCTGTTGAAGAGAGAGAACTTTACTCATCTCTCTTATTCTCTTCTTCATTCATCCTCCAAATCTTTTCAAGCAAATGGCACCCAAGAGCAAGGCCGCCGCCTCAAAGTTGCCTCTTCGTCGACGGCTAGATCATCTGAAGAAGTTTACGCTTGTAACTCCACCTTTTCAAATTGGTACTATATTTTTGTTTATATATATAAAATCTTTTGCAAACCTTACCTATAATTATTAAATTTGTTTAAATGGATTTGGTTAAATGGTTTAAGTCAAATTTTCTTTATGGATAGCCCATGGGCTATCCTGATGGCCCAAGGCTATTAGAGTACTAAGTTTTATTTCCTCTTTCTTTTATTATTCCTTTTCCAAGGAAGTATGAATTTGAATCCTATTTCTTCTTTAACCAAAAATTTTGTGAACTGTGCTCTAACAACCTGCTACAGTAGCACCACTACTTTTTTCCCGCTAAAACAACCTCAACTGCCTATTTAACCAATCATTCCTTTATTTTCATTCAACAAATTCAGAAACCATTCTTCTTTCTAAATCAATTCTCAATTTCTAACCCTAAGTTCTTGTGGGGAGCAACTATTGGCGATGACAACGATGGCAACGACGACGACTCCGGCAAATTTCTTCGTGGTAGCAAGGATTCTGATCTTCACCAAGATCTAATAGGTTTGTCAACTCCATTGATTGTAGATGCATCAGTAGAATGTAATTTCTTGATCTATTCTTAATTCAATTCTTGTCCGTAGACAAATTCGCATCCACTCTGTTCCTGGAACTCGATCGATCATTCTTCTTTCAGGATCGGCGAGTATAACTGGTAATTTCAAATTATAGATCTAGAATTTGTTTTTCCAAGTTTCTTTTAGTAATCGAATGTTTCTTGGAAATTTGGATGATAAGTATAGGTAGTGGATCAGCAGTTTTATCATAGGAGCTGATCTAGCTCTGTGCAGATTGTTGAACGCCGAGATCAGTCAATTGATCGATCTGCATAGGTGAGTGGTTGATTCCACTTCTTTCTTTTGAATTTTAATTGTGTAACAGTGTTATGGTGTGAAATTCTTAGGAATCAGTGTGTTGATTTGTTGATTGATCTCAAATCTCGATTTGGTTAATCATGGAGATCTGGAACGATTTTACAATTTTTTATTTATTCGAATTCAGTAGAGATCGAGATCCTAGCGTGTCGACTCTGACCACAACCTGTTTGGTGCAATTTCATATTCAGGATTGTAGCACTACCTGAACACAGGCAATTGGTATCTGGGATTGAGAACTATTTTCCTTCATTGCAACTTCCTTCAGGTTACTTATATTCCTCATTGATCAGTTTTGACCCGATTGATTCTTAATTTTATGTGAATGTTTCATGTGGGATTAAGTGTTAGGAGTGTGTGTGTGTGTGTGTGTTTGTTTAATTTAATGATTATCAGATAAAATCTGAGGGTTGAACTAGAGCATTTCAATTCAAGGCTTTGAGACAGTCCTTAGTGACTGTTGTAGTTTGCTGGGAACTCTTTTTAACAAGTCATGTTGTCATGGTAGCAATGTATTCTTATTTGATTGCCATTAACTGGAATTGCAAATCAGGGAATGGGTTCAGTCTATTGAGAGACTGAATCATGAGTATTCTCAATGGTTTCAATTTGATGAAATCTGAGTTTGAATTTATGAGAATCTGTGCATTTTGGCTCAGTTCTTGAAACTGAGATAATATCTCAATTTGCAGTTCAGCCTCGAATTGGTTTACCTGAGAATTTAGTTCTTTTAACTAAATTCAGTGCAATGTTGATTCAGTGTAATGTTGATTCAGTGAAATGTTGATTCAGTGCCATGTTGGACCCCATCATTGCCATGTTGGTTTCAGTTATTTTGCCTGAGAATTCAGGAATTTATCATTGAACTGAAACCACATTGCATGTTGATTTGATTTGTGAGACTGGTTTTAACCTGAGCATCATTTTGGTTCAGCTAGATATGCACAGTATTCATGGAATTGAGACTTTGATGTTCTCAGTTCAGTTTTCAACTGAACTAAGGATTTGGTACCAATTCGGGTATAGAAGTAACTGTTGATTAAGTTCAGTCTTCTAGGCTGAATATAAACCTAAATTTGTGTGTTCCTTACTAGCAATACAAATTTTAGTACGGTCCTGAGCATACAGTGGGTGGTAAGGTATAAACCTGAGATTCCTATATGTTACTTGGGTTGGCAGTGAGTTTTGGTTCAAGCCTTAGCTGAATATCCTTGAATGATGAGCTTCTTAGACAAATCAGTAAACAAGGAATCAGTGCCCAGTTATAATTAACTGATGCATACTGAATACTTGGGAGGCAGACATCACCAATTTGATGGTAGTGTGGATTGATTCTTCACAACTGTTTAAATTCCTTCTATTTTAGTCTTAGAGTTTTTCTTATAGATGGCTGAGATTGTTGGGGACTGATCTGAAGTTATACTAGGTAAGAACATTTTTTTGGAGAAGAGAAATCTGTCACTTGATTTTGTTTTAAGCTTTCATTTGTAAGTTACCAGTAGCTGTTAGGTGGATTAGTAGTAGCAGTGCTTGGGAAGACTGATACATGTATCCTGAGAGGGATTGATGTATACAATTTCTGTGAAGGCTGACATTCCTCAGTTGTATTAAATTGGTTCTTACTTGAACCAAGGGAAGTTGGGTTTATTTTGTTATCAGGAACCATAGACTGAATTTGGTTAAACCAATTCAAATTCCTGATGGTTCAGTTTAGAGTGGTTGTTAGGAACCTGAGATAACACCTTTCATGGTTCAGTTCAGTTTGGACTGCAGGAATTCGAGATAACATCTCATTGGTTAGTTCAGTCCAGTTCAATATAACTGAGATTGATTTCAGTGTACCTGAGTTCGATTTCAGTGTATAGCTGAGTACCTGAATCTCATAAAGCTGAATTATACCTGCAATTTTGAGTGAATAGATTCCTGAGACAAGTCCAGAGCCTGCTCTCTTAAGTTCAGTATCTGCCCTTTTAAGTACAGGTTAGCTGTTATCAATGAACTTGGGGTTCCCTATTTATGACTGAGTTTTATTAGGAGTATTGGTTCCCAAACAAGTTTAACTTTCATTTTTTCAGAAGACTTCATTGAGATAGGTTTATTTTATATGAAGGCATTGAGAGATACTTAATAGGATCAATCTTTAACTAATGAATTAGTCTAAACTAGATTAAGTAATTAATCCTTTATAGGGTTGATTGTTTTATCAAGTTAGAACTAAGGATAATTGTTAAGGTGACTTTTCTAGATTAAGAACTAGCTTTTTTTTAAGATTGTTGACTTATCAATTGTTAATCATTATTAAATACAGGAGGACATCTAACTCTGATCTTCACCTGTACTTTCCTGGAGCAAGGCAAGTACACTCTATGGTCTTGTGCATTTCATTATGTCCTGTGCTTCCTTGATTGACACACTGCAACACGACATGTATTTATGGTGCTCATGTTCTTTGTTCTTATTACTTGTACCTGGGGTGGGGAAATATACTATTTATGTGACCAAACCCAAGAAACAACTCAGGTGTGTTTAGTTTAGACCCCCCATCGTGCACGCGGGTCCTAAGCCGTACCATTCATGTGATTTCATGTGCTTCATGTGCTTTCATGTGTTTACCCCTAGCCGGTCACATACTTAGTTATATTTCAGATATTTTGCACACATCTTGTACTTAGTTCCTGTGATTCCTGAGATACCATATTCTTTCACGTTCTTACATACCATGTTCTTTCATGTGCTTATACACCATGTTCTTTCATGTACTTTATTCACCATGTTCTTTTTGTAATTTTCATACCATGTTTCCTTGTACTTTCATATCATGATGTCTTATTCATTACCTAGAACTGTACTTGCTCCGCTCCTGAATAGGATATATTGTAGGTGAGTTGGAGGCCCTGTGCGACACTTATTATGGCCGAGAGCCAGTTGATGCTGGAGAGCTAGCTGGAGCTGCTTGTGACTTAGAAGCTGCATAAGCCTAGAGTTTACCTTTAGCATTTTATATTTTCCTGTATTGAGACTAGTAGACTTACTTTCATTTGCTGGAATATAATAAAATACTTAGACTTGTACTTCTTTTCTGGGATACATTTATAGATGCTGTGTTTTATACTTGTCTTGATATCTAGTTAGATTTTCCTAGATTGGTACAGCTTACTTTGTCGTGTCTAACGACAAAGGCTGGGCGTGCCCGACTCGTGTCTGTCCGATTATTCGGGAGCGGGTCGTGACATGTTTTTAGTGGTGGCCCATGCAGGTCCATCCTAATGGTACCTAGGTCTTAGCGTACTATTGTGGGACTTGATTACACTAGGGAGACTTAATCACATCATAGAAAAATTAGGAAATAAGGGTATATCAGGTTTATCAGGTGCTTTGATATTATAAAAATAATGTTTATTAGGTTTTAGGGTTTGTCAATCAACAAAGTTTTCTTTCTGTTACAGGATGGTCACTACGAGGAAGACCGCGGATCAGCCCGGAGTTGCAGACAGTTTCGGAGTTGCAGGTAGTTCAGATCAGGCCGCACCAGACGTTTCAGCAGATCAGCTTCCACCACCGCCTCCGATCTTTTCGCCACTACCCTCGACAATGATGTTTGACGGCTCTCAGGTGATGGCGATGTTTCAGCAATTTATGGAGGCCCAGAATCACCAGGATGCGCAGTTCAGGGAAGCTCAGAGTCAGCAGGCCGCACATTTCAGGGCGACCATCGTCGACGCACCTCAGGACTCGAGAGACGGCAGCACCGGCACGAGCAGCACCTCCAGCACCGAGACCAGGGATGGCCAAGGAGTACCAGAACCTGTGCCCGATGGACTTCTAGGGCAACGAAGGGATCGTCTATGCAGACGAATGGCTGGAGAATGCGGAGAGGAGCTTGAAGATGGTACATATTCCGGAGAACCTGAAGGTGGAGGTGGCTAGTATGTGACTCTTCGACTTGGCCAGAGCTTGGTACCGGAAGGAGCCCCAGTTGGCGGAGCACCAGGTGGCTTGGGCAGATTTCAAAACTCTGTTCAAAGAAAAGTTTTTCCCCGATGTGGAGCGGGATGAGTTGAGGATGCAGTTCGAGACGTTGCAGCAGGGGACGATGATGGCTGCACAGTACACTTCGGAGTTTACTAGGCTCAGCAGGTTCACGAGAACCTAGTCAGAGCGCCAGAGGATAGAGCATAGAGATTCAAGAAGGGTCTCACCAGGGAGCTGCGACACGCGATAGCGATTAGTCAGGCGACGACGTATACGAGCATCCTTAAAATTGCTCAGGCTGTAGAGAAGGAGGCAGACCCAAGGCTGAAAAGGGACCGGGACATGGGCAGCAGCAGTTTCCAGGCACCAGCAAAGAGGGTTCAGACTCAGATCCAGGCGAGGCCACAGCAGCAGCAGCAACAATATCGTCTGGCCGGAGCTCCTACACATCAGCATCAGAGACAGCATCTAGCGACTAGTTGTGCCTTTTGTCATCGCCCTGGACACCATATCGACGAGTGCCATAATAGGCTGGGACTTTGCCTCTTTTGCGGATTAGATGCACATCAGATGAGGGACTGCACTCAGGCTACAGCTCGACTAGCAGGAGGACCCCGAGGAGCTGGAGGATCACCACCTGCACCATCCAGAGCTCTACCAGCTGCACCACAGAGAGGACCAGCTTTACCCACTCAGCAGCAGTAGTTTGCACAGCGTCAGCTGAGGGAAGGACCGCAGCAGGAACGTGCTTACGTCATGGCTGCATTTGAGGTGGACAAGGCAGTGCCAAATGTGATCTCAGGTTCTATACTTTTACATTCTTTCCCTGTTATTGCATTGTTTGATTCTGGAGCCACTCATAGCTTTGTATCATATAAGTTTTTGCATAGACACGGCTTCACACCCAAGCCCACTAGGAGGAACTATCGGATTATGACAGGAGGGGGGGTAGTGCCCGTTAGTGAGATGGTGGATTGCCCTATCACTATTGCTGGGAGAGAGATTAGAGCTCGACTTCTAGTGATACCACTGCCCGGATTTGATATAGTCCTCGGCATCGACTGGATAAGCGAGCAGTTTGCTGTAATAGACTGCCATGAAGGGAAGGTAATTTTTAGCCTGCCAGGAGTTCCACCATTCGAGATCAGCAGACGAGTTGCATTCGAGATCAGCAGACGAGTTGCAAAGAGGCCAGAGGGAGTCTATTTCGGAGCTGTTGCAGAAGACCAGGAGTTGTCGCATTCGTTGATTGCAGAGTATCTTGACGTCTTTACCGAGGAGTTGCCAGGATTGCCGCTAGATCAAGATGTGGAGTTCAGCATCGACTTATTGCCCGGATCAGTGCCGAAGTCCCAGCATTGTTGCAAGATCAACCCGAAGGAAGCTGCAGAGTTGAAGGCCCAGATTGATGAGCTGGAGGGCATGGGTTTTATTCGGTCCAGTGCTTCACCCTGGGGAGCACCTGTACTCTTCGTGCCCAAGAAGGATGGGACTGTGAGGATGTGCATCGACTACCGTACACTCAACAACATCACCATCAAGAATAAATACCCTTTGCGGCGGATTAATGAGCTGTTTGACCAGCTTAGTGGAGCGAAGGTCTTTTCCAAGATTGATCTTCGGTCGGGATATCATCAGATGAAGGTTAGGAAGCAAGATATTCCGAAGACAGCTATCAACACCCGATACGGCCAGTATGATTTCCTGGTGATGCCGTTCGGACTCACCAATGCCTAAACAGTGTTTATGAACTTGATGAATAAAGTTTTTCACAAGTATTTGGACATGTTTGTCGTAGTCTTTATTGACGACATCTTGATCTATTCAAAGACCGAGGAGGAGCATGTGGAGCACCTGCGAATAGTGTTGGAGATTTTACGGAAGGAGAAGCTGTAAGAGAAACTCTCGAAATGTGAGTTTTTCTTGGACAAAGTGGAGTTTCTAGGGCATGTGGTGACTGGGGAGAGGATTTATGTAGATCCCAAAAAGATTAAAGCAGTGGAAGCATGGGCACCTCCCAAGTCAGTAGCAGAGATTCGTAGTTTTCTGGGTCTAGCAGGATACTATAGGAAGTTCGTAAAAGATTTTGCCAGGATAGCAGAGCCTATGACGAAGCTTACACGGAAGGACGAAGAGTTCATCTGGAGTGACGCCTGCGAGTCAGCATTTGAAAAATTGAAGAGAAGACTCACGACAGCACCAGTTCTAGCTTTGCCATCGGGATCGGAAGGATTCGTCATCTACAACGATGCTTCAGGGAAAGGCTTGGGATGTGTGTTTGAGCAGAACAAGAGGGTCATTGCTTATGCTTCTAGACAGTTGAGGCCCCATAAGAAAAATTATCCCACACATGACTTAGAGCTTGCAGCAGTCATTTTTGCCTTAAAACTGTGGAAGCACTATTTATATGGGGAGAGAGTGGACATCTTTACAGACCACAAAAGCCTGAAGTATGTTTTCACTCAGAAGGAGCTGAATATGAGACAGCGCAGTTGGCTGGAACTCATGAAGGATTTCGACATCAATCTGCAGTACCATCCTGGGAAAGCAAATTTGGTAGCAGATACTCTCAGTCGATATCCTGTTGCTATGTTTCTCATAATGGATCGACATTTTCTGGAGGATCTTGAGAGCCTTGGGATTGAGATTGTTCTACCAGGAGTAGGAGGACAGCTGATGCACAAGCAGATACAGTCAGGACTGTTAGAGAAGATCAAGGAGGCCCAGTTTCTTGATGAGGGACTCCGATGTCTTAGAGCTCAGGCGGAGGCAGGATTGCTTGACGACTTCACTATTGCGGAGGATGGATCTTTGAGGCACGGGAACCAGTTGTGTGTGCCCAAGGATTTGCGGAAGGAGGTGATGCAAGAAGCCCGCCAGTCGTAGTATTCTATTCATCCTGGGTCTACCAAGATGTACAAGGATCTGCGGGAGTATGTTTGGTGGTATGGGATGAAGAGAGAGGTTGCCAGATTTTTTTCCAGATGCCTTATGTGCCAACAAGTGAAGGCGGAGCGCCAGAGACCAGCAGGATTACTCCAGCCTTTACCCATACCAGAATGGAAGTGGGAGCATATCACCATAGAATTTGTCTCTGGATTGCCGCGTACTCCCAGTGGCAAGGACGCTATTTGGGTGATCGTAGATAGACTGACGAAGTCTGTCCATTTCATTCCATTCAAGGTTGGGCTGTCGACCGAGAAGCTTGTAGACCTCTACATACGTCAGATTGTGAGGATTCATGGAGTGCTATTTGGCATTGTTTCAGACAGGGACAGCCGCTTCATTTCACACTTCTAGAGGAGTCTACAGCTGAGCTTGGAATCACAGTTGAAGTTCAGCACCGTCTATCATCCACAGACGGACGGGCAGTCCGAGAGGACCATTCAGACATTGGAGGACATGCTACGGGTTTGCGTACTTAACTTCGGTGGTTCGTGGAAGGATCATTTGCATCTAGTGGAGTTTTCCTATAACAACAGTTATCAGGCTAGCATCGAGATGACCCCGTTCGAGACACTGTATGGGCGGAGATGTCGTACGCCTTTATCTTGGGACAACGTTGGCGAGAGAGCTTTTCTTGGGCCAGAGATGGTAGTAGACTCAGCCGAAAAAGTCAGACTGGTCAGGGAGCGTCTCAGAGTTGCACAGGATCGACAGAAGCACTTGGCGGATAGCAGCAGACGGCCACTTGAGTTTGCAGTTGGAGATAGAGTATTCCTGAAGATCTCGTCGACTAGGGGCGTCATCGTATTTGGCAGAGGCAGGAATCTCAGTCCGAGGTACATCGGGCCCTTCGATGTGATGGTACGGATTGGCAAGGTGGTATACCCACTAGAGCTTCCAGCTAGGTTGGAGGGAGTGCACGACATTTTCTATGTGTCCCAGCTTCGACGCTACATTCCAGATCTGAGCCATGTGGTAGACTATTCAGAGCTAGAGGTGGATCCGAGCTTGACCTACGAGGAGCAGCCAGTAGAGATCCTTGATCGGAGGAAGAAGCGCATGCGGAACCAGACTATTCCACTTGTCCGCATCATATGGAGACACCACTCTCCGGAAGAGTCCACATGGGAGCGCGAGGACGAGATGTGGGAGTGCTATCCCAGCTTGTTTGTCTGATTTTATTTTTGATATTAAATTTTTTAAATACAATAAACGATTCATGTTTGACCCTTCTTTGAGATTTGCCTTGAGATTTGTTTTATTGTCTCTCGAATTTCGAGGACGAAATTTTTCAAGGGGAAAGATTTGTAACTCCACATTTTCAAATTGGTACTATATTTTTTTTATATATATAAAATGTTTTGCAAACCTTACCTATAATTATTAAATTTGTTTAAATGGATTTGGTTAAATGGTTTAAGTCAAATTTTCTTTATGGATAGCCCATGGACTATCCTGATGGGCCAAGGCCATTAAAGTACTAAGTATTATTTCCTCTTTCTTTTATTATGTAACACCCAGTTTCTGAAATAAGGGTATTTTTAAAATTTAGTATTTATAAATATTATTTAATTGTATTTACTTCACATTATGATTTTTGGTAGTTTTTAATTATTTTTAAAATTAATTTAAAACTATTTTAAGTCATGGCTTGTGATTTTGATGCCTTGCTAGTGTAACCGGAGAGACTGTCTAACCTAGAGCCTGACCATGTCATTAGTATGATTTAATTATCATTTTTAGCCTAGGGGTATTTTGGTCATTTGGCCTCTTTAAATTGTTTCATGATTTATTGCACTGGTGATTGTCGATTTTGACTTTTGCTAAGCTGTGACTTAAGAGACTGTCCTAGATTTTGACCTTGACCTTGGTGACTTAGTTAATATGGTATGGACCCTAGTTTAACTTAAGTCAACTCAAGTTAGGACACTTAGGATCAAGTTTGAAGTAGGAGGATTGGTGAATTGGTCCATAGGCTTGAGACCTAGAAATTGGTTCCATGACTAGTGCAACTTGGCCCATAGCCATTAGACTAAGCCCTAACCCTAATTTTCTACTTTTTAACCAGCCACTAGGGCTCCCCTTTCCCTATAAATAATCTCCTCCTTGTTCTTGCCTCTTTTATTAAATTTTTACAAGTTTTGAAGAAGAGGTAAATAGCCATTCCATAACTTTTTCATTCCAACTCCTTTTTAACCCTAGTCGTTTGCATTAGTACCTAATTAGTATTTATTTACTGTTGGTGGAGAGTAATCCCAGATTTTGAGCAATTTGGCCGAGCTAGCAAGGAGGAACACTTCATTTTGGGGCTTTTCTTGCTAATTTCACCTATAGGTAAAATCCTTTAAATTGTATTAATATTTTGTTTTATTTGCATTTAGGGCTAGACCTAGGTGTCCCCTAGCTGTCCCTAGAATTTGAGTGAATTTCGTGTCTGTTTGGTGTCCGTATCGGACACATGTCAATGTCATGTGTAGGTGTTTGATTAAATGCCACTTAGGAATGAATTTTCATATTTTGCTAAACTAATTATATAAGTTGGTAGATCTAAATGTGTATATGAACTTTTGTGAAGACTGAGTCGTGTCTGGTGTCGATTTTGTGTCGTAATTTGTGCTGGACACGCAGCACGGGGGCTCAGTCGGGTGCCCTGCTGCCCGTGTCCGATTTCTCTTAGGACACGACACTTCGTGACACCAAAATTGGCATGTACGTGGCCCTAGTGACTGACAGGACTCCCACAAAATTTTATGGGTCCTCGTTCAGTGTGTACGGAGAAATCGTTGCTGCACTGGGTTTACACTGACACGTGCGAACCCGTTTTTGCTCTCTGATACGCGCTGATTGACACGACACGACACACGTTAGACACGATATAGACACCTAGACACCTAGCCCTACTATGGGCAAACCCATATGCACGAGCTCGACCCACTTCGAGCTCTGTGTCGAGCCCACGAAGGCTCGACACGCACGCACGAGGCCTGAGTACACTATTTTTTCTGATACTTAGATTTCTGCTTTTGGACACGTTGTATCCACTTTTGTGGACACAACACAACCTGTGGAGTACCCTTACACCTACACGACTCTACCCTAACCTATTTTTTATGTATTTAAATGCGTTTTCAAATTCAGTTAGGAATTTCCAATTTTCTGATACCTTCTTTCAGAGTTTGAAAGGTTGTGGTTAAATTTCGATTTCATTTGATAAATTTAATGTTTAACACGTTAGTTAGGATGATGTATATATGTTAGATATAATAGGGTTCATCTTTGTGAAGTTGTGTTTGGTTTTGAGCATTGAATCCCCATTTTTTCTTTCTTTCCAAGTTTACTAATTATTGATTTACTGAGTTTTCAAATGCAGGTTTAACTGATGATTAATTAAATTCGTAATGATGATTCACTAATCCATTCCTGGATTGACCTACCATGTATGGGTCTTATGTTAGCATAAAAATTGTTTCGAATTGCATATGGGGCCTTGAATGGCTTTGGACTGATACCTATCTACACACTATTCACTGTTGATTCCTGAGAACACAAGAAACTGTCATTGACACCATGCTTTGCATACCCACTGATTTCAATAATAAATTAGCCTTGTTTTTAATCCATTGCATTGGTACTGCACATTTAAGCAGGTCCTGCAACCTATCAGTTAGCTTACTGCTATAGTTTATACCTTGTCTTCCCTTCATTTAATAACCTATACTTCACTTGCAGATACTGCATTCATTTGCACTGTCCTGTAAATTAGAGTATCTGCCTGCATGAGTTTCAGCCGAGCCATGTGCTGTCCACATATCATGTCTACATTCCTGAGAACAATGTTCCCATAATACACTGTCACACAATCCTGAGAACATAGGAGATAACCTCTCCCCCTAGACTGTCACTTGATTTACACACACATTATTGGTTATTAAAGCCTGAGGTTCACTCACCTTGACACCCCACAATATATATACATTTTATCACACATATACACTGCACATATAGGATTAATTGGTTGTCGGGTATGTTCACATCTGTCCATGTGTGGACAGCATTAGCCAAATGCATTCACTGCAATCCCATGATGCTCTGCCCAACTTTCATAAGCCAAAACCTCAAATTATTCACTGCATTCCCTTCCATTCTTCACTGATAAATAGCCCTGCATTACACCTATCCTTTACTGCTTTCCATTTGATATCCTGCACCTTCAATACATGCCCTACTATATCAAATAGCCTTACATCCTCATGGTATCTTGGTTCAGATTAGTAGCAGTATATATACATATATATATATATATGATGTGTAGAGTATATATATTAGATATGGGATATTATATATATATATCTATATGTTAGGTATATGAGTTAGGTTTTGAGGTTGAGGGTAAGGTTATATGGGATAAGGTGATGTTATACTATATAGGCATATATGTGATGTACCTTGTATATGTGATATGGTTTGGGTTAGAATTTATGTGTTTAGTTTAATGTAAGTTTGACTAGTACCTAGTTGCCAAGACTTTA
Source organism: Iris pallida (assembly GCA_029216955.1). Classification (NCBI taxonomy): domain Eukaryota; kingdom Viridiplantae; phylum Streptophyta; class Magnoliopsida; order Asparagales; family Iridaceae; genus Iris; species Iris pallida. The sequence continues at coordinate 23,940 of JANAVB010014273.1, forward strand.
GCCTAGCAAATAGAAGTTGACCATTAGCCAAGAGTTCAATGTTAACCAATACCCCTTAGGCTATACATGATGTAGGTATATGTGATATCTTAGAATAGGTAATGGTATTTGTTTATGAGTATTCATATATATGAGGGTATGGATTATATATGAGGGTAGCTAAGATTAGCAAGGTAGTTGATTTTACCTTGGTAATAGGGGTGAAATAGCCTAGTTGACCTAATTAGCTAAGTTTGACCAGTTGACCAAGATAGCCTTGTTGTTGACCTAGTTTGACCTAGACAGTTGACCAGGTTTGACTTAGAGTTGACTTTGACCTAGATTGACCTAGAAATCATGTAGATTGCATCATAAACATCATTTGTCTTATTTTAAACATATTATAACTTGTATTGTTCTATTTAGCTAGGACATTGTGACTCCGGTACAGACATCTGATATTATACTACTCTTTTCAGAGTATCAGGCGAGTATATTATCTGATAGTTCTCTCATTTACTTGTCAATTACTGTACTTTAGTTCTAGTTAGCTGTATGTGATTCTCTGTTACAAATACGTATTATTATTACTGAATCCATGTATACGACACACATACTTACTCGTCTTACCTCTATTATTCGAATCACCATACGAATCACTATTCGAACCACCAATTCGTATCTTCATATGCTGGTTGGACTGGTATTCGTCTTATGTGTTGGATTATGGATTCATTTGTATTAGACTGGGCGGGGAAATACTTGATTAGACATGTGAACATTCCTACTATTCGAACCACCCCCTGTGAATGATATTCGAACGATAGCCATCTCTCACCTGATCAGTGCGTGATGTGCCGGATTTACCCATAGCCATTTACATGTCTAACTAAGTATTTAAAACACACTTGGAGAGTTTATTTGAATCATTGTTAGAACAACATGTGAATTATTATTCGTACCACCTTATTCGAATCACCTTATTAGAACAATGATTAGAATCACATTCGACTCATCTCGTATTAGACTCATATTGGAGATACACTTGTCTATATTTGCTGTCTGGACTTACACCCTGTTACTCTAGTTCAGCTAGTTCTATTTTTACAGTTCTTATTGCCCTGATTCTTCTCTTGTTTAGTTACTTACTTTCTTGCACTTTACCTGTCTTTCTTACCATCACCTGAATATAAACTGCTATATTCATCAATACAACTGTCTATAACTGCTTTATAGTTCTCTGTCATTTACTTGGGTTTTCTAGATGAGATTGTGCTCGTTCCTGTCCTGACTGGACCTGTTGAAATTTTACAGATGATTGTCCTGAGGATACTTACCCTACTCATTATGGGCCTGACGAGGGATAGCTACCTTTGATCCCGACACTCAAGAGTGATCGGGAGACTAGCTAGTAGACTGCTTTAGTTTTCATATTTTAGAACCTGATTTGTAATAACTTGAGATACGAGTTTGTATTTGAGTTTGTTTGAGATATTATTATTTAGTAGTTTATAATTGTTATTGTTTAGTCTTTAGTTATAAACTTCTGTGTTATCTTATCGTGCTTAGACTGTGATTGAGATTTCATTATATCTATACTTGTCCTCCGTTCGGAGTTGAGATTGACAGGTACATTATATAATTGCGTGAGTTGTTGAATAGATAGTAACCTAGAACAGCATTCTACCGCCGACACTGCGACGTAGGCTGGGCGCTGTTACGTACTCGTACCCTCACAGTGGGTGCGGGTCATGACATATTATTCCTTTTACAAGGAAGTATGAATTTGAATCATATTTCTTCCTTAACCGAAAATTCTGTGAGCTGTGCTCTAACAACCTGCTACAGTAGCACCACTACTTTTCTTCCCGCCAAAACAACCTCAACTGCCTATTTAACCAATCATTCCTTTATTTTCATTCAACAAATTCAGAAACCATTCTTCCTTCTCCATCAATTCTCAATTTCTAACCCTAAGTTCTTGTGGGGAGCAACCATTGGCGATGACACCGATGGCAACGACGACAACTCCGGCGAATTTTTTCGTGGCAACAAGGATTCCGATCTTCACCAAGATCCAATAGGTTTGTCAACTCCATTGATTGTAGATGCATCAGTAGAATGTAATTTCTCGATCTATTCTTAATTCGATTCTTGTCCGTAGACAAATTCGCATCCACTCTGTTCCTGGAACTCGATCGACCATTCTTCTTTCAGGATCGACGAGTATACCTGGTAATATCAAATTCCAAATCTAGAATTTGTTTTTCCAAGTTTCTTTTAGTAATCGAATGTTTCCTAGAAATTTGGATGATGAGCATAGTTAGTGGATCAGCGGGTTCATTATAGGAGCTGATCTAGCTCTGTGCAGATTGTTGAACGTCGAGATCAGTCAATTAATCGATCTGCATAGGTGAGTGGCTGATTCCACTTCTTTCTTTTGAATTTTAATTGTGTAGCAGTGTTGTGGTGTGAAATTCTTAGGAATCAGTGTGTTGAGTTGTTGATTGATCTCAAATCTCGATTTGGTTAATCATGGAGATCTAGAATGATTTTATAATTTTTATTTATTCAAATTCGGTAGAGATCGAGATCCTAGTGTGTCGACTCTGACCACAACCTGTTTGGTGCAATGTCATATTCAGGATTGTAGCACTACCTGAACATAGGCAATTGGTATCTGGGATTGAGAACTGTTTCCCTTCATTGCAACTTCCTTCAGGTATACTTATATTCCTCATTGATCAGTTTTAACCCGATTGATTCTTAATTTCGTGTGAATTTTTCGGGTGGGATTAAGTGTTAGGAGTGTGTGTGTGTGTGTGTGTGTGTGTGTGTGTGTGTGTTTGTTTAATTTAATGAGTATCAGATGAAATCTGAGGGTTGAACCAGAGCATTTCAATTCAAAACTTTGAGACAGTCCTTTGTGTAGCCTCTCTTCCCGAAAATTTTTGAAAATATTTTTTTTTGTTTTCTATTGAATGGTGATTTTCAGAATATTTTATAAATAATTATTTAGTTAATTATTACGGTGAATGACATTAGCTATTTAGAAATCTTTGTCTTAGTCAGTTGAGATCATTCACATCTATTTTTTTTACATAAACTATTAGAATGTCTATTTTTGTTGTCATAAATATTAGAATCCTTATGGATTACATGCATTACATAATAAACTGTCTTTTATGTTTTTATTAGTGGTTGAGAAAACCAAGTGAAGTGCCTAATTGATTCATTGATTCATGCTGACACAAATTATTCCTTCCGACAAAATTCCATATCATTTAGTTTTTATCAATCCCCCTTTTATACAGGTTTTTATGTTTCCAAGTGCTAGCTAGCTTTATTCTCTTGTTTAAATAAGACAAATTATTAGAAATGCTTAATGCAAACAAAATAAACTTAATATAATCACAGGATCATGATCCATGAATTTTATGATTTATTTATTTTCATGATTAAAAGTAAAATGCTAGATATTACTTTGCTCTTTTGTTTATTTTTAACCTTTGTTAACTATGTTGGAAGCCTATTGGTTGTATATTAGGTGGCTAGCTTTTAGGTACTTTCTTTAATGGGTTTACTAACGAGTACAGGAGTTTGCTGATAACCAAATGAAAGAAATAAAACAAATAAGGAATAAGACCAATCAACCCAAAGCCAGCAAGTTCCCTTTTCCCGCTCGGCTTAACCCAGCCTTTAGCCAAAGCACCAATACAATCAGTCAGCCCGGCCCTAGCCCTCGGCCAAACCCGGGCCCAACACCCCCAGGCCCGACTTTACCTCCCATAACCAACAGGAACCCGACCCCTGCTAACAGCGTATAAGTTCGAATGTGAAAGCGAGAGGGAAGAAAATAGCAAAACAAAAACCATCAAACCCTAACACAGACCGCCGCCCAACACCCCTGGACAGCCAGCGCGGCCGCGCGCCGCCGGGGGACGCCACCACCGGCCGCCCATCGCCAGCCGTCGCACGCGCGTCGCGCATGAAGCAGAGAAAACGACAGCAGGAATGGCATTCGCAACCACCAACTTCACAGTAAGATTCCGATCCCGATACTCTATCGTTTTGCGAACCGTAAAATGTTTTGGAAAGCCAACATAACCGTATCGAAACCCCAGTGATTTTATTTCATGTAGGATGCACGACCAGTCCCTGAGATCGACCCGAAGTTGGTCGAAAAACCCGTAAAAAACAGAACACAATTTCAGTCCAATCATCCACGTTCGGAGATCGATCCCGATCGATCCTGTACCGTATTAGAAATTCTATTTAAACACAATTATAGAGAACATGTAGGACTCCACGACCCAGTTCGCGGAAGTCGAATTCATCGACCATATGCCGAGAAATCGGTTTCCCAATATTGAGAAAAACCTGTTTTAAAAACTAGAAAAACCCACGATACGACGTGCGTTCCGCCATTTCGGGCGACGTGGTCGCGAACCGAAAGCATCGAAAGCTGCGTAACGGCTTCGTGGTCGTGTGGGCTTTGACGGAATTCAAATTGGTCGCATGTGCGCGACGAATTTGATGCGTATCCGTCGAAATTCACCGTATCGTACACTTTACAAATTTCTTAATTACTTGGTGCACGCACGTCAGATCGAGACGAAACTTACGCCAACAAGACCGTATCGTTTTTCTGGTCCTGTATACCAAGTATGGTCCGATTCTGAGACCGTTGATAAAATCACCGTTTTGCGGGCCCCATGGTCCCACTCAACGGGCGATTTTGTGCACGGCCCGCCGGAATCCAACTTTGGACATACGGTTGGGTTCGTATCAGAAAACTGGATCCACAGACATATAGTTTGACGACTTTAAAGACCATTGACCCTGGCACGTTTTTCGGTGCAAAGCGGGTCCAACTGGCGGACATCGTTTTTGCCCGAAATTACAGTTTTGTCCCTGTGTCCAGAATTGGACTTAAGGACAGGCAATCCTAGCTAATTTGACTATTCTGAGACTGTTGGCATTGTCTGTTTCAGCTTTCGGAGACAGTTGTGATGATTTGGACTTTATGGCTTAGAAGTGGACTAGATTGTTATTGGATTTGCGTGCAACCTCCAGGCAAGTATACCTTGCCTCCCTCTACAGTTTTATTTACATGCATTTTATTTCAGTTTCCAGCTTTTGGATTATTTATGGACATGTGCTTTTTCGTGTTATTTGCTGTGGAGTTATTTTTATTGTTTATAGCCATGTTCATGTTTTGGCCTTGTGTTTCACATTTGGAGTTTCTCGTCAGTACCTTGCTTGAGTCGTGTCATAGAATGAGTACGTATAGTGAACTGCTAAATCCTTGATATTGCTTCCTTGGCACCAGAGAGTCCACACACGGGACGAGTGTGTTTTTCTTGATCTGTTTACATCCGTGAGTCCACACTAGGGACTAGGATGTCAATTGTTGCACCCGAGAGTCCACGCTCGGGACGAGGGTGTAGACTTGACTTGACTTGCACCAGAGAGTCCACGCTCGGGACGAGGGTGTTTACATCAGAGAGTCTACACACGGGACGAGGATGTAGTATTTGCACCAGAGAGTCCACACTCGGGACGAGGGTGCCTTGCCGTGAACTAACCAGAGAGTCCACACTTGGGACGAGGGTTAGTACTAACCAGAGAGTCTACACTCGGGACGAGGGTTAGTACTGACCAGAGAGTCCACACTCGGGACGAGGGTTAGTACTGACCAGAGAGTCCACACTCGGGACATAGGTTAGTGTTTAGTTCAAACCAGTGAGTCCACACTCGGGACGAGGGTTTGGTTTCTTCCATTGATCATCGTGTTTCGTTCATCCGGCAGTTCATTATGCGTAGTTGTTCTAGTGTTCGTGTTCGTATTCGTGTTCGTAGTTCATAGTCATTTGTCTTGTTCTTGTTCTTTCTTGCTTATTTCTTGCGCATGATAAAACTGTTAGATATGCATGTATATTATGTATCTTGCTATGTCCTCTGAGGACCTGATGATCTCCTCAGGTTTAGCGATCGCATGGAGTTAGCTAGTAGTTCTGGATGGCAGCCGTGATGATACATTGCGGGATTCAGGTATTGTTATTGTGTTTATTATCCGCTCGTGCTTTTCATTCCTTATCATGAGATATCCTGTTTCTCGTTTCAGTTGTAGACTCTTGTTATTTTTCTTAGAGTCTTATCGGACATTTATGCTAGTGGGCTGCAGACCACGATACATAGTGTTCATTCTTGTTTATTATCTTATTGTGGATTGAGATATAGATTTGTTTGTCCATGATTTGGCAGTATACCCCAGCTGTGACAGCGTTTACGTATTCGAGTCGGGCTGGAGTCCGCTCGATACGTAGCTGGCTTGCTCATGAGCTCGGGTCCGAAAATCGGGTGCGGGTCGTGACACTTTGTGACTATTGTAGTTTGCTGGGAACTCTTTTTAACAAGTCATGTTGTTATGGTAGCAGTGTGGACTTATTTGATTGCCATTAACTGGAATTGCAAATCAGGGAATGGGTTCAGTCTATTGAGAGACTGAATCATGAGTATTCTCAATGGTTTCAAGTTGATGAAATTTGAGTTTGAATTTATGAGAACCTGTGCATTTTGGTTCAGTTCTTGAAACTGAGATAATATCTCAATTTGCATTTCAGCCTGGAATTGGTTTACCTGAGAATTCAATTCTTTTAACTGAATTCAGTACAATGTTGATTCAGTGCAATGTTGATTCAGTACAATATTGATTCAGTGCCATGTTGGACCCTATCATTGCCATGTTGGTTTTAGTTCTTTTGCCTGAGAATTCAGGAATTTATCATTGAACTGAAACCACATTGTATGTTGATTTGATTTATGAGACTGGTTTTAACCTCAGCATCATTTTGGTTCAGCGGGATATGCACAGTATTCATGGAATTGAGACTTTGATGTTCTCAGTTCAGTTTTCAACTGAACTAAGAATTTGGTACCAATTCGAGTATAGAAGTAACTGCTGATTAAGTTCAGTCTTCTAGGCTGAATGTAAACCTAAATTTGTGTGTTCCTTACTAGCAATACATATTTCAGTAAGGTCCTGAGCATGCAGTGGGTGGTAAGGTGTAAACCTGAGATTCCTATATGTTACTTGGGTTGTCAATGAGCTTTTGTTCAAGCCTTAGCTGAATATCCTTGAATGATGAGCTTATTAGACAAATCAGTAAACAAGGAATCAGTGCCCTGTTATTATTGACTAATGCATACTGAATACTTGGGAGGCAGACATCACCAATTTGATAGTAGTGTGGATTGATTCTTCACAACTGTTTAAATTTCTTCTATTTTAGTCTTAGAGTTTTCCTTATAGATGGCTGAGATTGTTGGGACTGATCTGAAGTTATACTAGGTAAGAACATTTTTCTGGAGAAGAGAAATATGTCACTTGATTTTGTTTTAAGCTTTCATTTGCAAGTTACCAGTAGCTGTTAGGTGGATTAGTAGTAGCATTGCTTGGGGAGACTGATACATGTATCCTGAGAGGGATTGATGCATACAATTTCTGTGAAGGCTGACATTCCTCAATTATATTAGACTGGTTCTTACTTGAACCAAGGGAAGTTGGGTTTATTTTGTTATCAGGAACCATTGACTGAATTTGGTTAAACCAAATCAAATTCCTGATGGTTCAGTTTAGAGTGGTTGTTAGGAACTTGAGATAACACCTTTCATGGTTCAGTTCAGTTTGGACTGCAGGAATTCGAGATAACATCTCATTGGTTAGTTCAATCCAGTTCAATATAACTGAGATTGATTTCAGTGTACCTGAGTTTAATTTCAGTGTATAGCTGAGTACCTGAATCTCATAAAGCTGAATTATACCTGCAATTTTGAGTGAATAGATTCCTGAGACAAGTCCAGAGTCTGCTCACTTAAGTTCAGTATCTGCCCTTTTAAGTACAGGTTAGCTGTTATCAATGAACTTGGGGTTCCCTGTTTATGACTGAGTTCTATTAGGAGTATTGGTTCCCAAACAAGTTTAACTTTGATTTTTTTAGAAGACTTCATTGAGATAGGTTTATTTTATATGAAGGCATTAAGAGATACTTAATAGGATCAATCTTTAACTAATGAATTAGTCTAAACTAGATTAAGTAATTAATCCTTTATAGGGTAGATTGTTTTATCAAGTTAGAACTAAGGATAATTGTTAAGGTGACTTTTCTAGATTAAGAACTAGCTCTCTTTTTTTAAGATTGTTGACTTATCAATTGTTAATCATTATTAAATACAGGAGGACATCTAACTCCGATCTTCACCCGTACTTTCCTTGAGCAAGGCAAGTACACTCTACGGTCTTGTGCATTTTATTATATCCTGTGCTTCCTTGATTGACACACTACAACAAGACATGTATTTTTGGTGCTCATGTTCCTTGCTCTTATTACTTGTACCTGGGGTAGGAAAATATACTATTTATGTGACCAAACCCAAGAAACAACTCAGGTGTGTTTAGTTTAGACCCCCCATCGTGCACGCGGGTCCTAAGCCGTACCATTCATGTGATTTCATGTGCTTCATGTGCTTTCATGTGTTTACCCCTAGCCGGTCACATACTTAGTTATATTTCAGATATTGTGCACACATCTTGTACTTAGTTCCTGTGATTCCTGAGATACCATATTCTTTCACGTTCTTACATACCATGTTCTTTCAAGTGCTTATACACCATGTTCTTTCATGTACTTTATTCACCATGCTCTTTCTTGTACTTTTCATACCATGTTTCCTTGTACTTTCATATCATGATGTCTTGTTCATTACCTATGACTGTACTTGCTCCGCTCCTGAATAGGATATGTTGCAGGTAAGTTGGAGTCCCTGTGCGACACTTATTATGGCCGAGAGCCAATTGATGCTGGAGAGCTAGCTGGAGCTGCTCGTGACCTAGAGGCTGCATAAGCCTAGAGTTTGCCATTAGCATTTTATATTTTCATGTATTGAGACTAGTAGACTTACTTTCATTTGCTGGAATGTAATAAAATACTTAGACTTGTACTTCTTTTCTGGGATACATTTATAGATGCTGTGTTTTAATACTTTTCTTGATATCTGGTTAGATTTTCCTAGATTGGTACAGCTTACTTTGTCGTGTCTAACAACAAAGACTGGACGTATCCGACTCGTGTCCGGTTATTCGGGAGCGGGTCGTGACAACGCTGCTGCAACATTATTGGGGAAGAGCGTCGAAGAAACTGCAAACACCAATCCAAACGTGGCTCCGGCCATGATAGGTAGAAACCCTATCGATTTTGTGGAAGAAGATAACCCAAGACCAACCCTTAATCATACGCCCACGTTTATACGTGCCAGCATAAAAAAAAAAGAACAAAACACGCTCACGTTACACGTGCCAGCATAGATTTTGAAATCAAAAATACGCTCACGTTATGCGTGCCAGCATAGAACTTGAAAATACGCCCACGTTATACGAGCTAGCGTAAAAACTGAAAATATGTCTACGTTATACGTGCGAGCGCAAAATTAAAAAATACGCGAGTCAAAAAGACTATGTTTTTCACATGTAAAACTTTACTCTTTTGATCATAAGCATAAAACCAAAAATACACTCACATTATAGTGCGAGCGTAAAACTGAAAATACGCAAGTCAAATGATTGTATTTTTCACATGTAAAACTTTATTCTCTTGAACAAAAAAAAGTACGCGTGAAAATTCATTTTTTAGACCGCGTAAAACATTTTTAGAGAAATGCATAAAACAAATTCTCTTAAAAAAATAGAGAACTTTTATGCGTAATAACTTAAAAAACCCATGTATAGTCTTTTGCGTAGAGCTTGAATTTGTGTAGAGTTCATACTTAGATTTTTTACTAACTTGATTTTTCTTGTTGAACTTCTTTTGCAGTGGACTTGGGGGCCCATCCTCTCTTTGAGGTGTTTGGCTCACCAGCTGGTATTCTGGGATCAAATTATCTGGAAAATTTATCCTATGTCGAGTTTCCTCAAACTGACAAGCAGTATCCCCAGGAAAGACACCAGTTGATAGCTGCTCAAGCAGATAGAATGTTGTTGTCTCTGATGGACGGAGAGCTATTGACATCACTGAAGGGCCAGCATTCATGTTCGGGGATGCAATTGACTTTAAATCTCAGATAAACCCCAAGAAGGAGTCTTGGGTGTTCAAATTTGGGGAAAGGGCGATGTATCTCCCAACAATGCCAAGATATTATCCCCTTTCTTCTTTTGTTCATGCTACTCATCCGAGACGGATGATCTGGAATCTGACACCCAACAGTCATGGAAGACCGGGGAGAATCATATTCAAGAGAGATGAAAACCAGATGGGTTATCACTCGAGTACTCCCAGTAGTAGTGTCGTTCCTTTCTCAGGCTTATTGCCTGGATTTACACCAAATGATGGCTCATCTCTGATCCAACCAGTACAGATACCGATGTTTATAAACAAGTTTTTGAACGCCTCAGTACTATATCCCCAAGTCAACCCTAAGCTTCCAGTGCAGATGACTCCTCACAATAAAAACTGGGTTTATCTTAGTTCTTGGGTCATAAAGAACTTTGAAGCAGAACTAAAAGCCATTGGTTTATTAGAAGCGGTAGCCTCCACAAGTCAAGGCATATCCATAAACAATAATCTGTTCTTAGCACTGATGGAGTTGTATATCAGCTCGAAAGGAACCTTTGCAACCCCAGTAGGCGAAATGGATTTTGCACTCCATGAGATGCAATTCATCTCCAAGCTACCAATGGGGGAAGTTCCATATGAAGAGTACGTTCCCTCCAACCGAAAACTAACAGAAATTAGCAAGAAAAACCCTCGCTTAGTCGAGGTATACCAAGAGCTGATGTGCCACTATTTGATCTGCACCACTATGTATGAAAGTGGATCAAATTTTGCATACATCAATAAATGGACAACATATCTATTCTACCATAAGAATAGAATATCCAAGGAAGATAAGGAGGGATTTTAAGACAACAAGGCTCAACCTATCAACCTTTGTTCAATAATTCTTGCTGATTTGATAAACAATTGGATGATCACATATAAGTTCCCGGACAAGTATTTGACCACCAAGGCTGAAGAATTTCCTGCAGGAACTGAAACATTGAGCTTTCTAAAACATGGCAGCCAAAAGCTCTCAAATGAAGCCTTGCTGGTTGGCTTTCTTTTCCTATGGCTACGAAGATAGGTCATACCAGGGACCGGTGCAGTCGACAGGATTCATTGAAACGTACTATGGCCAGCAGTACGTTTGGTATTCAAGGCCAAACTCAGCCAATTACCAGCAATGGTGTGTTGAATAAATACGAGTTTGCGAGCATTTGGTGAAGAACTGATCAATAATGCTCCCTACCGTAAAGATTTCCCTAGGGTGGAGATGCCCTATACTTATTTAATGGGTTGGTTACTGCATCACAACTGCAGCTTATTACCCCCAGGCCCTGAAAATGATGTGGAGGTATTCCTCCAGAAGTTTAGTAAAGCCACGTGGAATGCGACTTCAGTGACGGATACCCGGGAAGCACCGAATTTCTCGTATGGTTGGAATTTTTTCTGCACACGACCACCAGTTCCAGCCGACTGTTTTGGTGTACAATTTGACGACGTAGGTCAAGATAGAACAGAAATACCTGCGTCAGTCTTTAATTGGCTAATATGCATCAGACCCTCACATTTGATGTATAGAATTAAAGACAACTGCATCTTCGAACCGTATCTACGCAGCCGGTTCGCTTGTCAGTTCGGGTATGACCAGCTTCACGTTGGTAATCCCTCCACCATTTTCAAAAATTATGGAAAATTAATTGATGGAGCGAGGGCTTGACGGTATTTCAGCGCTGGATGCACCGGTGCTAAATTTTATGTGTCAACTGCCACGAGCACAATTGAGCTACGAATGCTTCATTCATATGCACATTTTTATGTCTCCATTCGTTCCTTTGCCAAATACTACAACATGAAAGGAAGACTTCGGTGGGAAAAAGAAGGAGATGCCGAAGAACCTGTTATGGTGCCTTCGAACATACCTGATGACATTGTTCCAGATGAATATCTGGAAGCGATCCCTATGGGAGTTGGGGAAACAGCTGCAGGAGCAATTACTATTACTGTAACTCAAAAACGAAAATCAGATACAGCTGTTACTCTTCGGAAGAAGAAGAAGAAGATTACTGTTAAAGGGCCTTCCAAACAGAGAGCCTCTACTCCAGAAAGCGAAAATCCTATTGAGGAGACTCAAAATATTACATCTTCTTCAGCTCAACCTGGAGAAGGGACTTCAGCACCCCAACCAGCAGCAACAACAGAAGTTACATGAGTCCTATCTTCCGGACGTCTTAGTACTTCATTGTATCTAACTTCGCCACAAAAGGTGAAAGCTGTTGAAGACACTGCCACCACTCATGCTAGTGATCCGGGACCCATCCCCTCGGATGAACCGACTCTCGAATTAGATGATGATGACTGGGATCTAGATTATGACGCACTCTTGTCGCGTCCTGCACCTACTCTAGGTAAAGATTAATTACATAAAATTTATACAAAAATATGTATTTTGATTTTGTATATTGACTATTTAGTTTAATCTTTGTAGGTATCATCATTATGGCAAAGCCCGTTGCTCCTCCTCCTCCTCAAAAGTCTACTCATGACGAGGTAGTAGAATCTGAGGAAGGAAGTTCTTCTTCAAAAGAAGATTCTCTTTCTAAGGAAGGTTCTCCATCTATTGAGATTCAACAAGAGCTTGCAGGAGAGACATACCAGGAATTGTCTTCTCTTGCTGAAGAAAGAGAAGAAGAACCTACTGCAGAAGAGAAGCCAGCAGTACTCAGAGAATCAATTGCTGCTAAAGAATAGATTAATGAGGTCGTCGATATAGCGGCAACCTCAATTACTATAGCTAAACCTGACCAGATTCCCGAAACAGTTGTGTTCGAGTCTAAACCGAACATAGGAGGCAGCACCTCCGTAATACCATCCCCTACCACCGAAATTCATCCTCCAGAGGTAGCAAAAAAGGTTGCTGAAGATGTAGTCCCGGAACTCCCTGGAAATCGATTGGCCATGGTAACGATAACAGATATATCGTTAACTCAGCTTGCTACCACAGCAACGACATCACCTGTCTCCGATTTTCAGGAACTCGCTGATACACCAAGCTCCAATGCTGATATGAATCTTTTGGTAGAGATTCATACTGAAACTTTTTACAAAACTTTGGCAGAGTTGATCAAAATGGTTTTGAAGAAAGCCCTCAGTTATGAGAGCTTGAAAAGTACGATTGCTACTACCATAGACAATATCGCAATGTTTAATGATACTGAGAGGGCAGCAGCTTTGCAGAAGATAGTCCAGGGACTTGAACAACCCATCAAAGAATATCTAAGGTTGTCAAGTGGGACTATAGAAAGCCTCATCGAATCCGAGTATGATGCTCTCACTAATGAGTATACAACTCAGGAAACCATCTTCAAAGAATCTCTTCAAGATTATAGCAATAAGGTTGCCATGAAAAGAACCTTCTTGAGAAAAAATAAACCCTTGTTGGAGCAGCATCAACAAGCCTATGACTCAATAAATATCAAAATTCATCAACAAAATGACAAAATTCGTGAAGTCGAGGCTGAGCTGGCTCAATTAAAGGAGGAGCAAAACTGGATGACGGCAGATAGAGATCAATACTTGAGGCAAAGTTCCATTTTTGAAGAACGGATCTTTGGTTCTGAATCAAATATCAAAACCTTTGAAGAAGCCAAAGACAAAATGATAGCTGCCTTTGCCGAACTCTTCCACCTTTGTACGGCGGAAGCTCGAAGATCCACAGCATACACAACTGTATTGGGCTCTCGCGAAAAGCGTTTGGCAGAACTACAGAAAATGATTGAAGATCTGTCTGCTCGGTCTTAGGAATTTTTTGTACCCAAATAAAGAATTTTATCTTCTGTCATTTTCTTCGTGTTGGTGATGTAATATTTCAAACCATGAAATAAATAAAATATTTTTTTATAAAATAGGTATGAGATAGAAAATAATTAACAGAGATAATATGGACATGATAAGTCTTCAAAACTCAACAAAGTAGATTATAACTATCCAAAGGTAATGTGGACATGATAGATAATAAATCTTATTTTCTTTTAGTGTACAATACTATCAGAGGTAATATGAACATGATAGATCGTAATGACTCAAAGAAATAGATTAATATCTATTCAGAGGTAATATGGACATGATAAATAATAATGAAAAGAAGTAGATTTAATATCTATTCAGAGGTAATGAGGACATGATAGATAATAAATCTTATTTTCTTTTTAGAATCAGCTGGTAAGACAGAAAATAAAAATTCTCTTTTAGGAGAATAAATAATCAGCTTAACCAAACCTTGGTAGCTGGAAAATGAAGAAGAAATTCAAACGTAGTATTTTTTTCAAGAATTTACCATTAATTGGCATCATGAGCAAATCTCCATTAGGTTTAGACAACCTATAAGCACCATTAGAAAATACAGTTTCGACTACATAAGGACCTTCCCATTTAGCTTGGAACTTGCCTTTACTCTTATGAGTCATAACCATAGGTCTTCGGACAGCTAGAACTAGCTCCCCTACTTTAAATACCCTTTTTTTAACTTTGTGATTAAAAGCTCGAGATATGCGGACTTGATACAGCTTAATGTGCTGTTGTGCTTGAAGACGCTTTTCATCCAAACCTTCAAGTTCCTGGAGTCTTAAACGGTCATTATTCTTCGTAGTTAGCTCATTAGCAATGGCTATTCTAAGAGATAGTATTTGGATCTCCAGTGGAAGTACAGCTTCACATCCGTAAACCAATGAAAATGGTGTAAAACCAGTTAGAGTTCGGACTGTTGTTTGATAAGCCCATAAACATTCTCCAAGTTTCTCGTTCCAATCACGTTTATTAGAAGAGACGAACTTTTGAGAAGTTTGATAATTGTTTCGTTGAAAGCTTCTGTTAAACCATTAGCAGCTGGATTGTAAGCGGTAGAAGATAAGTTCAAGATCCGATTCTTGTCACAAAATCGATAAAATGCCTGACTAGCAAATTATGGTCCGTTATCATGGATTATCCTTCGGGGAATCCCGAAACAATAAATGATATGATGTTTGATGAAGTTAACCACATTAGACATTTTTACTTCAACAAGAGGAACTGCTTCTGCCCATTTAGAAAAATAATCAGTTATAGCTAGGATAAACCGATATCCTTTGACAGAAGGAGGATTACTTGGACCAATAATATCCATACCCCAAGCTTCGAAAGGCCAAGAAGCTGTTGTAGGATGTAAAAATTCAGAGGGTTGATAAATAAAATTAGCATGAATCTGGCATGCTTTACACCGTCTGGCATAATCCACAGCATCTGCTATCATACAAGGCCAATAATAACCCATTCTTCGAATACGGTCCTGTAACTTTGGACCTGGTTGATGTGCACCACAAACTCCATCATGAGCTTCACGAAGTGGTTGCTTGGCTTCGCTTTCCGAGAGACAACACAGTAAAATCCCATCATAAGAACGATGATACAACATGTGCATAGAAGTATCATAGAAAAATCGAAATGATCGTCTTTTGATTGATGCAGCTTCTTTTGGATCTTCAGGTAAAATCCCATAGACCGTATAATCAATAAATGGACTTCTCCAATCCTTTTGCTGAAAATTTGATTCGGTAGCATAACTCTGTTCGATATGCAAATTATTTTTGATACATAATAGATCTCGATCCAACAAAGTGATGGTATTATGTCTTCTGATTAGAACTGCTAAGTCTGCAGCTAGACTAGCAAGAGCGTCAGCTTCCAAATTTTGAGAATGCGGTACGAATTCAATGAAGAACCCTTTGAATGAGAGAGCCAATTCGATTACTACTTGGTGATAGGAAATAAGGTTAGGATTTCTGACTTTATATGTCCCTCTGACCTAATTAACAATCAGCTGAGAATCTCCATATGCTTCCAAAAACTCAATGTCTAATTATTTTGCTACTTGAAGACCAATTAGCAGAGCATTATATTCTGCCACATTATTGGAACATGGTTCATTGAGGGAATAAGCATGGTATATAACTATTTTATCAGGAGAGACCAAGACAATGCCTACTCCGGAGACAATATTGCCTTTAGGTCCAACTCGTGATGCTCCATCAAAGTACAATTGCCAAATATCATGCTTCAAAGTCATGTTGCAATCTACGACTTCATCTGGAATGTCATCATATAACTTAGAAGTTTCAGGTATAGGGTGAGCTGCTAAGAAGTCAGCTAACGCTTGACCCTTTACTGATTTTTGAGGTATGTAGATCATATCATAAGGAGTAAGTAATATTGCCCAAGTAGCTAACCGGGAGTTAAGAATATTCGGCTTTTTCATTAATACCCGAATAGGATTTATTTTGGATATGACATGAATAGTCTATCCCGACACATAATGTCGTGTCTTTTGAATGGCAAAAACCAAGGCTAGACATTCTTTTTCCACAGGAGTATACCTGTGTTCAGCTCCAATCATCATTCGGCTAAGATAATAAATTGCCTGTTCATGACCCTTATCACTTTTTTGTGCAAGAAGAGCACCAAGAGAATGATCTAATGCTCGAACATACAGCAAAAATGGTCTTTCCACTACTGGGGGTACAAAAACAGGTGGATTTGTAAGGTATTGCTTGATGTTATTGAATGCTTTTTGACATGCTTCATCCCAAACAAGTTACACACCCTTCTTCAATAAACGAGAGAAAGGTTGACATCTCCCAGAAAGATTTGATATAAATCTCCTGATATAAGCAATGCGACCTTGAAAGCCATGGAGTTCTTTTAGATTACGTGGAGGACGTATTTCAAGAATTGCTTTGACTTTATCAAGATCAACATGGATACCTTGAGAAGTAATGACAAATTCCAAAAATTTGCCACTAGAAATCCTTAAGAAAGACTTAGTGGGGTTCATCTTTAATTGATGTCGACGCATCAACTCGAATACTGTCTTCAAGTCTTGAATGTGATCATCTTTTAATCGACTTTTGACGGCGATATCATCTACGTAACATTCAACTATTTTTCGTAGATGTTCTTGAAAGATATTGCTCATGGCCTTTGATATGTAGTGCCGATATTTTTAGACCAAAAGGCATAACTGTGTAGCAATAAACTCCAAGGGGTGTACGGAAAGCAGTATGCTTTTCATCTCCTGGATACATCTTAATTTGGTTGTATCCTGAAAATTCGTCCATGAAGGACATACGTTCAAAACTACATGTATTGTCTATCATGACATCAGTGATAGGAAGTGGAAATTCGTCTTTTGGACAAGCTGCGTTGAGATCTCGAAAATCTATGTAAACTCGAACTTTTCTATTCTTTTTCATGACATGAACAATATTGGCAACCCAATCTGGGTGTTGTTCTTCACGGACAAAGCCACATCTAATCAGCTTTTTAACTTCTGCTTCAATTGCATCCATCATATCTGGTCGAAAATGTCGCTGCTGTTGTTTTACAGGTTTGGCATTAGGAAGAATATTGAGTTTATGCGTAGCTACTTTAGGATCTAGACCCGGCATATCCTCATAGCTCCATGCAAAGATATCGATAAAGTTTTTTATCAGCTTTATCAACTTTTCTTTTTCATCTTCAGAAAAGTTTTTGCTGATAAATATTAGTTTTGACGTAGTTTCGTCTCCAACATTAATCTGGACAATTTTATCTTCTGTGGGTGGCTGTCCCTGTTCAAACTGAAGCTCCTACTGAGTATCCATTTGTTGTGCCCAAGGGTCATTTTCAAATAGTTCAGACTCATCATTGGTTTGAACCATATTAACTGAAAAGACGTGTTCAGATTCAACATATTGGACTCCTTCAGAATCTGAGGATTGTGAAGAACTGGAAAAAAATTCTTCTTTTATATCTTTCTTAAACATGTGAGATATATCGTATCCCAAACCATGACGGGTTCGTTGATAAAACGGATAACCACATAATGGTAATCGTCTACCTTTGCCCTAATTGAGACCTAACATGGTTTTCAAATCATATCCCATATTCTGAATAATCTTAAGAGATTGTTAACTATATTTGTCAATTCTGATTTTTTTTCCTTTATCTTTCTCTTCAAGATCATCTGTCTGGATAATAGGAATATTTCTAGCCAAACCAAACACAATTTGACGCTTGTTTTTCTTAGTAGACGGGATCACAAAATAAGATTCTTCGTGACGTCTATAAATTACACAAGCTTGTGATGATGAGGCAACAGGTAGTAAATAAGGAGAAGATGCTAGGAACCTCTGAGCATAGGGTCCAACATCGACATGAGGAGGAAAAGAATTCTATTTATGATTAATATATAAGGTTTTCTCTATATTTATGTCAGTTTTATGTTGATGACTTTGATTATCGACAGATAAAGTCATTCTTTCAGTAAATTTGACAGCCATATACTCCAAAAGGAAATCTTCAGTAAAATGAGAAAACATAGATTGATCAATATTTACATCATTGACAGACTGATTACTACGCTTTGGATTAATCATTAACGGACTGTCATCCGTCTTCGGTGTAGACTTGCCAAGGTTGATAACTAGTGGTTCTGGATCAGTTGTACGAGAAGTACGTCTTTTAAACTTGATCATGAGAGGCTGATGACTAGTATTAGTTTGAACCCAACTTTTGACTGGAACCATCATAGATTCATCAGACGTAGCTTGAGTTCTTCCTTTAACTTTAATCATCAAAGGTTCATCATCGACAGGTTGGGGTTGAATTCGACCTTTAACCTTAATCTTCAAAGGTTGATCTTCTGAAGGTGATTGGTCTTCTAAAATCAATTGGTCTTCTAAAGGTGATCTCTAATCTTCAATATCATATTTCCTTCACAAGCTCCTGTGTATAGAGTATTGAATCAGAGAAATAGGCTTCAACACCTTTAAAAGGATTGAGATCTGTAAATTCAGTCTTCACGGTCCCCTGAGAATCCACATACTTGAAGCATTGGTGAAGAGTCGAAGGAACAATGTTATGTTCATGTATTCATGGTCTTCCGAGGAATTATAAGATACGTCTGAGTTGATAACATAGAAAGTTGCTATGGTTCGAAGATCACCTATTTGAATCTTCAGAAGAATTTTTTCCAACGTTTACTCCTTCCAGAATTGAAACCAACAATTGTCGTACAAGTATAAGTGTCACGCCCCGCTCCCGCAGGAGCGTCGTCCTCGCTAAGGTGATGCCGCACGGGCCTAGGTTGCGCCCGTGCAAGGCTAATCCCAGAAACGGTCGATTCGAGCTAGGCCACAGAGTCGCACAGAGTGTCCCCATTTGCAGCAGAAAGTAAATGAACACAAATTAAAGCAAATTTAACTCTTTATTGATATTCAAGAAGTTTACAAGCGGCGCTAGGCCGATATTACAAATCGCTTAAGCTCTCTCTCTCTTTCTGAAACATAAAAGGTGTGCCAAGTGGCTTACAACATGGAATGATACATGGCGATGTTCCGATACATTATGTCATGTATAGGGTGCTTCAGCTTCTTGCAACGTTCCAAGGCCCAGAGTTGGCTCCGCGCCTTAACAGGTTCGATGGAAGCTCCGTACCCGCCGACGTCTCCTGCATCCTGCAAGCAGACTGTGGGGTTATCAGTACATTGTTATGCACTGGTGGGGAGGCTATCTCGCCCATAATGCTATCATTACCAAACACGTTCTATTTACTTTTGTGCACCGTATATCATTCATTGTCTTACTAATCTTGCCTTAGGATCATTTTTATGGATATTTCATAGCCTATCTCGTGTTGCGTAAAACAAGTGTCGTGGAAATACATGCACGACTTACCCATACTTACCGTCCGACCTTCCCTGTCCAACGTAAACCAAGTTAGTCAACAATTCATACGAAATAACTTAACATAGTTCATGTAAGCATTCAATGTCAAGTACATGTCCTTGCCTCGGGTTCTAGCACGTCGTAGGCACGTCTTCTAACTCGTTTGCTCGAAGTACTCTTGATCATTTTATGTGTTATATTCAAGCCTATTCAGAAAGTGCTTTTTACAGTTAACTTAGACTACTTTGATTTTAATGCAAGGACTTGCACGGGATTGCCACCAGCAAAGCCCACTTAAATCTATATGCACCGGTCGCTGGCATCACAAGCCATTTTGGACATAACCAAGCCGTGGTATTTCTCAACTAGCGTAGGGTGCGGGCTGGCACACACCCCGTTAGTCTCTTGAAATACGCCTGCACTTACGTCCCCCGGGTGGCCAAGTCCGCACCCAGGCAGCCCTTAAGCCATAATTTTTGATTCCGCCTAGGCCGGCCACGATCCTCCCTTTGATCATGCCGCGGAATACGTATCCCCCGTGCATGGGTCCGTCCACGACCATTTCATATTTTATCGTCGTAGGCTAACCCTTAGCCATAATGCGTTATCGACCAGGTTGACGTCCGTGTAGCACGGGTAGCGATCCCCGTTGCACGTGCCCGTTATACCTGTCCCTAACCATTCCTTTCTTTCTTATCTTTTATTCATTCTTCATTTTTCTTTCTTTCACTTGTCCGTTCGTTTATGGATTCGTTCACACATTCATTCATTCATTCGTTGATTCATTTATTTACTCATTCGTTTATTCTTTCATTCATACATTATACAACTCCCCATACGGGAGTCGCCCTGGCGACCCATCGGTCCCGAAGTCTTTCAATGTTGCTATACTCTACTCGGAATGACTATGTCGATAGTCTTCCGTTTATTGTTGTAAACCATTCATTGATTCATTGTTTGAGCGCATAAGGGACTTGAACGTAAGCTTGTGCCTTAGCACGAGCGTGGAGCGCGGTACGAGAGTTCTCACATTTTTTATGTTCTTTTCCATATTCTATACAAGCATACATGATGGGATTATTCCCTTAGCTAGGTGCATTGGGTCATTTATTAGCATACGCGGTGTTATCGCCTAGCGATTCTAGTGATAGTGTCCATATTGTTATGTGTCTAGGCTAAGCAAAGACGGGTTCATCGGAGCCACCCACCTTAACGACGTTCGCATCGGCCGAGCGATACTCCGAGCGCGTCTTTGAAAGTCTAAGTCTGGATTCATCTTCGGCGGGCCAATGTAAGCCTTGTATCGATTCTTCTTCAGGTCGATGTCAAACTCTTCAGGTCGACGGCTCGTTTGAGTCATTGCACTTGCCCTTTGAATCGGTGTTCCGCTAGGGCGGAGCGGGTCATTACATAATACACCACTCAAAACAAGTCTCATCCTCGAGACTTCCTGAGTGCAGGTCATCCTACCATTCCTTAACTCGCGTCGTCGTGTTTCTTAGACAATCCCTATCGAACGGCTCTATCGTTCTATGGCACCGAACTATACTCGATACCTTTCCAAGTTCCGTGTCGCATACGTTTGGTCGATTTTTATTGAATAACTTTTTATTCATTTTAGAGTTGATGGCACTTATTCAATTCAAGCGTTTCTTCGACTTGGTTGCTATTTCGACGTATCATGGGACTGAAACGGTCGTCCGAGGTGCGTTGTAATTCGTCAAATACGAGTGTCGTAGGCTGAGGCAAACTCACTTTCGTTTATGCGCATCGCAACACCCACTTGCAGCTGTATTCGAGTTCATCATATCGCTGAGTTTGGATCGTACACGTATCCAAGGCGTCCCCCGAATACGTACATTTCAACCAAGCTTAGCGATTAGCGAAGTCGGACAAGCTACTCGTGATAGTTTTGATTTGCCGATCGTTTTGCTAACTTCGATTTAAAATGGAACTCGTGTGCATCTCACTATAGTTTATCTCGGTCATCGAGATGACTCGATTCGCTTCTCAAGCGTTCTTGTCCACGACATCAGTATGATTTCTTCTTAGCGGGGTCGGCCAAGTCTGAGTAACTTCCGTCCGAATCAAGACCAAGTATTATACTATCATCGAGTACGTCTTTCAATCAATGATTCAATTCGTTATTCTAACTTTACTTGCGCATCATCCATTCCTATCTTTTCTTTCGTTTGGGGCCAGTCTCGTCGTCGTTCACGTACACTCCCAGTTCCCCGTCCTACTCTAAGTCTTGTTGCCCCAAGTCTATCGTCCGTCCAGACGATATTGTAAATACCATCGCACAGGTTCAATCACTCGGCATAGGGTCGTTCGCCTATCCGCTAGGTCAGCTCACAAGGTCATAGTTACAAGTCAAGTCCATGGTTCCTCGTGCAAAGGGATTGCACAACGCTCGCCCCAATCCTATGGTCAAACCAGTTTGTTCGTTCGTACGGGAGTTTGTACCCAAGTTCGCTTCACTCAAATTTCTAAACATCAAGCAGCGTTCACCCTATTCGTATCAACACATTCTCCGTTCCAAGTCCTAGCTCATTTAGGAAAGTCATTCTACGATAGGTTGTCCTCAATCAAATCCTCGACATGTTATTATCATGTGTCCGTACTAGCAATTTTTGTAGTCTATCTCTTCAAGTATGTTTGATTTTAATCCACCTATCCATCCTATCCAATTCACGTAGTCGATCACAAGGTCGTCTAGCATTGCAATATGTTGCATTCCGATCTCACGCAAGTTTGATTATCCACGACGGATATGAATCCCACGTCAACGTTCCCACGGAATAATCGTCCTCATCGAGACGTAACTCTTGCGTTGAATCTAGACTTACTCGTTTTCGATACGCGGATTGGGTCTACTCAATCCTCAAGTTTTTCTTATTCTTCAATCGCAAGTCCTAACAATCCTCGAATTTATCTTCGCTTCAAACCACAAGTCGAAGCAATCAAAATTGCCATGTCAAGGTATTTCGAGTTCGATCATTCCCGCTGGACATGAATCACCAAGCCAATACTCATGCGGAATGATCGTCCCAAATCCGACGTGACGTATGTGCGAGGCTGGAGTTGCGCTCGTGCAAGACAAGATCGTTGTCGTTGTGGTTATCATCGAACAATCAAGTCACCTCCCTTCCTCATTCCAAACATTCATTTCCATCCAAATTCTCCAACACGGTACCTTCAAAACAATAACTTCTAACACGATCATCATTCATCGAATCAGAGTACCCCCGAGTTAACGTACATCGATCTTTGATATGCTTCAATACCATCAATGATGTACATAACCTGACGATCTTCCTTTTGCAACAAATTTCGAGTCATGCAACTTAATTCCTCAATCCACGTTGTCTCGTGCTAACTCGTCATCGAACAACATCCATTCCAATTCCTTAGTTATTCTTGTATATCCAAACTAACGTTTCCATGCACGCTATCTTCCGATCGTGCTATCTTCGATCTCGTCCATGCATATTTCACCTTGACTAAAGTTTTAATCCCTTCGACTAAGTTCAAAATCGCATGCATGATCTTCTATGTTTCCTCGACCAAGACCTCCATTCATTTTATCATTCCGACTCTCTATTCGATCGTTTAGTAATTCGCACTACGTATTCTTAATTCGTCCGAACGATATCTCGTTTGAGACTATCGAAGTCAAAACCAACTAAGCGTTACTCGTTCTAAGGCTTTGCGCGATATCATCGCTTGCCGACATACTCGTTCTATCCGTAAGTCCTTTAGTCTTGCTCGAACAATTTCTATAACGTCCATACACCACTCAGGGTTCGAGCCACTCGACTATTCGTTGAAACTCGCTCTTTTTCTTCTTTGAAGCTATCACATACACCACTCGGAGTCAAGTCAGTCATACAATCCTCAAAAGATCATCCGATTCCAATCGATGTGTTCAATCGTGCGCTCGCCGTTCCTCAAAATCTAAATCAATCTTCTGTGCACGCCTAAGCATTAGTTTGATAGCGTTCCTACGATATACACTCTAAGTGTAGCTTCGCCTGATCGATCGGTACTTGATATCACTCGCAACTCGATTGCACCAAAAAGTTGAGGTGCGCGACATGCGGCACAGCTTAGCTAAAAGGTCGTGTGCATAACTATCCGTACGGACTATGTTCGAGTTGCACGCTCACTTATTCTCATTCGAGCGATAGTTGATCTCGCTCGCAAACTAGTTCGCACCAAAGGTCTAGGTGCGCGATACTCGGCACGACATAGCCAAAAGGCTGCGTGTAAACTATCCCGTTCGAACTATACTTCGGTCTCGTATGCTCGTTCCTATTGTCAGCGTAAGATTATTCAAGCACGCCTTGCGTTTGCTAACTTTTAGCATTTTTGTTTTCTTCGAATCAAGTCCGTTATGGTTTGGCACAAAGGCCTTCGCCTATCGATCCCGTCCAACGAGTACTTGTACGAGCTTTGAAAATATTAGACTTATTGTATGGAACATCCCAAGGCACAATGAGAGAGAGAGCGTACACTTCTTTTTCCAACGACGAGCTTTCAAAAATGAGAAAATTGAAATGAAGTCCAAGGACGTAAAGCCGTGCTCTGATACCAATCTGTCACTCTCGCTCCCGCAGGAGCGATCGTCCTCGCTAAGGCGTGATGCCGCACAGGGCCAAGGTTGCGCCATGCAAGACTAATCCCAGAAACGGCCGATTCGAGCTAGGCCACAGAGTCGCACAGAGTGTCCCCATTTGCAGCGGAAAGTAAATGAACACAAATTGAAGCGAATTCAACTCTTTATTGATATTCAAGAAGTTTACAAGCGGCGCTAGGCGATATTACAAATCGCTCATGCTCTCTCTCTTTCTGAAACATAAAGGCGTGCCAAGTGGCTTACAACATGGAATAATTCATGGCGATGTTTCGATACATTATGTCCTGTATAGGGTGCTTCAGCTTCTTGCAACGTTCCAAGGCCCCAGAGTTGGCTCCGAGCCTTAACACGTTCGATGGAAGATCCGCACCCGTCGGCGTCTCCTGTATCCTGCAAGCAGACTGTGGGGTTATTAGTACATTGTTATGCACTGGTGGGGAGGCTAGCTCGCCCATAATGCTATTATTACCAACACGTTCTATTTACTTTTGTGCACCGTATATTCATTGTCTTACTAATCTTGCCTTAGGATCATTTTCATGGCATATTTTATAGCCTATCTCGTGTTGCGTAAAATAAGTGTCGCATGGAAATACATGCACGACTTACCCATACTTACCGTCCGGCCTTCCCTGTCCAACGTAAACCAAGTTAGTCAACAATTCATACGAAATAACTTAACGTAGTTCATGTAAGCATTCAATGTCAAGTGCGTGTCCTTGACTCGGGTTCTAGCACATTGTAGGCACATTTTCTAACTCGTTTCCTCGAAGTACTCTTGATCATTTTGTGTGTTATATTCAAGCCTATTCAGAAAGTGCTTTGTACAGTTAACTTAGACTACTTTGATTTCAATGCAAGGACTTGCACGTGGATTGTCACCAGCAAAGCCCACTTAAATCTATATACACCGGTCGCTGGCATCACAAGCCATTTTGGACATAACCAAGTCGTGGTATTTCTCAACTAGCGTAGGGTGCGGGCTGGCACACACCCCGTTAGTCTATTGAAATACGCCTGCACTTACGTCCCCGGGTGGACAAGTCCGCACCAGGCAGCCCGTAAGCCATAATTTTTTATTCCGCCTAGGCCGGCCACGATCCTCCCTTTGATCATGCCGCGGAATCCGTATCACCCGTGCACGGGTCCGTCCACGACCATTTCGTATTTTATCGTCGTAGGCTAACCCTTAGCCATAATGCGTTATCGACCAGGTTGGCGTCCGTACAGCGCGGGTAGCGAGCCCCGTTGCACGTGCCCGTCATACCTGTCGTTAACCATTCCTTCTTTCTTATCTTTTATTCATTCTTCCTTTTTCTTTCTTTCACTTGTCCGTTCGTTTATGGATTCATTCACACATTCATTCATTCATTCGTTGATTCATTTATTCACTCATTCGTTCATTCTTTCATTCATACATTATGCAACTCCTCGTGCGGGAGTCGCCTTGGCGACCCATCGGTGCCAAAGTCTTTCAATGTTGCTATACTCTACTCGGAACGACTATGTCGATAGTCTTCCGTTTCATTGTTGTAAACCATTCATTGATTCTTGTTTGAGCGCATAAGGGACTTGAACTTAAGCTTGTGCCTTAGCACGAGCATGGAGCGCGGTGGGAGAGTTCTCATATTTTCCATGTTCTTTTCCATATTCTATACAAGCATACATGATGGGATTATTCCCTTAGCTAGGTGCGTTGGGTCATTTATTAGCATGCGCGGTGTTATCGCCTAGCGATTCTAGTGATAGTGTCTATATTGTTATGTGTCTAGGCTAAGCAAAGATGGGTTCATCGGAGCCACCCACCTAAGCGATGTTCGCATCGGCCGAGCGATACTCCGAGCGCGCCTTTAAAAGTCTAAGTCTGGATTCATCTTCGGCGGGCCAATGTAAGCCTTGCATCGATTCTTCTTAAGGTCGATGCCAAACTCTTCGGGTCGACGGCTCGTTTGAGTCGTTGCACTTGCCGTTTGAATCGGCGTTCCGTTAGGGCGGAGCGGGTCATTACAGTAAGTCAACTCACTAGTAGGAATCCTTAATGGTCGTAGCATACTCTGAAGAATAATGCTGATGGAAGACCCAGGATCGATGTAAATCCGTCAATTTCAGTATAGTCAATATATCCTGTTAACACAAAGGCCTGTCATGTCGATTATGCTTCAACAACATATCCTCTTGTGTGGAAGTAATGTTAGGAATTGATTCCATCACACTGTGACATTGGGGACACGACACCGGTGTATTATCAGGACTTTTGAGCTGAGCTAAGCATGAATCTTCCTGTAGCAATGCTTCACTCAAGGTTTCTCGACTTTCTTTAGAAAGACGGTGTAACTCAAAGATGGAAAGCCTAGCAGGAGTATTGGCTAATTAGGCTAGAACGTCAAACTTATAGGGTTTCATCAACCCTTAATTTGAACCATATTTCAGCGGGACGTCAAAATGTACTGCCTTCTGTTTCCCTTTTTCAACCACTGGTGGTTTAGAAGGTCTTGCCTCAGCAGGAATAGAAGATGACTGAGTCGGCAGTGTTTCATCGGCATCATCCGCTTCCTTGGAAGTTCCCTCGTAATCTTTATAGTAGTCTTTTCCAGATCTTGTACCAGCAAAAGTCTCTTCTTCAAACTCAGGGGAATGAAGTACCATATTACAGGATTTAGTCTTTTTTCCCTTATTCTTCGTCTTATGAGATTTTTATGAGCACTACAACAAAAATACCTTTTGATGACGGCTAAAAAGCGTCATTAATTGTAAACCATGATGCTTTTTTTCTCAGTCTAATAGTTATGAAATCGGGTGTTATAAATATTTTTAAAAGTGTTATAGATAATTCATCCAAAACTGTCATTAATAGGTTGAATTTCTGCTACGTTTTATTTTCAAAGCGTTATGGATAGTTATGAAAAACCGTTGTATATGGTCGTTGTATCACATTTATAACGCTCTATACTACATGACATTCCAAATGCTGCTCAATTCAATTCGAAAACAACCACTTTGAACCATATTCACAACAAAGCATTGAAATGTAATATAAAGTACCATTCTCCATTTCATTATCTCAAAATAGAGTATTTTATCTACCATTCTACATTTCTCCATTTCATATACATCTTCTCAAAATATATAGAGTATCCAATATAGAGTACACTTTAGCTACATCAAAACTATCGACATCAAAAATCTCACAAATACTATAGCGAAGAAGCACACTTATAATGCTTCAACTTGGTCACATGAAGACTGTCCATAGCACATGTACATATAGCAAAACCCTGAAAAAGAAAGCAAAATGCTGACGTTTAGAGTCTGTCAATTTTAGAGTCTATTATATATCGAAAAACCGAGAGTATCAGAGAACTCTAATAAAAACCGAAACCGACAAATAAAGTAAAACATCTAGGCATGGCATAGTGGACGTAGTCCCAAAATCAACGATGCAGGCATGCTAATGGAGATGTCATTCCTGAAATAGAAATACTCCCAACTAATATATACCCGCATGTGATTTATATCGAAAAGCTCCAACAAAAACACCCACAGTACCAAGTTAAATCCATCATGCATAATAGATACCCAACCAACAATTTTAATCCAAATAGCAAAACATCTCCTACAGCAAAGAAATCTTTCCCAACCTAACATGTATAATAGGGAAAACCTAAACCAACATCCCACAACAAGTATAGGAAGGAGAACCCAAGCAATAATTTATACAAGAAACCCAAACCAACAATGCATGCATCACAAATAATTCCAACAGCAGCTAGGTAACCCAAAACCGAAAATGATCCAACAGCAAGTATAGAATCGAACATGAACTAAAGATCATTCCCGCTTCACAAACAAAGACAATCGTAGGATCGTCAAGCCAAAATCGAACCCAACACGTATCAGTTGATCGAAACCCTTTTTATGTAGGGATCGAGATCCAACAACATCATCGACAAACAAAATAAACCAAAAACTGAAATCAATTAAGAGTTTAGAATTTATACCCCAGAATTTGGTGTCGGAATCCGAAAGGAGCCTTCAGACTCGGCTCGCAGGCACGCACATCGCCTCATCGGGTCGCGGCTGCAACTGCGGAGAGGCTACATCATCGACACGAAGGTATCCTCATATCCGTGTCCAGTATCGATATAAATACGAGCGTATCTGCACCCAGAATGAACAACCCAACAGTACCAACATACAAACTACGACTAACGACAAGAAACAAAATAAGATATATAAGATGTCTCAGATAAGGATCAATCATCATCTGTTGTACTAGCGTGCCATAACACGTATAGGACACGTCCCGACACGGAGCCAGTGTATCCGATACGATCTGCAATGTTTTAGTTCATTTGGTCGAACGACCATCACCAAGAGTATCAGAGTACTCTAATAAATACCAAAACCGACAAATAAAGTAAAACATCCAGGCATGGCATAGTGGACGTAGTCCCAAAATCAGCGACGCATGCATGCTAATGGAGATGTTAATCCCAAAATAGAAATACTCCCAACTAATATATACCCGCATGTGATTTATATCGAAAAGCTCCCAACAAAAACACCCACAGTACCAAGGTAAACCCATCATGCATAATAGATACCCAACCAACAATTTTAATCCGAATAGCAAAATATCTCCTACAACAAAAAATCTTTCCCAACCCAACATGTATAATAAAAAAAACCTAAACCAACATCCCACAGCAAGTATAGGAAGGAGAACCCAATCAACAATTTATACAAGAAACCCAAACCAACAATACATGCATCACAAATAATTTCAACAACAGCTAGGTAACTCGAAACCGAAAATGATCCAACAGCAAGTAAAGAACCAAACATGATCTAAAGATCATTCGCGCTTCACAAACAAAGACAATCGTAGGATCGTCAAGCCAAAATTGAACCCAACACGTATCAGTCGATCGAAACCCTTTTTATGTAGGGATCGAGATCCAACAACATCATCGACAAACAAAATAAACCCAGAAACTGAAATCAATCAAGAGTTTAGAATTTATACCCCAGAATTTAGTGTCAAAATCCGAAGGGAGGCTTCGGACTCGGCTCGCAGGCACGCACTGCACCTCGCCGTGTCGCGGCTGCAACTGTGGAGAGGCTACATCATCGACACGAAGGTATCCTCACATCCGTGTCCAGTATCGACTCGTACAAACACGAGCGTATCTGCACCCAGAATGAACAACCCAACAGTACCAACATACAAACTACGACCAACGATAAAAAACGAAATGAAATATAAGATGTCTCAGATAAGGATAAATCATCATCTGCTGTACTAGTATGCCATAACACGTATAGGACACGTCCTGACATGGAGCCAGTGTATCCAATACGATCTAACGCTTTGGTTCATTTGGTCGAACGAACATCACCAACAGTATTAGAGTACTAATAAAAACCGAAACCGATAAATAAAGTAAAACATCCAATCATGGCATAGTGGACGTAGTCCCAAAATCAACGATGCATGCATGCGAATGGAGATGTCAATCCCGAAATAGAAATACTCCCAACTAATATATACCCGCATGTGATTTATATCGAAAAGTTCCCAATAAAAACACCCACAGTACCAAGTTAAACCCATCATGCATAATAGATACCCAACCAACAATTTTAATCCAAATAGCAAAACATCTCCTACAGCAAAGAAATCTTTCCCAACCCAACATGTATAATAAGAAAAACCTAAACCAACATCCAACAGCAAGTATAGGAAGGAGAACCCAAGCAACAATTTATACAAGAAACCCAAACCAACAATATATGCATCACAAATAATTCCAACAGCAGCTAGGTAACCCGAAACCAAAAATGATCCAACAGTAAGTAAAGAACCGAACATGATCTAAAGATCATTCGCGCTTCACAAACAAAGACAATCGTAGGATCATCAAGCCAAAATCGAACCCAACACGTATCAGTCGATCGAAACCCTTTTTTATGTAGGGATCGAGATCCAACAACATCATCGACAAACAAAATAAATCCAAAAACTGAAATAAATCAAGAGTTTAGAATTTATATCCCAGAATTTAGTGTCAGAATCGAAGGGAGGCTTCGGACTCGGCTCGCAGGAACGCACAGCACCTCGCCGGGTCGCGGCTGTGACTGTGGAGAGACTTCGGACTCGACTCCCCAAATGCAATTACACTCCCTTGAACAAGAACAAACAGAAAAAAAAATCAAAGAACACAAGCATTTGGTACTTATAATTATTTCATCGAACATGAAGCGCACATAGAACAATTCCCAACAAAATCTTTTTTTAGGGAAAAAAATCCAAATCCAAATCACTCACTTAATCAAGAGAAGTCAACGATGATGCAGCCCTTTTCGGATCATCGTCGACGTGGACGAAGACGTCGGGAAACCCTAAAAGAATCCTAATTTTGGAGAGATTGATGCATGTATGGTTGTCAAAAATTAGGAGATTTTACTAAAATCATGTCGAGGCAGTTTTAGGGCATAAAATAAGCAATGATCGAGATTTTAGGACAAATCGGTGGTGAAGGCTACGCCAGTGACAAGCTTCCCTCTGCGGTGGAGTCTGTATCCGAGGGAGGCGAGGAACGGGCTGAGGGAAGTTGGGGAGCGGGCTGAGGGGAGTTGGGAAGCGGGGAGTGGGCTGAGGGGAGTTGGGGAGCGGGAGGAGAAGGAAAAGGAGAATGAGAGAGGGTTTAGAATTTTTCTTAAGTGCGGGAGAATTACGGGGGAGTCGAGGTTTTGACTTAAATTTTTTTCTTTTTTTATAATGCTCGTATCGCTGGAGCACTATCAATAACATTTTTAATGTAAACCGTCATAGATTCTAGTCTTGCTGAACTTTAATGACGCTTCCACAGCAGCCGTCATGAAAACCACTTATCAAGCGTCATTAATAGGTTTTTGTTGTAGTGGAGGGACCTCAAATCCCAATCCGACAGAGGATTGAATTTGTATAGGAACTCGCATACCTTTACCATTGTTCAAGCCTTCGCTTTTTGAAAGTCTTAGCCTATCTTTTTTATGAGATGGACTGATTGTTGACTGTACATGCAAATGGGTAGCGGACTTTCAATAGACGTTTCAACAGATGAAGAAGGAATGGAGACCTTAGTAGTCACAAGGGTGGGAATTTTCGATGCAGGAGGTAAAATTCCTACTGGAGCTTTCTCGTAGGCAGCAAAAACCTGTTGTGCCCTATATAAAGGGACACTGTTCATGGCTAACCAGTGCTGATGAGTAAGCTTTAGTTTGGTAGGAGGAGCCAAACTCGGAGGGCATATGTTCAGACCCCTTAGCCTATCTTCAAAGGGATGTCATCCCACAGATGATCAGAATCATCATGATCTGGGGTAACAACATGAGAAATCATATTGCAGGTTTGACTTTTTAACCTTTCTTGGATTTTGAAATTTACTTTCATACTCCATTTCAGGTTCTAAGTCAGGATGTACCCACATAATTTCACCATTTTTCAAGGTGAGAGGCAATAGTTCTTTACTTTGATCTCTGGCTGGTGGAAGATTCACAATCTTCATTATCGCCTTCGGAATCGGGACAATCCCATCAGGAATTTGCCGTAGAGGGAAACCTCCAAATTGAAAAGAATTATGTTAGTTGTGACTGTATTCTCATCATTAGTTAAAGCGATAGCTTTAGCATTTATCAACTCTTGAATCTTCTTCTTCAAGACATAGCAAGCCTTAGTAGGATGATTTATGTATCTATGATAGATACAATATTTGGGATTATCAGTCAAATCTACCTCAATAGATCTTTGGATCTGGAATGGAATCTGGAGTTTACCACGCTTCACGGGACATTGGAATATCCCAGGAATATTACTATCGTCGAAAGAGTATTCTTCTTTTGGTTTAGAAGACTCCGGACTACTTGGTATAGTTTTGTATTTTGAAAGGTTCACCACCAGGGTTTCTTTTCCTTTCCCATTACGATTACCAGAATTATTACCTGAAGAGGCTTTCTTTCCTTTATCTTCTAAGGTAAAGATCATCCCATGTTCACGAGCCAATCTACCATTGGTCTCAGCTGAAACTGTTGCTATAATAAATAAGTTCCAATCTGTGAATTGAGAGCCTGTAAAACAGCGATGGTTGGTCGCAATTTATTTTGCATGTATCAATTATGCTGAATCAGGCATACCAGGAGGCATTTTCAAAGTAGCCTGTCGAAAACGTTCAATAAACGTTCAAGTATCCTCTTTCTCTTTTGTTTAATTTCTATTAAGGCAGAGATATGTCCATCCCTCCTTCATAGAAACGAGAGAGAAACATTGCTTTGAACTCGTCAAAAGATGATATGCAATTATTGGGTAGACTACGATACCAGTCATATGTTATACCGTCAAAACCCAATGAAGACTCGGGAGAGAATAGCATCATTCTTCTATAGATGCACAGTCATAATATTAAAATAATTGATATATTGACTTGGAGAAGCCTTTCCATCAAATAATACCATAGATTGTGGCTTGAATTTAGGAGGAAAGGGCATATCATTCCAATAGAAAGGATAAGGTTGCTTGATCCCCAACTTCTGAAGCTAATCTTTGTGCTTAAGAACTTCAAATTGTGCTTTTAACTCCCGAACTGCTTGAATAGATTCACTAATTTGAGAGAGTATATTTAAATAGTGGTTGGATGTACAGTAACTCCTACCGGAGGTGATACATCTTCTGGAATGAGAGGGTCAGGAGATGCAAAGTTTTGATTGATAACAGGCTCTTGACTCAGATTATTCAAAGGTATGTCAACCCCTTGACTATCTTGAGTTTGCACAGCTACCTGTATCGGGGTTATGACTGCCGATTGGACTGTTTGCTGAATCGTTATTGTAACACCCCAGAACCAGAATACTGGAGAGCGGGAGAATACATAGCCATCTACGTATATTGAAATAGAATCCACTTCGCTATACGGTCACGGCTGTCTAAATACATGAGGGTTTAACTATAAGCCATCAGTCTCTTATGGTCATGAACAAGTCTATTGTTTCAATCTCATGCAAGGAATAGCAGTTACAAGATGTGTAGAGCATCAAATATACAATAGTAAGGCGTCCCATACATTACATATTTGGATGATCATGAAGCTAGTCGTACAAAATGTGAAGACTAACAAGAGTTTCAGTCATACATGATCAACCCTAAGATTTGTCAATCATTGTACAGCCCGTAGGCAGACAATAAGTAAAGTACAATCGAGCTAACACGTGCTCGCCGGCTAAACGCCTCAAAAGAATATTTTTACAATAAAGTGGGAGAACAAAAGGAAAACCCACCCGTTGCCTTGGTTACGCCTGGTGGTCACGATCTGGCTGGAAGGTAGGGAGATCCTCTGGAGCTGCTCCGGTATCTGGCATGCAAAACCAGCTGGGTCAGATCCCAGAAAGAGCAAGTGCTACAAGGAGGCTTCACTTAAGAACTAAAACCAGCAATTAGCATAAAACATAATAACATATTAAAAACTGGAGATATAGAAAAATTCATGAGGATATACGATGCGATAACCATGGGACTATTCAGATAGCCCGGCTACAACCCTTAAACCAAGCAAGGACCGGGGTTGTAACCCTTCATCTGAACGAAACTTAGTTTTCTACCATTTATCAATAAAATAAAGCACAAGCAATCAGGTCATGTTACAATCTTGTACAGGATCAGGATAAGACTAGGCTGGGTTAGACTCCATCCAATCAATCACGGTCAAGCAATGAGTACGGCGTGATACTTTAACTAACTAGGGTTATTACAAGCTAGTTATACTAGCAAGATGCAATGAGATATTCCTTTATCCACAAGCCCTGCAGACCATCCAGGTTATCCAGGTCAAATATCCGTTCATGAAGGGTGCAACACATGACAGTGTGATGGAAATGTGCCCTACTCATCAGCAGGCTACAAGTCCACTTGCGCGCTCAGATAACGGGATTGCCTGTAGCTGGAAAATCTTTTCATGACTAATGGATTATTCTAGTTATTAACCATAGTCACTTTTAATAGGTACCCCTAACTGTGGTACCCAGGGTTTCCCGTCCTAGACATGATGCAAGACAATACTGGTTTATTTGTAGAAACAAAATCGTCCATGGTGTCCAAGCCATTCATTCTTGTCATGTCGTGCTAGCCGTCGCAACATCATATCGAGGTATATCATGTCAGGGTTACCTATCGAGAGTGCGCCACAACGGGCCACTATCATGTCATGTTACTTGTCAAGAGTGCACCACGACGGGTCACTCTCATGTTCATGGAACATGTGCAGAATTTATATGGTACAAGCATTCTATCAAGGAACCCAAGCTACACAGAGGGTCATAAAACATGAGCATAAAATAACAACCCAACACAAGAAAGGGTGCAAGGGCTATGGAGAGAGAGCCATACAGCAAGAAAGGGGGTCTCATGCGGCTCGGAGAACAAGCTCAGACGGCTCCGAGAACACAGGCTCATGCAGCAAAGTGGATGAGGGTCATGCGACAATAGATAAGGGTCTCATACGACAATGGAGAAAACGGGCATATGCGGCAGTGGAGGAACAAGCTCATGCAGCTCGGGGAACCAACGCCATACGGATGAGTGGAGATGGGCTCATGCGGCCACAGGGATTAGGTTTATACGGCCAGGGAGAATGATTTCATGCGGTCTGGAAGGGACGGGCTCATACATCCAGCACTTCCAAGAGCCATACGGCTCGAGGAGAACAGGGTCATACGGCAAGGTCAAGCTAATCCATGCGACAATGGAGGAAACGGGCATATACGGCAGTGGGGAACCAAAGACATGCGGCTAAGGAAAATAGGTTCATGCAGCTAAAAGTCGAGCAGAGCCATGCGGCTGAAGTCAACTCAAGCCATGTGGCTAAGGCTGCATGAAGACTGGAATGTCTATGCGGACGCAGGGGATTTGCCGCATGAAAAAGTCATGCAGTCAAGCACTGTTCTTCTTCTCCAACTTTTCCGAGAAGAAGAACCATGGAAGCCATGGCTTCCAAGCTCCAATAATCCTTCATCTAAGGTCAGAATCCGGACTTCCATAGGTCAAAATGGGGCAGAAATTTTTTTTCTACAACATGGAACCATCAAAACTGGAGAATAACAAGGTTTAATAGATCAAACCAAAGAAATCCGAAAATACAACAAGCTTAGATTTACGTGAAATGAGCCATGAAAATTAAAAATGCTAAGTACTAAAGTGTCTTAGAATCTCGTGAGGAAGAAATAGAATACAAAAATCGAGTTCCTCCATGAAACAAGTTGCACTTGCCTAAACCTCTCCTGGTAGGTAGGAAGAGAGTTAATGGAAGAAGGAGAAGAAGTAAATATAGTGAATAAGGAGAGAGAAAGGGTTGGTGGCTTATAAAGGAAGAGAGTGGGTGGTAGGTGGGGTTGGTCCACATACAAAAAAACCAAACCAAGCCGAACCAAGCAAACCGAACCGAACCAAGCAATGCAATGCCAAAATAAACCATACAATGAGACATGCAATATAAGTCAAAATACGTACACGTACACCAAATACATAATACGAACTACGGGCGTTACAACTCTACCCACCTTAAAAAAATTCCGTCTTTGAAATTTAATCAAGAGGCTAGAGAGGCAAGAACAAGCTATACTAATCACAAGCAAGTTATAACTAGGCAATCAATCAAGTAATCATTCATGCAACCAAGGAAGCTTAGGGTGTAAGGCATAAGAAGGACATTATACCTTACGAGTCAAATAGGTCGGGATATCGTGATCGGATATCTCTTTACGTTCCCACGTTGACTCACCTAGAGAGTGATGACCCCAAGCAACATGGACTAAACTAATAGTCTTATTCTTGAGTATCTTCTCTCTTCGGTCCAATATGGATACGGGTCGCTCCTCATACGAAAGGTTGGTACCAACAACCAATTTCGAATGATCAAGGATATGACTTGGATCCGGGATATACCGTCGCAATTGGGATATATGGAAGACATCATGCACCTTACGCAACGACGGAGGAAGAGTAGGACGATAGGACACATCTCCTACTCACTCTAGAATGTCGGATGGCCCAATATACCTAGGACTGAGCTTTCTCCGTACGTCGAAACGAATGACGCCACGGGTAGGCGATATCCTGAGGAATATATGGTCGCCAACGAAAATTCAAGGGGACGTCGATGAGAATCGTCCCAATGTCGCTGGCGACCTTGTACAACTCGAAGATGATCTCTGACTTGTCTGACCACCTCAATAGTCCGGGTTACCATCTCGGGACCAATTATTTGCCTCTCGCAGATATCATCCCAAGCTAAAGAAGATCTGTACTTTCTACCATACAATGACTCGAACGGTGCTATCTGGATGATGGCTTGGAAATTATTGTTGTACGAGAACTCCACCAGGTGTAGATGATCCTCCCACGAACCACCGAAGTCGAGGGTACAAGACCTCAACATGTCTTCCAAGGTTCGTATGGTATGCTCTGACTGACCATCTGTCTGCGGATGATAAGCTGAACTGAACTGGAGGTGAGTTCCCAAACTCTCTTGCAGGCTGCGCCAAAAGTGTGACATAAATCTTGAATCTCTGTCCGAGGTGATACTGACTGGTACACCGTAAAATCTGATAATCTGCCTGTGGTACATTTCTGCTAGCTAAACCGTCGACTGACCAACTCTGAACGGAAAAAAGTAAGCCACTTTCGTGAGCCTGTCTATAATAACCCAAATAGTATCTCTTCCAGCTGGAGATCTAGGTAATCCAGTCACGAAATTCATGGTAATGTGCTCCCACTTTGTCACTACCACATTTCTAGTTGAGGGTATTTTTGTCATTTTTGAGGTTATTTGAATTTATTATAATTTATTTGAATTTATGGGAATTTTTAGGATTTATTTTGAATTATTTGAATGATGGTTGACTAGGTTGACTTTGACTAGCATTGACTTGGTAGGCTAACCTAGGAGCTAACCCTAGTTGTGTTTGGACTTGGTTAGGTCATGCAACCCTAGTTAGACTAGAGTTAACCTATGGTTTAGTCATTAAACTTAAGATTAGAATAGAAGGCTTTTAGTCACAAGTCATGACTTGTGGTTTTAAACCATAGATTTTAACTAAGCCCAGCCCATTAGCCACTAGCTAACCCTAACCCTAATTCACTCTATGGCCGGCCACCTAGCCTAGGGAATCCTACCCTATAAATACTCACTTCCATTAGGGCTAGCCTCTTTAGGAAAGTTTCATTTGGAAAGAGAGGTATGTATCAACTTCATTAATTCCTAGAAAATCTATATTAATTCCTTTTTCCCTCAAACAAATTGCAATAGGTTTTAATTTAGGTTTTCTTGTTATTGGTATATGTTATTCTCAGTTTCATAACAATTTGGTAAAGTTTGGGGAGCAAGGAGACACCCCCTCTTTGGAGATTTTTGAGGAGTAGTGACACCAATAGGTAAATCTCTAAAACTCTATGTTATATTATTATTGCATAATGACCTAGATCTAAGTGTCCCCTAGCTAACCCTAGATTTCTGTAGGATTTTGTGTCCTTTTGTGTCCTAAATGGACATGTATCAGTCCCTACTGTAGGTGTTTGATGAAATGTCCCAAAGGGTATTTCGATTTAATTTTTAAAAGTTTCTAAAAAGGAAATTATATTTTAGTGTGGCTTACATGTTTCTGATTGACTGGGAGTAATTTGGTGTCGTATCGTGTCGGTTTGGATACGTGCACACGCGGGTGCATACACGCGCCGAGCAGTGTGCGTGTCCTGCTACTCGGGGCCAAGTGCTCACTGGGTAGGACACGGGGACACATGTAACTTCATGGACACATTGGGGCAGTGTCTGACACGACACTCCCCAAGTGGCACGACCCCTCGTGTCGTGTCGAGGGAACACGAGACACTGCACTGATTTTACACGGACTGTTCAGTCGAGTTTTTTTTGCACTGATACGCTCTGTTTGACACGACACAGGGACACGCCGACCCAAATCAGGGTGACACGTAGGTAGACCTATCCTAGACGAACCTAGGTTGGTGAACATGAGGCCTGGTTTGGCCTGTGTCGGGTGCACGACACGCGTGCACTTGTGCACGAGGCTGTACTAGAAATTCAGTGTCCAGTGCTATTTTGGGATTCTGTTGATTTGGACACGTTTATGTCATTGTGATGGACATGTTGGACCCTGGGACACACTTGCATCATGTAATTGAATTACCAACCATTATTTTACATTTTAACATGTTTTATATATCAAATTCTCATTTACCCTATTTTGTGAACTAATACATAATATTCAGTATTTCAGTTTACTTCCAGCTTTTTAATTCGAAATTTGGCAGTTGATTTAACCTAATTAATACTGTTGTTATCACTGTTTAAGTCCCTAATGTTGTTCTCCTACATGTAATCTACTTGTATGTCGATTTTGGGTAATTTTGGTTGGGAATTGGTTTCGAAATGGGATTGTTTCAAAATCTGAGAATATAGTGTTGTGGTTCTTCAAAAACTGAGAATATAGTATTGTGGTTTTTCAAAAATCTGAGATTGTTTAGGACTGAAAAACTGAAATGGAATTGGGTTGAATGAATGGGGAATTGAAGTGTTAAACTGAAAACTATTTTGTAAATGAAATTGGTTTCCTTTCCTTTTCCTGTTTGCTCAACTTACACACAGTCATACCCCCACCTGAGAACTCTCTCACCCTTCACTATTCACACTCACCCACATGCACATGACACCCACACTGTTTTCCTCATTGCTAACACACACACATGTTATATTACACCCTCTCATGTCTACACACACATTCCTTCCCTCTCTCTATTACACATGTATGTATATTATATAGTGAATATCTATATATGTATGTAATGTATATATATAAAGTTAATGTATATAAAATGTAGGTAGCCTACATATATATATATATATATATATATATATATATATATATATATATATATATATATATATATATATATATATATTTATATATATATATATATATATATATATATATATATATATATATATATATATATATATATATATATGATGTAATGTATGTAAAATATGCATATATATCTATGTAATATTGAATGCCTAATGTAATGTATTTAAATATATATGTATATTGATAAATAAGTTAGACATGTTTGAATGTATGCTAGTTATATAGTATATAGCTATATTGTGATATTGTGATATAGTTGGGATAGGCTTGGTTCAGGCTTGCATAGCCTTGTAGTGGTGTGTACTAGCTAGTATAGGCTTGTGTGACCTAGTATAGACTAATGTATACTAGTTAGACCAATTTAGACTTGTTAGACCTAGTTTGACCATAGTTGACCTAGTTTGACTTCTAGGGTTGACCAGAGTTGACCAAGAGTTAACTTTGGCCTAGATTAACCTAGATTCATTTAGAATGCATTGAATTGCATCTTGTTATCATTTTAGACTTGTTGTGACTTGTGCTGTTCTGATTAGGAGCCAGACACCTCTCCTCGGACAGTACATTTCATCCGGACACTTAGATACCAGGCGAGTACATTCTTTGATCATTTCATATCCTGTTTAGAAAAAAATTTCTACTTTAAATTACTGTACTTGATACTGTCACATTGGTCACACGGATTCGTACTATATGGATCCCTTCTTGAGATATTATCCTTTAGGAGCATCGGGTACTACATGTTCTATGCGTTTCACTTACATTGTGTATCACTATGCTTCATGGTTCATTGATCACTTGTGACATGTACTCTCATGATCATAGAGTCTTCTTGAATCTCCTATTTATGGGCATTCCTAGAATCACCTATTTATGGGCATCCATGTATCACCCCTTGTGGGCTATTGCATGGAATCATAACATAACCTGGCTGGATCCTTGTGTATTGATTGGGCGTACGGGGGAGTAGAAGTAGACATGTGAATATTATCCAAGTAGTGTAGCATCAGAATCTTTTCGTAGTGTAGCATCAGAATCTCCTATGCCATTTACATA
The DNA here is from genome assembly GCA_029216955.1 of Iris pallida. NCBI lineage: Eukaryota > Viridiplantae > Streptophyta > Magnoliopsida > Asparagales > Iridaceae > Iris > Iris pallida. The sequence goes on from JANAVB010014273.1 coordinate 64,410, forward strand.
TCTATATTATACTCTGACTCACTAGCCACTATTAGTTCTCTATTATATAGTAGATATTTCTATTACAGTTCTCTCTATCTGTTTACATACTCATTTCTTTCAGTACCTGTATCTTACTTTAATGCATGATTATTTTCTAACCTGCTATGAACTGTTGAGATGTATTGTGCTCGCTTCTGTCCTGACTGGACCTGTTAAAAATATTAACGAGGATGAGGAGGAGGCCTGTGTGGATACCTTCTACGGGGCCGCCTAGACGACACTTGTGAGCTGGACCCTCAGGATGACCCAGCTCTAGCTGATGACATCACCCATACTGCCTAGACTAGTTTACTTAGGCTTTATCTTACTTTGTTGTCTTGAGACTAGTTCAGTCAGGCTTTATTTCTGTCTTTGAGATCTGGGTTGTATATATTCTTTCATATTCAGTAGCTGAGACTTGTATTCTGGATATTTGCTGAGATATTATCTTAGACTATTTGATCATCTGTATTTCCTTTGAGTTCTATATCATATCGTGCTTCTTCTTTCTTAGTTGTGATTGAGTTTACTTACTGCTATGTCACCCTCATTCGGGAAGTATAAACTGTTATCATTATATTGGTAGATGTTGTGACCTAGGACAGCGTTCTACCGTCGACACCTGCGGCGTAGGCTGGACGTACCCACGTCTCGTGCCCTTACTCTAGGGTACGGGTCGTGACACATTTTTTGTGGTGTCCCATGCAGGTCTAGACTAGAAGTACAGTAGTATTCGAACCAGAGTATCACTACAGCCTGCAGCAGGATATAGGACATTAGTTTTTAAGGTACTCAATCACATTAGAAAAAACTCTTTTATTGCCATCTAAATCCTTAATGTCAACTGATTCTTTTGAATTTTAACTATCCGTCTTTGTTATATCGTCTTTGTTATATCGCTTCAGGATGGTGGAGATGCGGTCGCAGCGTACCATTCATGGGGATGCTGTAGAGGGGTCTGCTACCTCTCAGCCAGTTCAGCAGAGATAGGAGACTGCAGCTCCTGCCACCTCTGTTCGTATTGAGGCTCCAGCAGCAGCAGGGGGTATGCCTCCACCGACTTGGAGGCAGGACCCAGTCATCTCAGAGGTGCCTTTCCAGCAGCCGCCGCCTACAGGATACGTGGATGCGACGCAGAAGTTTGCCTACTTCCAGCAGTTTATGGAGGTACAGCAGACCCGGCAGGCCAGGAGCATGGAGTTGGCCATTACGACAGTCGCAGCTCGACCAGCAGTCCAGCAGCCGAGGACACCTGGGATAGAGTAGTTCCAGAAGATGAGCCCCAGAGACTTCCTGGGGACAGAGGGGATTCTATATGTTGATGAGTGGATCGAGCGTATAGAGGAGATCTTTCGCCTAGCCCGGATACCAGCAGATCTCCAAATAGAAGCAGCAGCTAGCCGGATGCGAGATCTTGCTCGCACCTGGTATCAGTCAGACCCCAGGGTGGGGGTAGCTGGACAGACCTGGGAGGAGTTCAAGGGCTTCTTCAAGAAGAAGTTCTTTCCAGATTCGGCGTTTCGAGCCTTGGAGTCGCAGTTCGAGAGCTTAGTTCATGGGAGCCTGTCAGTGGAGGAGTACACTGGAGAGTTCGACCGCCTCGGCAGATTCGTAGAGGGCTTGAGCGAGACGGCGAAGGCCCAGAGGTTCCGGAAGGGTCTAGTCAAGGAGGTCAAGTCCTTGACCAAGGGCAACAGGGATGCCACTTTTGATGAGATATTGACGGGAGCCTTATTGGCTGAGGACTCAAGAGGGGGCGAGACCCAGTTGGGGACAGCAGCAGCGGAGGCCAGGCCAAGAGGCCTCACTTTCAATACCAGCAGCCGAGGCAGTTCCAGTCGTAGCTGATCCAGCAGAGGCCAGTTCTCCAGCAGCAGCAGCCAAGACAGCACCAGCAGGGCCAGAGACAGGTTATCACTTGTGCTTATTACAAGAAGCCCAGACATGTCTTCAATGAATGCCGGAAGAGGCTGGGCCGGTGCCTAGTGTGTGGTTCAGTAGACCACCAGATGAGGGAGCATCGTATGGGACGAGCAGCACAAGGAGCAGCAGTCAGAGCTCCAGCAGGCCAGCAGAGGGGACCAGTCCTGCCGACCCAACAGCAGAGGTTCGTCCAGTACCAACAGTAGGCCAGGGGAGGCCAGCTGGGGCGAGCCTTCGCCATGGCGGCCGAGGATTCAGAGGCGATAGAAGAGCTGATTGTAGCTTCGATTCTTCTCGACTCCAGTCCAGCTTTTGCATTATTCGGTTCCGGTGCGTCGCATAGCTTCATATCAGTATCATTTGCGATTAAACACGGTATTATAGCTGATTCGTTGCCTAGGACTTACAAGATCACGACCGGGGGTGGCATTATCCTCGTGAGTGATGTTTGTAAGGGTCGAAGTGTTGTTTTGGCAGGCCGTGAGTTGGAGGTGAGCCTGCTCGTAATGTCATTGCCGAACTACGATATAGTACTCGGTATGGATTGGTTGAGCAGGCACCACGCCAGCATTGATTGTAGAAGGGTTAGAGTTCTCTTCAGAGCACTGGGGGAGCCAGAGTTTGAGTACTCCAGACGTCAGGCGGAGCAGAGCAGCGAAGTCTTCTGCGGAGTCTCGGTTGAGGAGCAGACGATTCCACACCCCTTGATAGCAGAGTATATAGATGTTTTTCCAGAGGAGTTGCCTGGATTGCCACCGGACAGAGACATTGAGTTCTCGATAGACTTGGTTCCAGGAGCGGAACCCATCTCTCAGCATGTCTTTCGGGTGAACAATAGTGAGTTGGTGGAGCTGAAGAAGCAGGTGGATGAGCTGCAGGACAAGGGCTTCATCCGTTCGAGTTCGTCACCATGGGGTGCACCAGTGTTGTTTGTGCCGGAGAAGGATGGGTCAGTACGGATGTGTATTGACTACAGGGCACTCAACAACCTTACGATCAAGAATAAATACCCACTGTCGCGGATCGATGATCTTTTTGACCAGTTGAGCGGAGCTCGGATATTTTCCAAGATTGATCTGAGATTGGGATATCACCAGGTGAAGGTGAAAGGGGAGGATATTCCCAAGACCGCTTTCAGGACGCGGTATGGGCAGTTTAAGTTTTTGGTTATGCCGTTTGGGCTAACTAATGCACCAGCAGTGTTTATGAACCTAATGAACAAGGTGTTCCACCAGTACCTGGATCAGTTTATGGTGGTGTTCATTGACGACATCTTGGTATATTCCAAGACCGGGGAGGAGCACGAGGAGCATTTGAGGATCGTGCTGGAGACTCTCAGGAAGAAGAAGCTTTATGGGAAGCTCTCTAAGTGTGAGTTCTTCTTGGGCCGAGTTGACTTTTTGGGGCATGTAGTGACTGGAGATGGAATCTCAGTTGACCCCAAGAAGATTGTAGCAGTTGAGGCATGGGCAGCGCCGACTTCAGAGGCAGAGATCAGGAGCTTCCTGGGGCTGACAGGATATTATCGAAGATTTGTGCAGGATTTCTTCCAGGTTGCAGAGCCGTTGACTCGGTTAACCCGGAAGGATGCTGAGTATGTTTGGTCAGAGGAGTGCCAGGCAGCTTTTGATGAGTTAAAGAAGCGGCTTACGACAACTCCGATTCTGACATTGACTTCAGGATCAGGGGGATTCACTATTTATAGCGACGCTTCAGGGAAGGGGCTGGGTTGTGTCTTACAACAGCATGGGAAGGTGATTGCCTATGCTTCCAGGCAATTATGTTCTCATAAGAATAACTACCATACCCACGACCTGGAGCTTACAGCAGTGATTTTTGCTCTGAAATTGTGGAAGCACTATCTGTATGGAGAGAGGGTAGAGATTTTTACAGATTACAAGAGTTTAAAGTATGTGTTCACTCAGAAGGAGCTGAACATGAGACAGCGCAGATGGCTAGAGTTGATGAAGGACTTTGACATCCTACTTCAGTATCACCCAGGAAAGGCCAACATGGTTGCCGATGCCTTGAGTAGGTATCCGACAGTCATGTGTTTGACTATGGATCGGCACTTGCTTGTAGATTTGGAGAGCCTTGGGATTGAGGTGATCGTGTCCGGAGTACAGATGCAGATATGGGGCATGCAGATTCAGTCGAACTTGGTGGAGAGGATCAAGGCGACACAGTTTGAGGATGTTGCTCTGTGGTGTCTCTGAGAGCAGGTTTGGGCAGGATTGGTGGATGGCGAGTTTTCTTTTGCAGAGGATGGTACTTTGAAGCACGGTTCCAGGTTATGTGTGCCCAGCAGAGATCTCAGGGAGCAGGTTTTGTAAGAGGCCCACAGATCTCAGTACTCTATACACCCTGGTACCAACAAGATGTACCGAGATCTGAGGGAGCATGTTTGGTGGTCCAGGATGAAGTGGGAGGTAGCTCGCTTCGTAGATATGTGCTTGGTCTGTCAGCAGGTCAAGGCAGAAAGACAGAGGCCCGGTAGATTGTTGCAGCCGCTGTCCATTCCCGAGTGGAAATGGGAGCATATCACCATAGATTTCGTATCTAGATTGCCGCGTACACTAGAAGAGAAAGACGCAATTTGGGTCATCGTTGACAGGTTGACCAAATCTGCCCACTTCTTGCCATTCAAGGTGGGTACGTCTACGGATAGGCTTACAAAGATATATATGCGACAGATAGTCAGGATTCATGGGGTTCCGGTCAGCATCGTCTCAGATTGGGATAGTCGCTTTACTTTCCATTTCTGGAGGAGTCTGCAGACCAGCTTGGGCACTCAGCTCAAGTTTAGTAATGCATACCACCCCCAGACGGACGGACAGTCAGAGAGGACTATTTAGACACTTGAGGATATGCTGCAGACGTGTGTCCGGGACTTTGGAGGTTCCTGGGAGGATCATCTACATTTGGTTGAGTTTGCTTAGAATAATAGTTTCCAGGCCAGCATTGAGATGTCACCTTTCGAGGCTCTGTACGGGCATAGGTGTCGTACACCCTTATCTTGGGATGATGTTGGTGAGCGAGCTTTACTGGGACCAGAGATGGTTGTTGACGTAGCCAAGAAGGTGAAGCTCATCAGGGACAGACTTCGCATAGCACAGGACAGACATCGGCACTGGGCCAATAGCCACCGAAGGCCGTTGGATTTTGAGGTACAGATTAGAGTAGGATTAGATTTAGGTTTATTTGTTCGTGATTTGGATCATATTTGATTATTTAATAATTAAGACCTTGTTTGTGATTAGGTTGGAGACCAGATTTTCTTGAGGATATCTCTGACTCGTGGTACGATACGTTTTAGTGGAGGCAGGAAGCTTAGCCCGCGCTTCATCGGCCCTTTCGTTATCAGCGGGAGAGTCGGTGACGTGGCATACAGGCTAGACTTGCCACCTGCACTAGTGGGGGTCCACAACGTATTCCATGTATCACATTTGAGACGGTACGTGGCTGATCCTAGCCATGTGCTCGATCATTCGGAGATTGAGGTTGGTCATTCTCTCAGCTATCCAGAGCAGCCAGTGGAGATACTGGATCGACGGGAGAAGGTTCTGAGGAACCAGGTGATACCCTTGGTACGCATTGCATGGAGGCATCATTCCTAGAAGAGTCTATCTAGGAGCGAGAGGATGATATGCGCGAGCGTTACCCATATCTTTTTGGACCGTGAGGTATACTTTCTATCCTTATCATCAGTTGTATTTTGCCTTTTAATTTCGAGGACGAAATTCTTTTAAGGAGGGTAGATTTGTCACTACCACATTTCTAGTTGAGGGTATTTTGTCATTTTTGAGGTTATTTGAATTTATTATAATTTATTTGAATTTATGGGAATTTTAAGGATTTATATTGGAATTATTTGAATGATGGTTGACTAGGTTGACTTTGACTAGCATTGACTTGGTAGGCTAACCTAGGAGCTAACCCTAGTTGTGTTTGGACTTGGTTAGGTCATGCAACCCTAGTTAGACTAGAGTTAACCTATGGTTTAGTCATTAAACTCAAGATTAGAATAGAAGGCTTTTAGTCACAAGTCATGACTTGTGGTTTTGAACCATAGATTTTAACTAAGCCTAACCCATTAGCCACTAGCTAACCCTAACCCTAATTCACTCTATGGCCGGCCACCTAGCCTAGGGAATCCCACCCTATAAATACTCTCTTCCATTAGGGCTAGCCTCTTTAGGAAAGTTTTATTTGGAAAGAGAGGTATGTACCAACTTCATTAATTCCTAGAAAATCTATATTAATTCTTTTTTTCCCTCAAACAAATTGCAATAGGTTTTAATTTAGGTTTTCTTGCTGTTGGTATATGTTATTCTCAGTTTCATAGCAATTTGGTGAAGTTTGGGGAGCAAGAAGACACCCCCTCTTTGGAGCTTTTTGAGGAGTTGTGACACCAATAGGTAAATCTCTAAAACTCTATATTATGTGCTGTTATTATTGAATAATGACCTAGATCTAAGTGTTTCCTAGCTAACCCTAGATTTCTGTAGGATTTTGTGTCCTTTTCGTGTCCTAAATAGACACGTATCAGTCCCTACTGTAGGTGTTTGATGAAATGCCCCAAAGGGCATTTCGATTTAATTTTTAGAAAGTTTCTAAATAGAAAATTATATTTTAGTGTGGCTTACATGTTTTTGATGGACTAGGAGTGATTTGGTGTCGTATCGTGTCGGTTTGGACATGTGCACACGCGGGTGCACACACGCGCGCGAGCAGTGTGCGTATCCTGCTACTCGGGGCCAAGTGCTCACTGGGTAGGACACGGGGACACGTGTAACTTCATAGACACGTTAGGGCAGTGTCTGACACAACACTCCCCAAGTGGCACGACCCCTCATGTCGTGTCGAGGGAACACGAGACACTGTACTATTTTTACACTGACTGTTCAGTCGGGTTTTTTGTGCACTGATACGCTCTGTTTGACACGACACAGGGACACGCCGACCCAAATCAGGGTGACACATAGATAGACCTATCCTAGGCGAACCTAGGTTGGTGAATACGAGGCCTGGTTTGGCCTGTGTCCGGTGCACGACATACGTGCACTTGTCCACGAGGCTGTACTAGAAATTCAGTGTCCAGTGCTATTTTGGGATTCTCTTGATTTGGACACGTTTGTGTCATTATGATGGACACGTGTTGGACCCTGGGACACACTTGCATCATGTAATTGAATTACCAACCATTATTTTACATTTTAACATGTTTTATATATCAAATTCTCCTTTACCCTATTTTGTGAACTGATACATAATATTCAGTATTTCAGTTTACTTCCAGCTTTTTAATTCGAACTTTAGCCATTGATTTAACGTAATTAATATTGTTGTTATCACTGTTTAAGTCCCTAATGTTGTTCTCCTACATGTAATCTACTTGTATGTCAATTTTGGGTGATTTTGGTTGGGAATTGGTTTCGAAATGGGATTGTTTCAAAATCTAAGAATATAGTGTTGTGGTTCTTCAAAAACTGAGAATATAGTGTTCTAGTTTTTCAAAAATCTGAGATTGTTTGGGACTGAAAAACTGAAATAGAATTGGGTTGAATGAATGGGGAATTGAAGTGTTAAACTGAAAACTGTTTTGTAAATGAAATTGGTTTCCTTTCCTTTTCCTGTTTGTTCAACTTACACACAGTCACACCCCCACCTGAGAACTCTCTCACCCTTCACTGTTCATACTCACCCACATGCACATGACACCCACACTGTTTCCCTCATTGCTTACACACACACATGTTATATTACACCCTCTCATGTCTACACACACATGCCTTCCCTTTCTCTATATACACATGTATGCATATATATTATATGTGAATATCTATATATGTATGTAATGTATATATGTAAAGTTAATATATATACAATGTAGGTAGCCTACATATATATGTATATTATATATATATGATGTAATGTATGTAAAATATGAATATGTATATCTATGTAATATTGAATGCCTAATGTAATGTATCTAAATATATATGTATATTGATAAATAAGTTAGACATATTTGAATGTATGCTAGTTATATAGCATATAGCTATATTGTGATATTGTGATATAGTTGGGATAGGCTTGGTTCAGGCTTACATAGCCTTGTAGTAGTGTGTACTAGCTAGTATAGGCTTGTGTGACCTAGTATAGACTAATGTATACTAGTTAGACCAATTTAGACTTGTTAGACCTAGTTTGACCATAGTTGACCTAGTTTGACTTCTAGGGTTGACCAGAGTTGACCAAGAGTTGACTTTGGCCTAGATTGACCTAGATTCATTTAGAATGCATTGAATTGCATCTTGTTATCATTTTAGACTTGTTGTGACATGTGCTGTTCTGATTAGGAGCCAGACACCTCTCCTCGGACATTACATTTCATCCGGACACTCAGATACCGGGCGAGTACATTCTCTGATCATTTTATATCCTGTTTAGAATTATTTTCCTGCTTTAAATTATTGTACTTGATAATGTCACATTGGTCACACGGATTAGTACTATATGGATCCCTTCTTGAGATATTATCCTTTAGGAGCATCGGGTACTACATGTTCTGTGCGTTTCACTTACATTGTGTATCACTATGCTTCATAGTTCATTGATCACTTGTGACATGTACTCTCATGATCACAGAGTCTCCTTGAATCTCCCATTTATGAGCATTCCTAGAATCACCCATTTATGGGCATCCATGTATCACCCCTTGTAGGCCATTGCATGGAATCATAACATAACCTGGCTGGATCCTTGTATATTGATTGGAGGTACGGGAGAGTAGAAGTAGACATGTGAATATTATCCAAGTAGTGTAGCATCAGAATCTTTCCGTAGTATAGCATCAGAATCTCCTATTCCATTTACATGTCTATATTATACTCTGACTCACTAGCCACTGTTAGTTCTCTATTATATAGTAGATATTTCTATTACAGTTCTCTCTCTCTGTTTACATGCTATATTTCTTTCAGTACCTGTATCTTACTTTACTGCATGATTATATTTTCTAACCTGCTATGAACTGTTGAGATGTAATGTGCTCGCTCCTGTCCTGACTGGACCTGTTAAAAATATTACAGAGGACGAGGAGGAGGCCTATGTTGATACCTTCTACGGGGTAGCCCTAGACGACACTTGTGAGCTGGACCCTCAGGAGGACCCTGCTCTAGCTGATGACATCACCCCTACTGCCTAGACTAGCTTAGTTAGGCTTTATCTTACTTTGTTGTCTTGAGACTAGTTCAGTCAGGCTTTATTTCTGTCTTTGAGATCTGGGTTGTATATATTCTTTCATATTCAGTAGCTGAGACTTGTATTCTGGATATTTGCTGAGATGTTATCTTAGACTATTTGATCATCTGTATTTCCTTTGAGTTCTATATCATATCGTGCTTCTTCTTTCTTAGTTGTGATTGAGTTTACTTACTGCTATGTCACCCCCATTCGGGGAGTATAAACTGTTATCATTATATTGTTAGATGTTGTGACCTAGGACAGCGTTCTACTGCCGACACTGCGGCGTAGGCTGGACGTACCCACGTCTCATACCCTTACTCTAGGGTGCGGGTCGTGACACACTTCCACTCTAGAATCGGCAAGGGCTGAAGAAGTCCAGCCGGTCTCTGATGCTCAGCCTTAACTTGTTGGTAAACCAAACATCAAGAGACAAATCGGGCTATCTCCTTCTTTATGCCATTCCACCAAAAGTGCTGATGGATATCACGGTACATCTTCGTACCACCCGGATGAATCGAATATCGAGAACTGTAAGCTTCTGCCATGATCTTATGTCTGATATCTCCACTGGATACACAAAGACGCTTCCTATTTTGAAGTATACCGTCCTCATGGATACGTAACTCTGGTCTTCATCCTGCTACACATTCTGTCCTGAGTCGCTGAAGCTTGGAATCTGTTGACTGTGCCATCCGAATCCTCTCGCCTATAGTGGACTGAACTTACATGTTGGCCATCAATGCCACATTGGTAGGAAGGACAACCTCTATACCCATCTTCTAAAGATCTGCTAACAACTCTGGTTACGATGTTAGACAATAAACTCCGACTCTTCTGCTCAATGCATCTGCAACGACGTTGGCCTTCCCAGGATGATACTGCAGGTTGATGTCATAATCCATAAGTAGCTCTAGCCACCTCCTCTGACACATGTTAAGATCCTTCTGAGTAAACACATACTTCAGGCACTTATGGTCGGTAAAAATCTCTACCCGGTCTCCATACAAATAATGTCTCTAAAGCTTAAGTGCAAACACTACTGCTGCCAACTCCAAGTCATGGGTTGGATAATTCTTTTCATGATCACGAAGTTGACGTGACGCATAAGCTATTACCTTCCCATGCTGTATCAAAACACATCCTAAACCTCTGCCTGAAGTATCACAATATAGTGGGAATCCTCCGGTCCCATCTAGAAGCGTGAGAATGGGAGCGGTCATCAAACCTCGCTTCAACTTCTCAAAAAAATCCTGACACTCTACGGTTCAAGCGAACTGCACATCCTTGCGGATCAACTGGGTCAATGGCGCTAAAATCCGAGCAAAGTCTGAAACAAATCGCCGGTAGTAGCCGACCAAGCCAAAAAAACTGTAAACTTCTGCAACTGTGCTAGGTACTGGCCACGTCTCGATAGCCACGATCTTCTGGGGATCCACTTCTACTCCTCCTCTGGTGATGATATGACCCAAGTATGAAATACGATCGAGCCAGAACTCGCATTTACTAAATTTTGCGTACAACTGGTGCTCTCTGAGAATCCGGAGGACAACTCTGAGATGCTGCTCATGCTCTGCTTCACTCTTGCTGTAGACCAGGATGTCGTCTATGAACACAATCATGAACTGGTCCAAATAAGGCATGAAGATAAGATTTATGAGGTTCATGAATACAGCCAACGCATTGGTTGCTCCAAATGGCATAACCAGGAACTCTTAATGCCCATATCTAGATCTGAAAGCTGTTTTCAGGATGTCCTGCTCTCTGACTCTGATCTGATGGTATCCTGACTGCAAGTCAATCTTTAAGAATACTGCTGCCCCCTTGAGTTGATCAAACAAGTCATCTATCCTCGGAAGAGGGTATCTGTTCTTGATTGTCACTGAGTTCAAGGTACAATAATTTACACATAATCTGGACGTACCATCCTTTTTTTGACAAGAAACATCGGAGCTCCCCAAGGCGATCCACTTGCACGAATGAATCCCTTGGTCCTGAGTTCTTCAATCATCTTGTACAATATCTTTATCTCTGACAGCGCTATCCTGTAGACTCTTTCCGACACTGGGGCTGTCCCTGGGATCAAGTCGATAGTAAACTCGATCTCTCGCTCTGGCGGTATTCCTAGAAGCTCTTCTGGAAAAACATCTAGAAATTCCTCAACTATCCGGGATAACTGCACTGCTTCTACTGCCATCCGCAATACTGGAGGAGAAGGTTCAACTTCGCCTCGGGAAAAGGAAAACTTTGGCTCGCCTGGAATGCTAAAAACAACCCTGCCAACATGGCAGTCTATCCTAGCATACTGGTTCCTTAACCAATCCATCCCTAAGACCACATCATAATCGGCCATCGGGAACTCTATCAATCTAGCGGGAAACTCTCTACCGCTAACCACGATCTGACACGAGGAAAATACTCTATCTACTCCCACAGGACCGTTACCAGTAAGTATATTGAACCTTACTGATAATGACTCGGGCTCCAGTCCTATCCGTGTCGTGAATCGTGCAGACATGAATGAATGCGATGCACCACAGTCTAAATAACGCTGATACTGGAAAGGAGTTGACGAGAATAGTACATGCCACTACCTCACCTGGTGCCAGTCCTTCTTCTACGGTCATCGCCATTGCCTGACCATGTCCTCTGGGTGCGGGTCCCCTCTGCTGAAGACCTCTCTGTCTGCTCTAAACCAGGGCTTGGGCTTGTGCATACTGCTGGAGGGATTGAGGCGGCAAGGGCCTCGAAAACTGTTGCTACTGCTGGACTGGTGCTGGTCCTCCCACCGAAGGACTAGTAAAGTTGGACGATGATAAACTACCCCTATTCGGGCAGGATCCTATCTTGTGATCCGCTGCCCCATAAGCCAGGCACAATTCCTGTGCCCTGCGATATTTTGCTACCACATGTCCTGGCTTTCCGTAATATGAATATCCTACTGCGGAAGAGTGCTTCTGCTGCTGGGAAAATACTAGGGTCGAATGCTGAATCGACGTCACTGAGGTCGCCCGCCTCGGAGTTTCAATTGTCAAAGCCCTAGCTGCCGGAGCTGGTACTGAAGACTGATTCATGTGGCCATGAGATCGCTTCCGACCTCCGGTCCTGTCCTGTCCTCAATCCTCCGGAAGGTATACTCGTGCCTCCTGGCTGCTCTCAATACCACATCAAAAGTCTGATGCTCAAACTACTCCACTGCCAATAAAATCTCTAGATGGAGCCCGTGCTGAAACCGCTGGGCTCTGTCGAACTCGGTCGCTACCAAGGTGGGAGCAAATCGAATAAGTCTCGAAAACTCGACCGCATATCCGTCGACCGTCCTGTCCATCTGCTTCAGATTGGTGTACCTCGTCTTTCGATCGTACCGAGCTACAGCATCAAAGTACTTGGTCTGGAATCTCTCACGAAATACTGTCCATACAACAGATGCCACTAATCCAACGGCTTGCATCGCCCACCAGCTGTGAGCAAGATCTAATAACTGTGGGCGTACTACCGCCACCTTTTTGTTCTCTGGCGTCTTCGTCGCTTCTAGAATCACTTCTGTATCCTGTAGCCAAGCATCTACGACAATAGCATCCTCGCTGCCGTCAAAGACAGGAGGGTTCAAACGCTTAAAGCCGTTGGCTGCCTGGTTCCCTTGATGACCGCCTCTGTTCAGAGCATCTTGTACTGCCTGGTACAGGGCGTCAAAAGCTTTTAGTTTGTCATCCAATCTTAAGTGTTTACAGAAAGACCTAAACCTTGTACAGACTCAAAAATATGCAGTGTAGGAAGCCGTCTACGCAAGAAGCATCGATCTTTACTTCAGTCTTCAAGGCTATGGATGGAAAACTTGCATGGACAGACTTTATGTAGTAGAGTTTCTGAAAAGATATCAATCTGAAAACAGAGAAAACTAAACTACGAAGATGCTGTTAATATTATCAAAATAATAATGTGCCAACAATCTCCCCCATTTTGATAATTGACAAAATAGAGATAGCATCAGGAGTGACTCCCCCGTAGGTAGACAACTCCCCCTCAATACGTTTTCTTCCCCTTTGTCACTTAGTCAAAGATGGGAAAAATGATAAAAAAAATAGCATAAATATGGAGCACAGTATCATAGACAAAAGCATGTATTGATAGATAAAGTTGAAAATTAAATACATGCAGGATACCCATAACATACTTCATGAGACCAAATTAAAAACTCTCCTCTACCAGAGTTAGCAAGACAATAAAAAGCAGATAACAAGTCCCCGTAGGACTGCAAACAACAAGTAACAACCAACCGCTGGTCCCCGAAGGACCTCAAAAGACAGAAAAAAAAGACACAAACACAAACAAACTAAAACAACCATTTATTCGATACCACCATCAAAAGGAAGCAACCCCTACTCGTCAGCCGGATCATCCCCACCATCCTGAGCCTGGTGGAAAGCGCTAAAAGGATCAATGTCGTCCGGGTACATGAAACCATAGGCATTGGAAACAAAAAAGCGGGAGGCCTGGTACATTAGATCCTGAAGATTCAGATCCAGAAATGCATCCCGGTCCTGAAGGGTACGCTGAATGAAATAGGACTGGTCATGGAAGCGGGACTGAATCAGAGTACCAAGGCCACGAGTGTTGGCTCGCATCTGCTCCTCTGCCTGAGCCATACGCATATCGAAATGCTGCTGAGTCAGTGGCATGTAGCGGCCGGAGGCAGGAGGAGTAGAAGCGGGTGCGACATGAGGAGTAGAAGCGGGTGCGGCAGGAGCAGAAGCTGGCAGCTCTTGGGAGGAGGAGGCACGGGATGTGAAAGCACCATCGACAGTGCGAGAAACAGCAAGGAAGGATGGGACGCCATCCAAGTAGCAATGGGAGAGGTCGACTTGCTTGGCTTCCAAAATGAGAGTGATGAAGGAGCCATAATAGAGATTCTACTTCCCCGCGGACAGGACGCCGAAGAAAGCATGAAAAAGAGTCTTAGGGAAGGAGAAAGGCTTCCTCGAATACAAGTAGTACATGCACACCAGGGCATCACCAGTGATGGCGTCATAGTTGCCGCTCTTGGGATAGAGAGTGGCACACGATCCTAGGGAGCTCATAATAGAACAGCTCCAGTTGGGCGGAAAGAGCCGGGATATTAGGAGGGTTTGGACCCTTGCAAATAATGGCGCAGAATTCGTCAAAGGAGACCGATGCCGAAGAATGAAGAGCAGTCAAGCCCGGTAGAGCCTCTCCTCTGTCTGGGAATCCAAGAATGCTAGAGAGGTCACGAGCCCTCAGGCGGAAATGACGGTCGTTGACCATCGTCTTAATGGCTCCGTTCTCCATGTCCGGGACCATGTTGCAGTAGAAGAGACGAACGGCGGCGGGGTAGACAGGCACCTGACACAGAAGAAGGAAAGATAGTCCAGTCGCCTCGAAGAGAAAAACATGGCCGGAGAAGAGATTCCAGTTTATGGTGCGGCCTTTGTAAACGTTATGGTGCACGAAGTGGTAAAACCAAGACTCGGCAGCCAGGTGAGAGGTGAAGACCCGCTGATCGTAGCCATGGGGGAGAGCCATCGAGGTGAAGGGATTCGAAGCGATGAAGGAGGAACGAGCACGCTTGGGGGCAGCCATTTGGAGAAGAAGATAGTGGGAGAAGGAAGTAGGGTTTGGAGAGTATGTGAGAAGTGGAGGAGAAGGAAGAAGAAAATAGGGTTTTTAAGGAGATATTGGAAAGGGGAAGGGTGGTTAATGGGGAACGGTTATAGAGATGAAGTGGAGAGGTTTGTGGGTTGGAAATGATGATAATGGACATAAAGGAGGAGTAAAGGGGAATAGAAAGAGATGGGTAGTTAATGTTGATGGAAGGTTAAGATATGGGGAAGAGGAGAGGAGGAGGTGGGTAATAAAGAGGGAAGTGATGGTTGTGAAGGGTATTAATGAGGAGAAGAAGGGAATAAGAGAGAATGGAAGAAAGATGGGCCCGAGCTGGATTTGACACAGCAGTCCGTTGTGCAACGGTATACCGTCGGTATGCCGACGGTATACCGATTTTTGGCACAGAACATAATTCTGAACCAAAATCGGCATGCAGTCGGTATACCGCAGTATACCGTCGGTGTGCCGGCCGAGAAGAACTATGAGTCAAAATTTAAAATACCCAATTCTTGGCAAAGAAAAACGAAACAATCCTCCGGGAGCGGTTTGGTGAAAATATCGGCTAACTGATAAGTAGTGTCAATAAATTCGAGACGAATATCCCCCTTTTGTTGAAGGTCACGAAGAAAATGGTGTCTAATTTCAATGTGCTTCATGCGTGAGTGGCAAATCGGGTTTTTCGTGAGATTGATCGAGCTAGTGTTATCACATTTAATAGGGGTGCAAGTATGAGAAATGCCATAATCTATGAGTGTTTGTGACATCCAAAGAATTTGTGCACAACAACAATCGGCCACAATATACTCGGCTTCAGTGGTTGAAAGAGCAAGAAAATTTTGTTTCTTACTAAACCACGATACCAAGGATTTCCCAAGGAATTGACATGTGCCGCTAGTACTTTTTCGGTCAATCTTGCATCAGGCAAAATCTGCAAACGAGAAGCCGTGAAGCTCAAAGGATGAAGATTTCGGATACCAAAGGCCCATGTTTACGGTGTCTTTGAGATATCGAAAAATATGCTTTACGGCACATAAGTGCGATTCCTTTGGATTTGCTTGATAACGTGCACAAAGACATACACTAAACATGATATCAGGACGGCTAGCAGTTAGATAAAGTAAACTACCAATCATACCTCGATACTTACGAATGTCAACCGATGTGCCATCTTCATCATTGTCAAGCTTTGTCGTTGTTGTCATAGGAGTCCTCATTGATTTGTATGAGTCAAGTTCGAAACGCTTGAGAAGATCCTTTGTATATTTTGCTTGATTGATGAAGGTCCTTTTGGGTCCTTGTTTGATTTGTAAGCCCAAGAAGAATGATAGTTCACCCATCATGCTCATTTCAAATTCTTCCTGCATAACTTTAGCAAATTCTACACAAAGTGTATTGTTAGTAGAACCAAAAATAATGTCATCGACATAAATTTGAACCAATAAAAGAGTGTCACTATGGGATTTGATAAAAAGTGTTGTGTCAACTTTGCCCTTAGAAAAATTATGTGAAACAAGAAAGGAGCTAAGGCGCTCATACCAAGCACGGGGAGCTTGTTTGAGACCATAAAGGGCTTTGTGGAGTTTGAACACGTGATTAGAAAATTGAAAATCTTCAAAGCCAGGAGGTTGTTTTACATAAACTTCCTCTTTAATAATACCATTTAGAAAAGCACTCTTAACATCCATTTGAAAGAGTTTAAAATTATTAAAGCAAGCAAAAGCACATAGCATACGAATGGATTCAAGACGAGCAACCGGAGCATAGGTTTCGTCGTAGTCAATGCCTTCCTCTTGGTTATAGCCTTGAGCAACCAATCGGGCTTTGTTACGAGTCACTAATCCATCTTCATTAAGTTTATTTCGAAACACCCATTTAGTTTCAATAATGGGGTGATTGCTAGGTTTTGGGACAAGTTCCCAAACCTTGTTTCGCTCAAATTGATTTAGCTCTTCTTGCATCGCTATCATCCAAAATTCCTCAAGAAAAGCATCATTAACATTTTTAGGCTCTATTTGAGAGATAAAACCCACGTTTGTACAAACATCACGAGTGGAGGATATAGTGCTAACACTGGAGGAAGGATCCCCAATGATAAGTTCCTTAGGATGATTGGTGACAAATCTCCATTCTTTTGGGAGATCCTTTTGAGGAGGCTCGAGAGGTGGAGACTCTTTTGTTAGAGAAGTCACAACTTCATTGTTAGATGAAGAAGGACGATCTCCAATAGAGGAGTTCTCCAACCCAAACGAGATGTCATCAATATCATCAGAAGAGGAGAATGTAGAAGAGTTAAGTTCATTAAAAGAGACATTGATTGACTCTTCGACAACAAGACTTCTTTTATTAAAAATACGAAAACCTATACTATGAGTAGAGTATCCAAGGAATATTCCTTCATAGGCTTTTTCTTCAAACTTGCCTAGGTTATCCTTGGTATTCAAAATAAAACAATTACAACCAAAAACTTTAAAATATTCAATAGAGAAAATTTTGTCAAACCAAAGCTCATAAGGAGTCTTCTTAGAAATAGGTCTAATCAAGACCCTATTATAACATGACATGCCGTGTTAACGGCTTCCGCCCAAAAATATTGGGGGAGCTTATATTGGTTTAACGTAACCCGGGCCATATCGCCAAGGGTTCTATTCTTTCTCTTCACAACACTATTTTGTTGAGGAGTTCATGGACAAGCAAAATCATGCCCAAAACTATTCTTTTCATAAAATCTTTTGAAATCGGCATTGTCAAATTCTCCTCCATGATCACTTCTAATCTTGTTAATAGAAAAATCTTTCTCATTTTGAACACGTTTACAAAAAGCAACAAATTCACAAAAAGTATCACTTTGTAAGAAAGAAAAATAACCCAAGTAAATCTTGAAAAATAATCAACCAAAACAAAAGCATAAAGCTTGCCTCCAAGACTAGCAACTCTACTAGGACAAAAAAAGATCCATATGAATAAGTTGAAGAGGTCTAGAGGTACTCATAGAGTTGATGGATTTGAAGGATGACTTGGTCAACTTACTCTTCTCGCATTCTTCACACACCATATCCATTTTGAACGGGATACATGGGAGTCCTCTTACGAGCTTCTTGGTAGTAAGACGAGAAATGGTATCCATGTTGGCGTGCCCGAGCCTCATATGCCAAAGCCAACTTTCATTGTTCTTAGCAACTAAGCACCTGTCATTGTTAGTGTCTTCGACAAGATATAAAACATAGATATTATTTTCTCTAATACCTTCATAAATAATAGATCCACTTGAACTCTCGGTAATGAAACATTTGAGCTTAACAAACTTGATATCATAACCATTATCGGTAAGATGACTAATACTAAGAATATTATGTTTAAGATTAGTAACAAGACACACATTCTTAATACAAGGATAAGGAGGGAAACCGATATTACCATTTCCTATAATATGACCTTTAAGATTGTTACCAAAGAAGACGTGTCCTTTTTTCTTCATCGATAGCGTTGTAAATAATGAAGCATCCCCAGTCATGTGCCGTGAACAACCGCTATCGAGAATTCACTTGCTTCTAGCATGAGAAGTACTCTTCACCTACAACATAAGTTGAAGATGAACATTTTGGTACCCATGTATGGGTCCTTGAGTGTTAGTCTTAGGAACCCACTTAAAAACTTTCTTATCAACTAGTTTTCTTTTATGACAATAATTGGTCGTATGTCCAAGCAAGCCACAGTAGTTGCAAATCATAGATGATATAGAAGAAGATGTGTGAGTATCATGCATAGGTGAATCTCTAGTACGAGGAGTTCTATCATTAGTATTATGATGATGATAATAAAAAGCATGATACGAAGTATTTTTCTTAACAAAAGGTCCTTTCCTTGTGTTAGAAAAGGACTTGTGTATAGTGTTCATGTAAGAAGTATGCCTAGCATTGTGATTAGTGTGGAGGTGTCTTGGAGTATGCATGTGAGTAGTGTTCTTATTACCTCGTTTCTTACTCTATACAAGAAGATCATTATACTTAATAGAAGTATCATATTCTCTCCTATTAGCATCTTGAACCTTATGCATAGCAAATTCATAAGCCCTTCTCATGGATTGAATTTCATCATCTTTTTTCTTGATGGTGACAAGGGATTCTTGAAACTTGAGTCACAAAGACTCTATTTCATCCATGTCAGAAGTAGGAGATTTCCCATTTACATCAATAATGATGCTTGAGAGTCACTCTACTTCAAGTTGAAGAGCATCAACCTCTTTTAAAGATTTTTTGTATTTATTCCTAACACCTTTGTGCTCTTCATGTAGTTCAAGGATAGCTTTCTCCAAATCATCATAAGTAAGAGTATTTAAGGAGAGATCATCAAGTACCTCATCGGTTGCCATGAGACAAACGTTGGCATTGTGTTTGCACTCTTTGTCGTTGTCGGAGTCGCTTACGTCACTCTCACACCAAATGCTTGTGTTAAAGAATTTTCTGGAGGACGAGCTTCCTTTGCTAGGCTTCTCGTACTTGTTTGAGTCTTTTCTTATCATAGGACAGTCTCTCTTGATGTGTCCGGTTCTTCTGCATTGATAGCACGTCGGATCTTCCTCATTGTCCCGTCTGAAGCGGTTGGCTTTTTTGAATTTTAGGAACTTTCGGAAGTGCTTAGCTGTGAGAGCTATTTCTTCATCATCGTCTGACTCGTTGTCGTCGGAGCTATCCTTGGAGTAGGACTTTGTAACTTTGAGAGCAAGAGACTTCTCCTTCTCTTTGGCCTTCTCCTTCTCCTTCTCCTTCTCTTGTATAGAAGATTCCTCTTGATCTTTCATATCGAGTTCATGAGTCATTAGCTTCCCCATGAGGGTCTTAAGGTTCATGACTGTCAGGTCGTTCCCCTCAATGATTGTGGTAGCTTTAGGACTCCATCCTTTTGTCAATCCTCTAAGGATTTTTTTAATCTTTTCATGAGTAGGATATTCCTTACCAAGAGAAGAAAGAGGATTAATAACATCACCAAACGAGTAAACATGCAAGTAATAGACTCATCATGTTTTATTTTAAAGGACTCATATTCTTGCGTGAGTCTACTAATCTTGGATTCCTTTACTTGTGATGTACCCTCGTGTGTGACTTCAAGTAACTTCCAAATCTCATTGGAAGTCTTGCAAGTAGAGATTCTATTGAATTTACTACTATCGAGAGCACAATAAAGAGCGTTCATAGCCTTGGCATCTCGACTAGCAAGCTTCTTGGTGTTATCAGTAAGTATGTCCCTAAGGGAGTCAGATGCAACATCCACAATAACTCTGAAAAGAGTAGGGAGACCATTTATCACACAATCTCATAAATCAAAATATATGGACTTCAGATAAATGCTCATCCTAATCTTCCAGTAGTTATAGTTGGTTCCATCAAATAGGAAAGGCCTATTTGTGGAGTGTCCCTCATTGTGGAAGGTGTTGATACTAGGGTTAGTGGCCATGGATCACTCAAAGTGTGTAAATCCAAATCAAGAGAACAAAGCTCTGATACCAATTGTAGAACCCTAGGGGGTGAAAAAGGAAATAAAAAATAACTTGATCACAAGAAGCAATATATGTCAAATAAAAAGAGAGAGTAAGAAGATCAAACACAAGATGTATCCTGGTATCCTCGCTTGAGGCAATCCAGTCCCGGAACTCTCTCCGGCTTAAATCCACTATTTAATAAAATAGTACACACGAGTTTGGATCCGAAGAACTCGCCAACTTCAACACACGAGTTTTCTACGAAGGCTCGCCAACTTCAAAGAAATAAGAAGAGAACTTGTTGATCTTCTAACACTTGAAGATCAAAAATTACAACTCTTAATAACTCTAGCACTTTGGGAGAGGATGACAATTAAAAGCTTGGTAGAGTATTAATGGTGGAGCTCTTGGTAGTTTAGAAAATTTATGGCAAGAGTTGGTGAAAGCTTCAAAAGAGAGAAGGCTTTCATTTATAGAGAAACCAAGAGTAGGTAGCATTTAATGCTCCTGGATACAGCCTGACCGGCATACCGTCGGTATGCACCGGCATACCATCGGTATACCGGTCGAACAGTAACGGTCATATTAATATCCGTTGGGAGCATTTAATGCTGCCATTAATGCAGTCTATGCCATTCAAAAATTAAATATTCGTAACCCGGTATACCGTCGGTATGCCGTGGTATACCGACGTTTATCACAGAACATTTTTGAGGCAAACAAAACGGTATACCGTCGGTATGCCGGAGCATACCGTCGGTATGCCGAGGTTTGTCACAGAACGTTTTGTGGTCCACAAAACGGTATACCGCCGGTATGCCGGAGCATACCGTCGGTATACCAACATTTCTTACAGAAGGTTTTGTGGACAATAAAATGGTATACCGTCGGTATGCCGGAGCATACCGTCGGTACGCCGATCTATAGGATATTGATTTTTGACTTTAAAAAGTAGAAAGTTTTAGTTTGTCATCCAACATTAAGTGTTTACAGAAAGACCTAGACCTTGTACAGACTCAAAAACATGCAGTATAGGAAGCCGTCTATGCAAGGAGCGCCGGTCTTTACTTCAGTCTTCAAGGCTATGGATGGTAAACTTGAATGGACAGACTTTATGTAGTAGAGCTTCTGAAAAGATATCAATATGAAAACAGAGAAAACTAAACTACGAAGATGCTGTTAATATTATCAAAATAATAATGTGCCAACAGTCGCCCCTACGATCTTGAGATGCTAGCAATGTCCTGATGAGACCCACCAAGGTGCCATCATCGGGCTCTACAGACTGGACTGGCTGAACTGGTGGCTCTTGACCCCCTGTAGGCATGACTCTGGAGGCTACTCCTGAATGCTGGACTTGATCTCCAGGTTACTGCTGGCCCACGGGAGGTGCTCCGCCTTGCCGATCGGTAGGACCAGGAACAATGCCGCTGAAGAAGACGACACAGGAAACGATAAGGAAGGACCAGGACATATCAAAGATACAAGCATGTGACCAGGTCAAGATTTTTAGAGATTTAGAGGATATGAGCAGAGATCAAAGGCGAGTGCTGATTGAGACATCTATTCGGTAAACCCTCACATATCTTGATTCACAAGACCTGCATGGGCCACTACTTAAACCATGTAACGCCCCAGAACCAGAATACTGGAGAGCGGGGGCATACATAGCCAGCTACATATATTGAAATAGAATCCACCTCATTATACGGTCACGGCTGTCTAGATACATGAGGGTTTAACTACAAGCCATCTGTCTCTTATGGTCATGAACAAGCCTATTGTCTCAATCTCATGCAAGGAATAGCAGTTACAAGATGTGTCAAGCATCAAATATACAATAGTAAGGCGTCCCATACATTATATATTTGGATGATCATGAAGCTAGTCGTACAAAATGTGAAGACTAGCAAGAGTTTCAGTCATACAAGATCAATCCTAGGATTTGTCAATCATGTTACAGCCCGTAGGCAGACAATAAGTAAAGTGCAATCGAGCTAACACGTGCTCGTCGGCTAAACACCTCAAAAGAATATTTTTACAATAAAGTGGGAGAACAAAAGGAAAATCCACTCGTTGCCTTGGTTACGCCTGGTGGTCACCATCTGGCTGGAAGGTAGAAGATCCTCTGGAGTTGCTCCGGTATCTGGCCACGCAAAACCAGCTGGGTCAGATCCCAGAAAGAGCAAGTGCCACAAGGAGGCTTCACTTAAGAACTAAAACCAGCAATTAGCATAAAACATAATAACATATTAAAAACTGAAGATATGGAAAAATTCATGGAGATATACGATGCGATAACCATGGGACTATTCAGATAGCCCGGTTATAATCCTTAAACCAAGCAAGGACCGGAGTTGTAGCTCTTCATCTGAACGGAACTTGGTTTTCCACCATTTATCGATAAAATAAGTTACAATCTTGTACAGGATCAGGACAAGACTAGGCCGGGTTAGACTCCATCCAATTAATCACGGCCAAGCAATGAGTACGGCTTGATACTTTAACTAACTAGGTTTATCACAAGCCTAGTTACTAGCAAGATACAATGAGATATTCCATCAGCCACAAGCCCTGCAGACCATCCAGGTTATCCAGGTCGAATATTCGTTCATGAAGGGTGCAACACATGACAGTGTGCTGGAAATATGTCCTACTAGTCGGCAGGCTACAAGTCCACTTGTGCGCCCAGATAACGGGATTGCCTGTAGCTGAGAAATCTCTTCATGACTACTGGATTATTCTAGTTATTAGCCTTAGTCAATTTCAGTAGGTACCCCTGACCGTGGCACTCAGGGGTCCCCGTCCTAGACATGATGTAAGACAATACTGGTTTATTTGTACAAACAAAATTGCCTACGGTGTCCAGTCCATTCATTCTTGTCATGTCATGCTAGCCGTCGTAACAGCATATCGAGGTATATCATGTCAGGGTTACTTATCGAGAGTGTGCCACAACGGACCACTATCATATCATGTTACTTGTCAAGAGTGCACCACGACGGGTCACTCTCGTGTTTATAGAACATATGTAGAATTTATATGGTATAAGTATTCTATCAAGGGACCCAAGTTACACAGAGGGTCATGAAACATGAGCCTAAAATAACAACCCAACAAAAAAAAAGGTGTAAGGGCTATGGAGAGAGCCATGTGGCAAGGAAGGGGGTCTCATGCGGCTCAGAGAACAAGCTCAGACGGCTCCGGGAACACATGCTCATACGGCAAGGTAGATGAGGGTCATGCGGCAATAGATGAGGGTCGCATACGACAATGGGGGAAAATGGGCATATACGATAGTGGGGGAACAAGCTCATGCGGCTCGGGGAACCAACGCCATACGGTTGAGGGGAGATGGGCTCATGCGGCCAGGGGGATTAGGTTCATGCGGCCAGGGAGAATGATTTCATGTGGTCTGGAAGGGACGGGCTCATAAGGCCAGCACTGCCAAGAGCCATGCGACTCGAAGAAAACAGGGTCATGCGGTAAGGTTAAGTTAACCCATACGGCAATGGGGGAAACGGGCATATGCGGCAGTGGGGAACCAAAGCCATGCGGCTAAGAAAAATAGGTTCATGTGGCTAAAAGTCGAGCAGAGCCATGCGACTGAAGTCAACTCAGGCCATGCGGCTAAGGCTGCATAAAGACTGGAATGTCTATGCGGCCGCAGGGGACTTGCCGCCTAAAAAATCCATGCAGTCAAGCACTGTTCTTCTTCTCCAACTGTTCCGAGAAGAAGAACCATGGAAGCCATGGCTTCCAAGCTCCAATAATCCTTCATCTAAGGTCAGAATTTGGACTTCCATAGGTCAAAATGGGGCAGAAAGAAATTTTCTACAACATGGAACCATCAAAACTGGAGAATAACAAGGTTTAATATATCAAAACCTAAGAAATATGAAAATGCAACAAGCTTAGATTTACGTGAAATGAGCCATGGAAATTAAAAATGCTAAGTACTAAAGTGTCTTAGAATCTCGTGAGGAAGAAAATAGAACAACAAAAATTGAGTTCCTCCATAAAACAAGTTGCACTTTCCTAAGCCTCTCCTGGTAGGTGGAGAGAGTTAATAGAAGAAGGAGAAGAAGTAAATGAAGTGAATGAGGAGAGAGAAAGGGTTGGTGGCTTATAAAGAAAGAGAGTGGGTGGTAGGTGGGGTTGGTCCACATGTAAAAAAAACCAAACCAAGCCGAACCAAGCAAACCGAACCGAACCAAGCAATGAAATGCCAAAATAAACCATGCAATAATACATGCAATATGAGTCAAAATACGTACACGTATACTAAAATATGTAATACGAATTACGGGCATTACAGTTATTATCTGATGCATATTTTGTATCATTGCAAGCATATCCTTTAGCGATTGTTCCACCACAGAAAGACGATGTTCTGTATGAGAAGTAGATTTCTCTTGTTCTTCTCCGATAACATAAGATTCAACTTCTCTTGAACATACAGAAGGATTGGTGTAGAGATATGAATCAACGCTATCAGTTTCTGATTCCAAATACTGGGTACCTCCAGCCTCTGAATCTGAAGAATGCTTACTTAAAGGTCGTTGACTTCTTGACCGAGTATGTTGATATACTCCTTCAAAAGTGTCAAGAATTCGGTTGAACTGTTGTTGACTTGGAGTCTGGGACGAATTATGTCTTAGACGTCGTCCTCTATTGATATGAGATGCCATATTGACCGATGCATAGGACAACTCATGTTCTTGGTCATCAATTTGTTGCTGAGGTACGTTGTAGCTTAATCGGTCAAAAACTGACCGTTTAGTAGCAGAACAGCAACATTTGATCATAATTTGGTAACATTCACAATGATGATTTTCTTGAGGGAGTGTCACAGAAGATTTTCTATTTTACGCTTTTGCACAAGTAACTCGCATAAATCAGAAGAATTGGAAGGTAATATTTTCTTTTTTACATTTGGGACAGAGAATTATTTAGTCCCTTGTGTAAAAAGAATGTTACTAGCTTCATTGGCAGAAGAAAGTTGTGCATTTTTACGCGCTTGAAGTTGTGTGCATAAATCCTGAGTTGATTTTTGTGCACTGAGAACACCATCAGCATTGCGCGTAATCCTGAGATTAGGCACTTTGCGTAAAGCAGCATTAGAGGATTGTTGGCGTAAAATAGAAGTTTTGCCAAAATTTCTTGTCTCTTTGGATAAATCAAAGGAATTGTTTGCCATAGGAGACTTGTTTTTACGCTGTACGCACGTAGGCAAGTTCACTTTAGATGCAAAAGCACCATTGTGAACTTTATCTACCATGTCACCGACAGGAGATTTGCCTTTACGTGTATAGCGCAAAACAGGAACATCTGCCACGTCACAGACGGGAGATTTGCCTTTACGCGTATAGCGCAAGACATGATTGTCTATCACGTCACAGATGGGAGACTGAATTTTACGTACGGGGCGCAACACTGAAGTAGGAACTGCCTCGTCACAGATGGGAGCCCCAACAACAGGAGTGGGAAGAATTCCCTTGCCTTCAGAGACAATAGATAGATCAGAAGGTGCTTTGGACTTAGGAATCCAAACTTTGTGCACCTTTCGTAATTTTTGCACATTGGAGCAGTGAGCACTACCCCCAGTTCGGAGCATTTTTTCATAAGCAGTCTGGTCGAATTGAACGACCAGAGTCTTCTTCGTCGATCCAATCGACACATCATCGTATTGAGCAATTGCTTTCTCGTCAAAAGAGAAACTCGTCCCCAACAGAGTTGCCATTTTGTTTCACTTAACAAAATGCCCTTAAGGCTTTTGAAAAAAACGAAAAAAAGTGTACAAAAGTAAAGTAGATTCTGGAAAGTATTGCTATAGAAGTCTGATATGAGAGCGATCACTTTGTTCCTTGGACCACACGATGATGATGGAGAAAACTGCTTGGAGATGAACAACTGGAAGAACTAAGTCACCAGAAAGATATCGACACAATTGGCACTGATGGCACAGTCGAATGCTTTCCTACTTCGCTTCACTCTGTTCTTGAGAAAATGTTGAAAAGAAATACTCTAGAAAATCACTTTGCTCTGAAAGTATCTGTTCTCCAAAATCTTGTTCCTCTTTCTTAAAAAAGAAGTCTTTATATAGATGTCACTACCGCATTTCTAGTTTGAGGGTATTTTTGTCATTTTTGAATTATTTGAATTTAATATATATTATTTGGAATTTAAAATAATTATTTAGAATGGTGTGATTTAATATTATTTAATTGATAGCCTTGTGGTTTAGATTAGCCCTAACCTAGTTTGGACCTAACCTAGATTAGTCATAGCTAGTCTAGTTAGCCATAGTGAGTATTAGTTAGTATTGGTTAGTTGGGTTTAAGTCATGATTAGTTAGAATGTATAGGTTGCAACTTGATTAAGGGAAACCTAGGTTGTAGGCCCTTGATTGGACTTGATGGATTGATAGCCATTAGATTCAATCCTAAAACCCTAACCCCTTGGCCGGCCTAGGGATTCCCCCCCCTCCCCATGTCTATAAAGTCCCTCTCAAAGTTTGTGCCTCCTTTTTTATTCATCACTTCATTTTTCTAAGGAAAGGTTTGTTCTTCATGAAACTTCTTCATAGTTTATTCAATATTAGTCAATTTTCATTGCAACTTCTTCCATTGTGACCTAATTAGTGTCTCCCTACTGTTGGTGGAGACTATTCACAGGTTTGATACAATTTAGAGCTATTGGCTAGCTTGAGGAGATTTACTTTTGGAGCTTTTCCTTGTGAAGGAACACATATAGGTAAATCCCATTTCCCTCCATAAAATTTTGGTTTCTTTGTATGAACACCAAGCCCTAGGTGTCCTCTTGCTGTAGGGATAGGATTTGTACACTTTTGTGTCCGTATCGGACACGTATCTGTGGACAGTCGCAAGTGTTCGACAAAATGCCACAGTAGACATTTCGATCGATTTTTCAGGAAGTAATTGAATAGAAAATTAGGTTTACATGTTGCTTCTGTGATTTTACACGACTGAGGTGATTTTGAGCTGTATCCGAGTTGCACTGGACTCGTGGACACAGCCCCGCGCGCGGCCGGGCTTCCCCTGCTGCTCGGGGCCTCGTGCTCAGTGCACAGGGCACGTAGACACGTGTACTTGGACACGAAGGGAGGGGCGGTGTCTGACATGACACCCCTGAAGTTTTGTGTCCAATGGATACGTGTCGAGAGTGCTAGGACACATGCACTGGTCGTACGATCTGTGATAGTCCAGTGCATTGAGTTCGCGTGATGTTTGGACACGTAGTGTCATATTTTTGGACACCATATTGGTTGTGTGACATGTACACATATCCACTATTAGTTACCAACACTAACCCATTTGATTAATTGTTGTTTCAATGATTAATTAAGAATGTTCTAATTCCTGATACTCTAGTGTATCAGTGAACTCTAATCACTGTTCTCCCATTCGATTTTCATATTAATGATTTAAATCATGTACTATGTTATGGTTTAAATTGTCTGAGCATTGGGAGTCATGTTAGGATCCTTTTTGGTTTGAGTTTGACTGTTGGGATTCGATGTGGGAATTATGGATAACTGTTGATTGTTCAACCTATGTAATGTGCTATCACACATATTTGGGACTGTTTAAAACCATGATAACTAAGAACTCACACCTATCTAAACTTGTAAACTGATGTGATTCCTGCACACAGACACAGGGATTAGCCTGGGTTAACCTAGGAATCGATTCCTGAGAACACTGAGTTCATTCTCAGTTCTTTTACAGTTTTGAATTGTTTTGGTTTACAATTGCTTTTAACTGTTAAGCTGATTGGTTCCTGAGAATGAATGGCAATCCCTATTGAACTGGTTCTATAAACCTGGGACTACTTCACATCCATGTTATTATGTGTGTAAACCTGAGCTAAAATCAATACATGTTTACTGTCATTGATGAACACTAGAATTGAAAATTGAGAACAAATACAGGCCATTCCCTGAAATCTGACACACACCTATCTATTCCTGTCATAGTGCACTCATATACACAGGTTCCTCTTTATTTTCTGGTACACACACACCCATAGCTAATAGTCCACTAGCTCACAGGTCCTGTGCACACACATTAGCTAGTTCACACACACATATGTAATTGACACTTTCTAACACACACACAGGCCATTTCCCTGAAACCTGTCACATTAATCACTCATTCACTCACACACACTGTCACACACAAACCAGTCACACATGCTCACACCTCTCACACACACAGGACACCATTTATTTTTCTGATACACTTACACACACAGTTCAATACACACACACCTGAGCACATTTAAACACTATGGTACACTGTACACACATGTTTTCCTGTCACACACATTTATATGCAATTAACACACACACATCCCTCACACAGTCTATTACATGCCTACACACACACACATGAACATGTTCACACACTTTGACCTTATCTTCATAGCTCTCTATGTGTATATGAAATTATATATAAGTATGTGTGAATATATGTGTAAAGTAAGCTATAGGGTGATATACATATTGCTATATGTGTATGTGGATATATATATATACATATATGTGAATATAATGATATATATATATATGGTGTTTGGCCGATAGTGATGTGGTTTGTATTTAGCTCATGGCCCACATTGTGGTTGTGATCCTATATAGGTATAGGCTATGTAAGGTGTACATAGATATATGGCCTAATGTATGGCTATTTGCCTAGGGGATAGGGCCTATGGCCTATAACCTAGATGACATAGCCTAGGTTTGACCAACCTAGACTAGTTTGACCTAGTTTAAACCTGTTTGACCTTGGTTGACCAAACTAGACTAGAGTTGACCTAGTTTGACTGCTAGGGTTGACCAAGGGTTGACTTTATCCTAGATTGACCCCAAACATCATGTAGATGCATTGTAGCAGTCTATTTTATTATTTTAGACATGTAGTGACTTGTACTGTTCTTATAGGAGGCAGACACCACTCCTCGG
Source organism: Iris pallida (assembly GCA_029216955.1). Taxonomy (NCBI): domain Eukaryota; kingdom Viridiplantae; phylum Streptophyta; class Magnoliopsida; order Asparagales; family Iridaceae; genus Iris; species Iris pallida. The sequence goes on from JANAVB010014273.1 coordinate 93,686, forward strand.
ACAGTATATTCTCTTCAGACACTCAGGATATCAGACGAGTACATTCTCTGATCGTTTTATACTTGTTAGGAGTATTTTTTCGCTCTAGATTATCTTACTTGATGCTGACACGATAGAAATACGAATTAGTACTATATGGATCTTTTCATACAATGTTATCCCCCTCGGGAGCATCAGATACATTATTTCATGTGCGTTTCACTTTCATCATGTACTCTCGTGCTTTCACCTTACATGTGCACTCTCGTGATTCATGTACTCTCATGATCACGGAGCCCCTATGTTTATATTCATGTGCACCCAGTTCTGGGCCCCCATGTGAATATCATGTACAATAACATAACTTGAACGGATCCTTGTGTATTGATTGGGGTACGGGGGAGTATAAATAGTCATATGGACAATTTCTAAAGTAGTGTAGCCATGTACAACCTCTCATGTTTATTATCAACCCGTTCACATGTCTAGCTTGTACTCTAAATCACTAGTTCACTGTAGCTCTTTACTTATAGTATATATTTCATTACAGTCTTCTTTTTTTACTCATGTATACTCTTCAGCATTTTATGTATTTTACTCTATTGTCTGTATTTTATTCTTGTCATTATATGAACTGTGTGAGATGTACTGTGCTCGCTCCTGTCCTGACTGGACCTGTTGAAATATTATAGAGGATGAGGACGAGGCTGGCTGCCCCATCTATTATGGGACTACCGTAGATGACAGTTGTGACTTGGACCAGCAGCCGGATCCTTTAGCTATGGATGACACTCCTCTAGACTAGGATTTTCTTATGATTACTTCTGGATGACTGTATTATGATATCTGGGATTCTGTGGTTTTGTGATATCTTTAGACACTTAGACTCTCTGGTTGTACTTATGTGGATATTTTTATTTCAGCATTTTCTATTTATCTTTCTATCTTATCATTCTGCCTTAGATGTGATTGAGACTGTATATTGCTATGTCACCTCCATTCGGAGTGTATATACAGTACAGGTACCTTTTATATTATTAGATGATTGACCTAGGACAGTGTTCTACCGCCGACGCTGTGGCGTAGGCTGGACGTACCCACGTCTTGTGCCCTTACTCTAGGGTGCGGGTCGTGACAATAGACTTGTCTTCTGTGCGTAAAAAGTATCAATATTTGGTCTCTACGCAGTCTATTAGAATAATTGTCACCCACGTACAGAAATTAGCCTCTATGCATGTTGACACATATCCCATAATCTAATAAAATAAGGAGAGCACGTACACACGTTCTTCGAGAAGTGTGGCATGAAGGCCACGTCAGAAAATTACGTTCCCACATAATCAGGACAAATTGTGCATAAAAGATGTTGTTTAAACATGTCCAAGCGTAAAATAGCTCAAAGTAAGCTTCATGCGTAAAGTGGCTAAAAATAGCCTTGAGCGTAAAGGCTCAAATAAACTCTACGCGCGCAAAAAGAGTAGCTGAGATAGCCTTGAACGTAAAAGCTCAAATAACTCTTATGCGTAAAGAGGAAGCTGTTCCTCAAGCGTAAAGCAGCTCATTGGCACGCTAAACAACAAACTTTTTGGCTTCTGTGCAATCATTTGTCAGAAAATCAATCTGTCATAACGGTATCTTCTTGCATTTAATGTAGCATGGACAGCTCATTCCTCGCGTAAAGTCTGAATTTAAGACTTGCGTAGAGTTTTGAGTTTGACCCAGTTTGACCTTTGCGTAAAGTCTAATATGGAACTGTCTTTGCGTAAATATCTCAACTTCTTTGACTTGGTCTTTGAAATTTATTTACGCTTCTACACCAGCAGACCCCTCAATTCTTTTAGTCAGATTTCTTAATAGCTTGAGCAACACCCCCCTTTTGTAATTAGGGATTCTCAGCATTTTTCCTTTGTATTATTCTATTTGATCTTCTTTTATTTCTTGATTGTGATTATTAGTGCAGTAGCTTTAATTTAAGGTGAACCCGAGTCTTTCCTTTCCTTTTTGTCTTTCAACTTCTTCTTCGCTTTGTTGAGTTATTTTGTTTTCTCCCTTAAATTTTAAGTTTCTTTTTTCTTGTTTCAATGTAAGTATTTTTGGGCTTGGGTTCGGCCCAACAGCCATCTTTAGCTTAGCTAAATTTGTAATGCTGGATTGGGCCAGGCCATAATATATTATTATAATATTACTGTTGTTATTTGTATTATTAAATAAATACATATTAACATTTCTAAATTATTGGTTACAAGGTTTAGCATTGGGTTTTGGATTTTATAAACTAGATTTACTTAATTTTATATTATTGTTATCATATTCTATTATTATTATTATTATTATTATTATTATTATTATTATTATTATTATTATTATTATTATTATTATTATTATTATTATTATTTCTTAATGGTAATTATAGAAAAATGTAATATTTAGCTTGGGGCATTATGTTGGGTTATATGCATAGTGTTTCTATACCATCAATAATAATATTAATGTTTTTAAATATAGTAAAATATATATATATAGTAAATAATTTCCTATAAGTTACTTGCGATAAGATGTATTTTTGGGCTTGTGTCCCAGATGTAAATTCGATTGGGGTTTTAGCTCTAAAAAGGTTTCTTATGATTTTCTTGTCTTCTATTATTTACCTAAATTATTTGATTAACAAAATATATCTATTCCAATATTATATAGTTTTTAAACGATATAAATAATTTCCAAAAATAGTATATATATATATATATATATATATATATATATATATATATATATATATATATATATATATATATATATATATATATATTTGGTGACGTTGTTTTTCTTTAATCATAAATCGCGACTATTTATAGTTGTTTCCTTTTCTTGATCGATTGTCGTACTGAACTCCGATTCTGGAATCCAATATATCAAACTAAGCTACTTGGACTATTCTGGACTCGATGGGACCGTCTGTACCATCGTTTGAGGCCATCTTGTGGAGCATAGCATCGTACTTATCCTATGTCGACACGTTCGTGTTGCGTACATCGACTCCAACCAAATTAAGGCGAGTACATTCTCTGATCGTTTTCATTCATGATAGTATCTATATCACCTGCTTTAGACTACTTTATTTGATGTTGATACTTTATTAACACCGATTGGTACTATATGGATCTTGTCATGAGATATTATCTCCTTACCGGGTGCATCGGGTATTTCATGTTTATGTACTTTATCATGTGCATCACGTACTCCTTGTACTCGTATTCTTCATGTACGCTCATGTGCTCTCATGTACTCTCATGTTCACATGTGCTTTTTTTATAACTAACAATCATGTACGTAATGTAACTTGATCAGATCCTTGTGTATTGATTGGGGTAAGGGGAGTAGAAGTGGTTATATGATTATATCCTAGTAGTGTAATCATGTACATGTCTGTTATACCCTCACGTATAATGGAGTTAACTTATCATAGTCATGTGCAACCTAAACCGATTACATAACCATCTTGTGCTCTAAAACACTTATATTATTTATAGTTCATAGATTCTTATTATATTTCATATGCTCAGTTACTTATACATATCTCATGTATTCCTGTACTTCTTTACAACACGTTATGTATTTTATTCTACTGTTAGCTCTATATTTCCTACCATATTTTGGAACTGCTTTTGGAGATATGTACTCGTTCACATCCTGACTGGACCCGTTGACAAATTTTAGGAAATGTTATGCCCCACATTATTGGACTACAAGATGATGCTAGCAAAGACGGATCCCGATGTTCTATCCACGTGAGTTCTCTCTCAGGAGTTCTAGGCCTTGTAGATGTTTGTTTCGTTATTGTATTTGCCTTTGTTACATCCTGGTCTTGTATATTCATTGTATACTATGTCTGTTCCAGTATTATTGATATCTTTTCATTCATATCTTCCTTAGTTGTTTGTGGTGTGACTTGAATATATTGTGATTCTGGATCACCTAGATATTATAGATAGTTAATGGGTACTTGACAGCGTACTACCACCGATACCGCGGCGTATGTTGGACGTAGCCCACGTGCTTGTGCCCGATTATTCGGGTGCAGGTCGTGACAATACCGCAGGATGATGCATTTCTGACTATATTGTTTATCGACACCTTGTAGGGGATAGCCTTTGAGTGGTTTTGTAGTCAGCCCAACGACTATATTAGGACTTTTAAAGAGTTGGTGAGGATGTTCCTCGCCAGGTTTTATAAAGGAGAAGCCGATGTCACTATGTCAATAGTGATTTCTGTGAAGCAAAAAGAGAATGAACCAATGCATGACTTTATTGAATGCTTAAGAAGATTAGCCATGAAGCTACATCCAGGAACTCCCCAGCCTATGATAATGGATACTTGCATGCATAATCTACTTCCTACAGTAACGTTCTATTTAAACCGGGCAAGTATGAACATTAGACAACGTTCGTTTCAAGTGTTGACGCTGCTGAGAAGTCAGTAGTAGACTTATGACTTATTAGAATCGCTCGGTTCTGATAATAGAAGAAAGCATCCTCAAAATAAGAACAACTTTAACAACAACAAAGGAAATGAGAATCTAACTTTCAATATTTTGACAACCTCCAACACTCAATCCAAGTTGAAGGCGAACCCGAGACAACCCCGGGAGTACACCTTTCCACATCCTCATGAAGGGCAACAAGCTCAAGCTTCCTGATCCTCCTCGATGCCCTGAAGAGGTGGGTCAACCAAAGACCCAAAATATTGTCTGTATCATCAGTACGTGCATCATCCGACAAAGGATTGTTATGTGTTGAAGGACAAGATACATCAGTTGATTGACTCGAAGGCTATCACTCTGCACAATGACCAGAAGAATTTAGTCGCAAATATGGCATATCTGCAATTCAGCAACTTCCCGAAACTTGAAGTCCAAGATGGTGTTGCACTGATACCAAAGGCTACAATAGAAGTGGTCAACCTTCCTCCATCCAAGAACCAGAATAGTGGGTTGGTTCCATTAACTATGTCACGTAGTGAGATAATGTGGGTGCACCCAACATTATCAAAGACATACAGCAAGGAGTACCTTCTACCTCCAAAATCAAGCAGAAAGGCAAGAAGAGCAATCCATGCCATATGATTCTTCTTGCTTCACCAGCTACTAATGAGGTCCTCTCTTATGAAATTAGGTCCTGTAAAGCTTATCAAACGGGCTATGATCTTGTTGAAGAAGATGCAACTCATGTCGTTCCTGAGGCGGGATCGTCCAAGTCAGCGCGCTTCGACAAGTTGTTGAAGAGGAATCTAGCTCAGGGGCTTGACAAGTCGTCTATTTTTGATATTGGCACAACTTGCCATTACACCTGTTCGACTATTTATTTATGAACTCCCTCGTCTTTCTAAGGAGACACGTGATGTATTAAGGGAGGCATTGCTTCATGCCAACTCCTACCTTGCATAGGTTAAGCAACTAATTGAAGAACCTGGCGCATGGTTCTAATCCTAGGCAACCTAGGCATGGGCTTAGGCCCCCTAAATTTATAAGGATTTCTTAAATTTTACAAAGGTCTCCTAAATTTTACAAAGGTCCTTTAAATTTTACAAAGTTCCAAAAATTTTAAATATGTACCCCGATTTTCATGATTGCCTAGTAATGGGACACAAATTTAGATTTTTTTTTTTTGGGTTATCTTTTAGTAAATTTTGGTTATTTTTGATAGAGATTGCTTTTATCTGTTTTATCAATTACGATTTAAGTTATATTAGGGATGAGCCCTTTTGATATTGACTCTTCTTTTTATTTTTTGAGAGCTTATAAATAGTTTGTAAATTCATAAATTATTCACCGAAGAATTGAGGAATAAGAAATCTATTTTTAGTTTTTATCGTGTCATGCCAAAATTCTAAAGTTGATCTCTCTATATTACCTTGTTATGAACATGTCATTTCAAATCGGGTATTCCAAATTATATTTTATATTTCTATTATAAGTTTTGTAATAAATTTATAGTAGTTAATTTTCCATATTTTATTTAAAGCTTCTGCGTCCAAATTTTATATTAATCATATTTTTGCTCTAGGTCTTCGTCCTGCATTAAATTGGTACTAGGGCTCAAGGTTAAGAATAATCTTTTTCATTCATAGGTAAAGACCTAGGGAATAATTAAACTAAAATACGGATCATGAAGAGTTCATTAACAAAATTTAAGGATCCTTTAGCTTCTAAACGTGATAAACTTGTAAAATTTATATATGGCAATCATGATGTTAAGGAAACGACTATATTGATACATAAATAGAGTCCATGTCGGAGCCAATCATATACTTAGAGTATCAATTAGTTGAGCCTAATGAACTTATCTACACAAGTAGAGTTCAATTTGGAGTCGACCACATCGTTAGAGTATCCTTTAGTTGAACCTATCATAATTAAGACACAAATTAGGTCTGTGGTTGAAACTAAATCTAAGTTTAAAACAAAAATCAATTTTGACATTTATATATCCCTAGAAGAATTAAATAGGTCTAATTATTTTAATAAATTTAAAGAACCTATTAAGTCTTTTAAATATTTTGAGCATGTTCCAATAATCAAAATCGTGAACAATTTCTACTATTTTTTAATTACAAATAATTTTGATAATTTGCATGAAATATTAATCAATTGTTCGGATGATCATTTACTTATTTGGACGCATAAAGACAACCGCCATTTATAAACGTGCTTGATGTTATTTGCCAAGCGGGTATTCTCCTCCTTCCATCTTCACAACAACTAGTGTCGTCATGGAGTTTTGTCGCCTTTTCATAAGTCTTTATTTTGACTAAACTATCAAATCAAAGGCCTCTGTCATGGTCAAATTGGAGGACATCACCAAGAGCATAATTCTCGGATTTCACACTTACTTGATTCACAATGAGATAAATTTTTTGAAGCCGAGGAGAATGATGGGAAACAAATTTAGATTTTATGTTATCTTTTAGTAAAATTTTGTTATTTTAGATAGAGATAGATTTTATATATTTTATCAGTTGTGATTTAAGTTATTTTAGGGATAAGCATTTAGAGGTCGGCTTTATCTTCTTTTATTTCTTGAGAGCCTATAAATAATCTGTAAGTTCATACAGTATTCATTAAAGAATTGAAGAACGAGAAATCCATTTTAAGTTTATATGGTGTGATGCCAAAACTCTAAAGTGGATCTCTCTATCTTATCTCCTTCTCTGTCTCTGATGTTTTATGAACACGTCATTTTAAATCGGATATTCCTAATTATTAATTTTGATTTTCTATTATAATTTTTGTAGTAAATTTATAGTAGCTAATTGTTCACATTTCATTCAAAGCTTTCGCACCCAAAATTTTATAAGTCCTAAATTTCTACTAATGAAAATTCCATCGACCGTGCGCTGATCAAAATTTCATCGACACACTTTTCTAGAAATTTGTAAAAAGTTGTCGATATTCTTTTGTAAGCTCTTGTTGCAGGGTGCAATAACTTGTCTGTATCTCAAATTTTATATAAAAAAATCCTTCTGGAAAACAACCTAGAGCCTATATAGGGGGCTCCCTGGTTCACACTCAAAGTATTACATCCAATCATCCAAGCAAATCCACTTGAAGTTCATCCAAGTAAAACTATCCACTAAAGGCAACAATTGACTTGAAGTTCATCCAAGTGAAACTATCCACTAAAGACGACAATTGAGTACCGAGGTGTCGAAGTAGTTCCATTGGCGGAACATTAGAGGTCGATCGGTTGTGTTAGTGAGTTTGTGTGTCACGACCCGATCCCAATATAGTGGATCTAGTCGGATCATGCCCAGCCTGCACCGTTGTGAGACGGCGGCAGTAAGCTGTATCAAGCAGTGAAACACAACATGCAGAAACATCTAACGAAAATAAAACATTTTATTCGATTGGAAAAAGTCTTAAAATAAAACAAACAACAATATTCATTTTATTACAATAGATTCTGAAAAGGAAAGTAAAGGAAAGTGCTAAGCCAACATTCTAGGATTCCTGGTTCAGCCTCTGCGGGACCCAAGTTTGTCCCGTAGAAAGTGTAGTAAGGCTGCTCCTCTTCGTCGTAGTCACCTAAAAATGTTGGGTCTCAAGTCAGGAGGAAGCAAGAACATATTTCATCCACATCTAGCAATTCTAAATCAATAATAAATGTAAAGTGCGAGACAGTTAAAGAAATAATATATATTTTTTGTATTTAATAGTAAAAAGACCAACAAGTAAGATGATGTCAATGTCCAGAATGATGCAATTCTAAGCTAGTGTTTGAATATATAACAGGACCTGTGACCGGCTGGGATATAGGCAATATGTATACTAACGTTTTGGCCAAAACGAAAAGTATACGGTACGACTCAACCCCCTGTGTGGTAGGGGTTAGCACGAGACGAGAAACGAGCAAAATTTGGCTTTGGTCACAGACGTTATACTACTTCCCCAAGCAATCCCCAAGTCAATGAGTCAATAATCAATAATCAATAACTAACATGTCAAGATAGCCATCCAACAATCCATCAACCTATGTGGAGTCCGAGAGGGATCCACGGTGAATCAGTGTAACTATAGTACATGTAACTAACTGATGCATACATTTAATTATCAAAATAAAATGCAGACATGGAATAGATATCAAACTTGCCTCAGAGTATTCCTTGACTTGGCAGCAACCAGAAAGTGACTTCTAGGATTTACAGATCCGAACCTACAAGATCGAAACGCCAGTTTTAGTAACCAGAATTACGCCCTAAATCTAAGGTACAAAACTAGGCCAAGTCTTACAGGTTGGTGATCCTAATTGAAAACCATTTGTACATAAAGATATATTTTGTTACAAATCTAAAATTAATATATAACCGTTTAAGTAAATATAGGTTTTGTCATAAATAAATAATTATTAAAAAAATTACTTTAAAATATATTTCTTTGAAATTAGTAATTTTGTAGGAAAATAATTTATCTAAAAATATTTGAAAGTAGAATTTATTTATCGAGATTAATTATTTAACAAAAATGGTTTTCCTTAAAACTATATCTTTTAATCATTTCCGTAAATAACATAGAAAATCACCTTTAACTATTAAAATAGCAATAAATGCATAAAATATATTTTCTTACCAAAAAATGGTTTAAAGCTATTATAAAAGATTTTGGGTTTTATTACTAAATACCATTTACCAAAATAATCCTTTTAACACATAATTCGTTTTATAGAAATTAATTAGCTTCTTTATTAATCTATTTACCGAAAACCTTTTTGATTTAAAAATATTTAAAAGAGAATTTATAATATATATATATATATATATATATATATATATATATATATATATATATATATATATATATATATGAAAAAATATATATATATATATATATATATATATATATATATATATATATATATATATATATAATTATCTATTTGAAAATAATTTTATTATATATTTACTAACAAAACTTTTACTAAAAGAATAATAATTCTAATCCACTATTTATTAACTAATGCCTAGATAAAAATAAAGACTTTTGTAAATAATCTACTAAATGATTTCTAGGTTTTTAGATATACATACAACCAAGTTTATACCACAAAATTAAATAATCTAATTCATAAATCCGCATTTAAATTAATTAAAGATTATGAAACCTAAACAAAGTTTCCTAAAAGGAATTTATTACCAACATTGCTAATATTAATCTACAGAAACTAATATTAATCTACAGAACCTTATCAACCATTCACAGAACCTATTCTAAGTCCAGAAAGTCATATTGGGTTCTGTGAACTACAATAGAAGATGAAAGGGGAGAGGTTACCCAAGGCTTGCACGAAGGAGTACCGAGGGGAGGCCTCGGACTCGGAACAACGCCGGGATCGATGAGCATGGGTACGTGCACGCACACGACGAATACGCGACGACGGGGCACGCGCACGGGAGACGACGGACGCCGAACGGAGGGCGCACGGAAGACGCCGGGGACGGGCTCGGAAGGTGGGGGAGTGGGGTCTGGATTCGGATAGGACGACGAGACGAACGCGACGGTGGTCTCGAATTTTGATTTGGTTGAGGGAGGAGAAAGTTATGAATTTATTTGTGAAGGTCTTGGGTGAGAGAGAAAAACTTCTGTGAGTTTCTGTTTCTACAGGATTACGGGTAGTGGGGCTAGAAAATAAGAAAATGTTTCTTATAAGTTTGAAATTTGAACTTCAATGATTGGCAATGGGCTTGGGCCAAGGGGTTGGGTCAAGACTAGGACTCAAACAAAACCAGCTAAAATACTCATAATTAAAAATAATAATAAAATATGCATATATTAATTATTTACAAATTATGGGCTTCACATTGTGTCTATTGTAATCCATTCTTAAAATGAAGAACTATATGTTGGTGATCCGGAGAAGACAAATTTTCTGTACTAGGTACCTAATTTTTCTCTCACATCGAGTGGCATAAAAATGTCTTGTGTATTCATGTATGCTCTTATCAAGTCTAACAAATTATTTATCAAGTCTGACAAAATTTATATAATAAAAAAAAAACCTCCCCATAGTAGTAGCCAATCATTGTCGCTCCTCTCCCAATAACTACTTCAAGCGTAGGGAGGATGCTCAGGATAGGTATAGTTTGAATTCATTTTTTTCATCAGTGGAGATGTTCACATTACTACTCAAAAATTGTCATGTATCATTTTTATTAGTGGTATATTTACCTTCAAAGTAGTTTTAGACTGGATAAAAATAGCCTGTGATAAATTTTGAGTGAAATGGTTAACACCTCCACCAATTTTGATGGATGCAAAAATATTGAACTCATTTCAATTTGGAGTACTTTTGGTCATACCATAATGTCAGTCCTATTCCTATTTTTTATAACAAAAAATGGATGGCGTGACCAACAATGCAGGATTCGTGACAGCAGGGTATCCTGCAAAAAGAAAAAACTTAGGTCGTGATGATAATGTAATGTATTATGTAGCTTTTATTTTTATTTTACAGCGCACCTAACAAGAGTACCACATTTTTGCAAGAAACTGAAGCTCTATTTAGATATTTCATAATTTGTAGTTCCACGTTAACAATTTTTGTATGTTATCTTGTAAAGGTAACGGTTAAAGAACATCTAAGATCATAATTTATTTATTAGAATCAATGAGTTCATTTGGCATACATTATGAGAAAAAGTCCAAAAATGAATTGTTTTAGGATAAAAACTGTGGAAATGTAATCCTTAAGTTAGCCAATTACAATGAAACTTCTTAAGAGTTCCATGTCCAAAACAGTATATTAGGAGTGAAAAAGTATGTTAATGAATCTCTATAATAAAGTGTTAATAGAAAGGGTCAGTGAGTATAGAATTCAAAAGTTGCATATATGCATTTGGAAATTTAGATTAATAAATAAATTCAAGGGCAGTGGAGCGTAATTTTTTTCAGGCATCCACAAACTACTAATACAACATCTCAGTAGTCATTACAAACATTTGGCACAACCTGAGGGCATAGGATGGGTAGCTACTGGGGGAAAAAATTCTAATTGCTGAGCAACTGGTAAGTTCTGGGGTGAAATTGAATCCCTTGGTTACAGTAATGATAGACTTCCCTTTCAACCTAAAAGCTGAAAGTTATGATTATGACTAACTGACTTATGCTGCTCTTTTAGCATTTCCTATATTAGTCTTTGTGCTCTGATGAAATAGCCAGACCAGCTTACGACTTTCTTGCCTTGTCCTTCTTTTGCTGCTGCTTCTCTGTGGATGAAAGTATAGAATGCTAGTTAGAATGCGTGTGTGTGTGTGTGTGTGTGTGTATATATATAGTGTGTGTGTGTGTGTGTGTGTGTGTGTGTGTGTGTGTGTGTGTGTGTGTGTGTGTGTGTGTGTGTGTGTGTGTGTATAGAGATTACTCAATCTCCTCTTTTCTTCAGATTTTGCAAAAAATTCCTTCCACTCATCAGTCATAACAAAGATAACTTCACTTTCTTCCTCGTCTTCTAGTTCCAAGTCTACTGTATGTTCCAGGTCCAATCTGCTCATACAAAATGGCTGAGTTAAGTTTCCAAAACATTATGATAGTACGACTTAGAGTTTTTCGACAATATACAGATTAATGAGTCTTCGACAACTAAAGACATAATCAAGTCTTTGAGACTTATCATGCCATGAGATACGAAGCACTATACAACTACAGTCTAGTTCCTACTACAGAAGACAATCATATAGTCTACTGTGTTGCTAAAAGAAGAGATTAAAATGAGTGATCAAAGAAGCAAATCACCTAAACCGGAAAGCTATTAGTCTCGAGTTCGACTTGGTTTCCTTGTGAGGGCTCTGAGCTGCAAATATTGGTGACATGGAGATTATTTCAGCAGCAGAGGATTTACCCTTCTGTATTAATTTTGCTAATGAGAATGATAGGGTTATAAAGGAGAGCACACCACACGTGATGGGTTACCAGTTATGGTTGGTGTTGGTCTTTAGACGATTGGCACCCCATTTTTGGGATTATAGTGAAGAAGGATCTAAAAATCTGCAGAGTGGATTAGGATTCCCAGTTGACGGATGGAATATCCCGGACCATGAAATGGTGCAAAAATAGCACAAAATGGAGGCAAGCCTTTAATTGAGGATGCTAAAACCAAGGACTAGCTAAGAGCGGCCTTCATTATTCACACATGCTTATATGGAGGTGGACTTAACCATAGCACTCATGTAAGGTGAACGGTCAGGGTCCGCTTATGTCGGTTGACTTAAGTCACTTAACCCCATGTGATCTAATGAAACAGGCATAACTGAAGACCTTATCTCCTTCCATTTCTACTGTGAAATGACCAGCAAGAAGGTAGCATAATAGAGATGTGATCTATCATGGTAATAGACTTGAGAAGTCATGAAAGTGAGACATATACTTCTAATGGACTTAATTCATGTGATGTTATCATCGTCAATGGGGATTAGGTTAATAGGGATTAGATAGGGTAAAATGCAATGGGTGTTTTCGCCTTGATCAGCAAAAGAAAGAAAGAAAGAAAAAATTCAGATGCACAAATTCATAGGCTACATTTTACTAGGTATTCGGATGATATTATTTATAAAAAAATGCATACATGCTCTTACAAATTTCACGAATGTGTCATGCATGCATCTGTAATTTATAATATATGTTATGCAGCAAACGGAGGCATGTTGAACAACTTCCACTGGATAGTATTTAATCTACTATAGAACTGCAGAAGGCACATGTGCTAGGCACAAAGAAGGCTTCAGCAACAAACTAAATTGCATACAATTCAATGCTCTGTAGCCACCAAATCGTCTGAAGGAGAGTGCAAGGGGTAACCAAAAGACCGTAGAAGATGCAAACTCCACGAGACGGGAAGCCATTGAAGCTGCAAATTCATTGCTGAAGATGAATATGCACGCAAAATGTCAAATGACTTTGGCTCCCTTTCCTTATATGGTACTGTCCAACGGCTCTCTAAGGCTAAGCACGACTCCCCTGACATGCAACAGCAGCATATGTACACTTACCTATTCATTTTTTTATTTTGTCTCTATAATTGTCTCCAACTCTCCATTCACTGAACTTCATTCAGGCCTCAGGAGTTACCAATAATAGTCATGTTAAGGAGTCGATTTTTCTAAGTTTGTTGGATCGCCAGTACAGGAACCATATGATTTCATAATGCTGCAATAAGGAACACATTTAACTACAACCCCTCTTTTTTCGCTAATATGAACAGTGAATGGTCAATAACAAAAAAACAATTATCCATATTTTTATCTGATAATGGGATTTTACTCTCATACATCGGTTTGTCCTCTTCCTCTTGTATGTTTAATGTTTTGTGAATGCTTCTTTTCCCAATCTGTTTTAACCACCAAATTAAGCGCTTGAGATATAATATTATTTTTCTCTTTTCTTTCAAAAACGTTATTATCTATATAGAATTGGATTATATACTTTAAAACATTTATTTCTATTATGATTTTGGAAACTAAGAGTAGTTTGGTATCAGTGGTTTTACTGGACTAGGAATATGATGATCGTGTTTAATACTCTACAACAGCACCATAGCTTTCTACACAAATTTCTGGGGTCAGCTATGTGCATCATTCTATTGTGGTTAGTATATACAATTATTTTGACTCCATTGAAGAGTTTAACATGAAACAAGATATGAGCAACAATAACTGCTTTGAGAGTATGACATGAAATGATGGCCAACAATAACTAGTAGAATTATTAAGTTTCATTCATTTGGGGCCAAAACATCTACTTGTCATAAAGTTGTCGATTTTTGCCAAAACACCTATTGTGGAACCCCATTCTAGACTAATCGATCAACTTTGGCTATTAAGTAGCTCCCAAGCGTATCTGGAACACTAGGATGCACAGCATACAGAGAAGACGTAATGAGAGCATTAGATGCTGCTGCAGCTAACAAATAAAAGCAACAATGTCATAGTACAATGAAAGCTAAGATAACACTTATTGGCAACAGGACCAAGTTTAAGATCAAATAAGTAAAACCCGTCTAGGGCGTTAAAAACCATGTTCCTTACTGTGGTGTTGATAATCAAGAAAGCTATTAAATACTAGATATCCACAGTGAATGTTTGTCAAAATGGACTGGACGGTACCAACTAAGGAGGTGTGTTTGGCAAGCTGTAACTGGAAACCAATGCAACATTTGTTGCAACATTTCCACAAACTCTAGTGTTTGGTTTGATGTAAATAGTAGAATTGCTGCAACAAATGTTGCATCATTTCCTCCAACTACCGCAACATTTGCGAGCAAAATGGCTGCAACACCACTTACAACAACAAATGCAACACCATCTGCATTATTTCCAATGGTCCTCTCTTCATTCATTGTAATAGAGTCGCAACCAAACAATGAATTTCCATTTCCCACAACAATAGATTCAACCATGCACGCTAATTACATCATTCCAAACTGGAATTGTAAATCCTGCAACATTATTTACATGCAACCAAACAACGAATTTGCAACAACATTTCTAGCAACAAATGCTACATGCAACATATGTTGCATGGGATTTCTATTACAAGCAACCAAACAGTCCCCTGATAGTAGTGAATGATATACACCAACAAATCAGCAAGTGGAATGATTAGGTTCCATTGTCACAGGTTACATGGCTAAATGTGATAAATGTAGACATGAGACAGCACCATGTGTGAAGAATACTTTAATCGTTAAGGTCTACAAAGTAATTAAGAGGCAAAAGTCCACCTAAAGGACAAGATAGCACGATGGCTTCACGATGATTAGCCAAGCAGTACAAGTCTGAGACATTATGCTGGTTTTAGTGCAAGCAAGACAGAAAAGGTTCCAGACAAATGATCGGAAGATGTCTATCAATGGCTCAAGATACAGGTTAATGACATGAAATTAACATCTAAAAGTTAAATTAAAGATCCATGACAAGATATACAGTAGCTTTTAGACTCGCGAGAATGAAATAACACAAGATATACAGAAGAGTAAATTCAGACTTGAAGGAACTACAGAAGAATGATGGGGCTAACATAGGAAAACAAAGGTCTCGTGGTTCATTCAAAAAGAAGCCTACAGTGACCCTGAAGATTGGGTTACCACTATATAGCTAGTGGTAGAATACGAATACAAATGAGTAATACAGATTTAGAAAGACAGGTAATTCGATACACAAACTGATACCAAACTTATCGTGCTGTTTTGGATCAGTGCAGATCAAATCTGATACTTATTGCTTATACTTACTGTGGTACCGATATTTATGGATTGTTTAAACTACTAGTTAACTAAGCCAGCCTAAGAAAAACTCATCTTTGGACATTACTCAATGTGGAAACAGAGGTGGAAATATTTCTATATGTTCAGGAGATGAAACCTTCAGAAAGTTTCTAACCACAAATAAGTGTTTGTCATTATAACCAACTAAACTGGTTAAGAAACTAAACCAGAACTGCAGCCAACAAACATGTTATTTTCTTTGAACAGATAAAAACAGTTACTGCAAATATGTAGTAGGAATCAAAGTTGTCTATGGACAATTTTAACACTCAAACTCAATCTCTCTTCCACTAAAATCATAAATAAGATCTCATATGAAAATTGATCCTCAGATATGACATAATAAAGGTAAGTTCTTATCCTTTAGATACATAGTACAATTGAATCAGTAAGTTACGCAATAAAGAGGGTTCATATTTCATAACTATAACATGGACATCAAGTGTTGAGTTAAATTTTTAGCTTAGTATGATAAATATAAAAACAAACAAACCAGTAGAAAAATCAGAATTACAGGATGGTTATTTGAGACCGAACTTGAGCCAAAAAAAACTCCGGAGGCTTCAATTAGGCAGTGGCTTGAAATTTGTATCCAGAGATTGGGTTGGGTGAGAAGGTCAAAAGTTAGAAGCCACAAGATAGTGCTTGTGCTAATGTCTAATTCCACCACACCATATAATAAAATGACGTGGATTGTGGAATTTGAGAAGATGTTACTACTATAAATTTTTCAGAGATATAAAGTTGAGACAACAGTTTAAAGATGTTTTTCTTCAAAGTTTAGAAGGGACATTGATGCTACATTTTGCCTTGATTTGGTTGATATGTTTGCATTCAGGGGCGGACCCAGAATTATTTTATGGGAAAAAAAATATCTTAAACCCGGAAAAAAAATTAGAGGCGGGCAAAAATACCTTAATTTAGAATTTCATGGTACATTATATAGAATTTAAAAAGAGATTTTTTTTTATTTTAAATATAACAGTAATGCATAATGTGGCCTGAGAGAAATTATCCCTAGACCTATTGGTTAAAATCAAAAAAAAAAAAAAACCAACTAGGCAATCATTCAATTGTAAACTTTTCATGACATTAACTTACTAATAGGTTGAAGAAAACTATATACAGCAAACCGAAAATCCAGGAGGGCAACCGCCCCCTTCGTCCTAGGGTGGGTCCACCGCTAGCTGCATTAATACCCTCTTGAGAAGATGGATGTAAGTGGAATTGGCGTGCTAAGGGTACATTTACTGTAGAACCATACCATAAGTTCCTAAACGATGGAATGTGTTATGTTTTATCGTATACTCTAAATCCTTGTAGAAGTTTCAAACAATGGAGTTGTATATGTTATATGCCTTTTTGGCCTAAAAATCAAGAAAGTAACATTCCCAAACCCTTACCCACCACCACCATATTCTTTCTCCTTCCTCACCCCTTAACCCTATACATCACTAACATCTTCTTCCCCCTAAACTTAACCCACTATCACCATTTTCTTAATTCCTCGTCCCAATACATCGCCCACCACCACCATCTTCTTCCTTCTCTCCTCTTCATTCCATGATGGCCCCGCAACTGACCACTCCCCCTCATAACGTCCCCCCCCCCCCCCAAAAAAAAAACTACCATCTTCTTCTTCATGGTATCCACAAAACTTAATTGGCAAGGGTATAAACTAGGTACTATCTTGAATAAAAAAAAGTTTATTGTAGAAATAACAAAGGCCAAAGTTGAGGACATTAAAGTGCATAAAAAATATAAATAAGAGTTCTATTTTATTTGTTGAACATATCTTCTTCACTTTACATTATTTTTGTTGTCAATTTCATGAAGTTCATGGTATTTAAGTAATAGAATAAATTAGGTACTATCTTGAATAAAAAAAGGTCATTGTAGAAATAACAAAGGCCAAAGTTGAGGACATTAAAGTGCACAAAAAATATAAATAAGATTTCGATTTTATTTGTTGAACATCAGGAATTTAAAGAGCTTTGACTACTATGTAAGTATGTAATGCTTGTTGGAGTGCACGAAAGGAAAAGAGTGAAGAAACTTATGATACCCTGCGATCAACCAACAATTGCTTGTGCGGGGTAAGAGATATTCCAAAAAAAGGCATAGTTAAGTATGAGCTGCACAATTTGGTATAGTTCTTTGATTTCTCCATAGGTGTAGTGTTACAGCCAAATAAAATAAGAGAAACATGTGTCTAAATTTTTGAGAATCCACAAGTGTGATTCGCAATTGCCTTATTCCTAGCCTATTGCACTACCTGATGATTAAGAAGTTGAAACAAGATGAATTTTGGACATTTTTTGATTGGTCTTTGTCCGGATGCTAATAAAACTCAGTGTTCTAAATGACGGTTGAGGCGGCCTCCTAGGCGCGAGGCGGCCGCTCTCCGCACCGCTTTTGTGGTTGGCGGTGGGGTAGGCGGTCAACAGAGGTTTGACGGCGTAGATGGAGGTGAGACGGTATAGTCGGAGGTGAGGCGGTGTAGGCGGACGCCTAAGCAGAACAATACTGACAAGATGTTTTGGCACAACAATTTTGCAAGCATTATGGACGTATGGTTCACTTTTACAAGACTAAAACTTCATAAATATTTATTCTACAACTTAGTTACGCATGAAACATCCTTAAAATATATATATTATGCAGTGTTCTAAATGGCGGTTGAGGAGGCCGCATAGACGGCGGTGCCTAGGCAGCGGCGCCTAGGAGGTAGGTAGTAGACGGTCTCTGTCCGCACCGCCTTTGCGGTAGGCGGTAGAGTAGGCGGCCAATGGAGGTTTGGCGGCATAAGCGGAGATGAGGCGGCATAGGTGGGCGCCTAGGCGGAACAATACCTAACAAGATGTTTTGGCCAAAAAATTATGCGAGTATTATGGACCTATGGTTCACTTTTACAAAACTAAAACTTCATAAATCTTGGTTCTACAACTTACTTATGCATGGAACACCCTTAAAATATGCATATTATGCACACAAAAAAGTGGTAAGATAGTAAAAAAAAAATATCCAAAATGTATCAACCACCTAGGTGGCCGCACATCCGCCTATCATCGTTTAGAACCTTAATATTATGTAAAAAAAATGGGTAAAATAGTAAAAAAAGAAAAGCGCAAAATATATCAAGTGCCTAGGCGGCACCCATGCGGACTAGACGACGTACGCGGACCCTTTCCGACGCACACCTGCCTACCGTTGTTAAAAACATTGATAAAACCTTTGTAGTAGTGATATATAATTGCCCAAGTACCTATTAAAGTGAAGGTTGTAAAAGTCGCTAGGCGCTAGTCCGCCCAGGGAGACGTCTAGTTCTTGGGGGTTCCAAAAAAACTATACTAAAAATTGTGGCAATTGTCCATAAAACCCAAAAGCATGCATAGTCGAACGTCGGGGGCACTAAACGATCGCTTAGGCGGACACCAGCAGCCTGGCACCTAGGCCGAATTTTAGAACAGTGGTTAAAGTCCCATACCTCTAAACCAAGGTTCACTATATCAATATCATAACCAATATTAGACCCTTCTTATGAATATCGAAATACCGAATATCGATATTGATAGATTCAGGGTGGTTCAGTGGGGGTGGGTCTGCATCGTGTGATTTCAGTAGTTTTGGCAGTTTTGCGATTCAGTAAAACCATGCCCTAAACCAAAAGTCTAGAGTTGTAAAGAACCGATGGGAAGCCGAGATATTTTCTATGTGAAGGGGAAACCCTTGGTCCCGAAACCCAATGGGGATATATAATCACAAAAGCAGAAAGAGAAACTCTAAGTTGCGATGAGCATTATAAATCTACATTATTACAATGCACCCCCGCGAGTCGACTGCCCATTTTATGAGATGAGAGGCGGTTTCGCACTTCGGTATAATATATTCACAAAATCGGGTTAGAACTAGCATGCCAGACGGGATCTGTATCTGGTACCATGTTAGTGAAAGTCCAAGGAAGCATGAACACAACCAAAAATATAGGCCTTGCCGTGTCAGGCACGTATTGGACACGACTCGAACAGTCCAAAATATATTAGGTTGCGCCAAAATAGGTGTCGTGTTTGTATCCGGGTCCGTGCAAGTATGCAACACAGTTAAAAGCCACTACCACTGCACCAAATTCTAGAGCTGTGATTATGGTTACATTATTTCAAAAGTAGCCATATGAGGAATTCACGTTTGTCGCAGTCGCTACACCAACAACTCACATATCTATTAAAATTGAATATAATAATAGATACATTCATAGATCTATTGTCTAAGAGAGATATATGTATCAATATGATTTGTTTTGTTCATATATTAACAATTGCTAAAAGAAAAAGAAATTACTCGAACGATACCAGAAACAATTATGTCAAACAAGAAAAGAAACCTAGATCAAGAAAGAAGGAACTGCAAGCAAATGGAGGGTTTTCGACTCGGTACCCATTGGAAGGAGTGGGGGGCTCTTGCAGAGAGGAGGTGGGTTCCGTGGGACGGTTGGCTCCTGTTGGTGGGTTGTGATGCTGGTGGTGGTGGTGATGGTGGTGGTGGAAGAAGAGGAAGTGAGATGGGGGATGGAAGTGGGGAACGTGGTGGTTGTGGTGGTGGTGGGTGAGGCAGTGGATGTGGAAGTGAGGGTGCGTGCAAGGGGTGGCAGAAGGGATTTGGGGATCCATCTTTTTCTTTGGAAATTACCAAGGACACAACAAAAAGTGTCAGGAACTAACACATTGGGGGTAGAGCTGTAAAGTCGGCCGGGCCGGTCCGGCCCGGCACGAATTTGAGTGGGCCAGACTATGGATGGAAATTTTAAGCTCAATCCGACACATAACCCTTGACCTGTCAATGGATAGTCGAAAATTCGAATCTGATCCGATTCCGTATCCGAACTTTCGGATATTTTTCGAAATTTCGGATATCGGATTCGGATATCCGAATATTTTTCGGATATTATCCATTTTCGGATACGAATTCGGATATTATGGTATTCGAATCCGTTAATATCCGATCCGACTTTAAATTGCAAATTTCGGATATCGAATTCGGATATCGGATTCGGATATCCGAAATTATATATATATATATATATATATATATATATATATATATATATATATATATATATATATATATATATATTATAATATAATGTATATGTAATATATATTAATTAATAGAGAAGATTAAAGTATTTTATTCTCAACTGACTTTTACATAAATTAATTATAATATAATTTATATATAATAGTAATATATATTAATTACAATTTACAACAGAAGAAGAAATGACTCAAATATGTAGAGAAATTGAATTTGGTTTTCGGATATTCGGATAATAACTAAATTTTTAATATTTCGGATTTCGGATATTCGGATAATAACTAAGTTTTTAATATTTCGGATATTCGAATACTAGCATTCAAATTTTTTAGCTAATCGGATCGGATATTATCCGATATCCGTTAAACTAAACGGATACGAATTCGGAGTGTCAAAAGAGATATCCGTTCGGATATCGGATCGAATTCGGATATTACAAAAAAATTCGGATACGGATACGGATATTGTTCTGTCCGTATCGATAAGCATCCTTTAACAGCCCTACATGACCCACAGCACGGTAGACTTCGAGTCGGCCCGGGCTAGAGCCGGGTCGCACTAGAGGCCATCATTTTAATAAATTCATGTATGGATGCATTCATGTATGTTGTTAGAGCAACTTGCAACTAATATGTATTGAAATGAATTGAATTGAATTTCAATTCAATTCAGTTCAAACATTCACTTCATTTCAATTCAATTCACTACTATACTATATAATCATAATAATAACAGAGGCCACCACCACTTGCCCTTGTTGCTTTAGGCAATGGCAGTGGTACAAATCATATTTGGAGGACAGAGTGTTTGTTATGTACATATTTTCCTTTTCTTTTCATTGTGAAAGTGGCAATACTGTTGTTAGCTGGTAGGATTTGGGACAAATCTAAGAGTTGTGCAGGGGATGTTGCAACCGGGTCGGACTTCAGGTCGGGCCTCAGACGGGGCCGGGCTGGGCCGGGTTTGGGCTTCGGGACGGGCCTATATTATGGGCCAATATACGTGGCCCGGCACGACCCAATGTACTGAACCGGGCCGACACATGGGCCTATTTTTTGGGTCGGGCTCGTGCCGGGCTAGGCCGGCCTGGCCCAATTGACAGGTCTACATCGGGGTAGCATTTTTTGGTCCCGTTTGGTTTGCAGAAATAGGGGTGCAACTCAGACGGGTTGGATCGGGCTTGAGGTCAACCCAAGCCCAACCCGATGAGTCATAAGTCTAGTCCAAGTCCGTCCCGACTTCATGTTCAACATATGAAGCCCAATATCAAATCCAGATGATCGGATTTGGGATTTATTGGGCTCTAGTATAATATTTGAAATAATTTTAACAAAAATAATATTAAACACATAATCAAATAGCAATCAAGTCTCGATCATTACAAAATACAAATTAAAATACGATTTAAGATAATGAGTTAAAGAGTTTGGGTGAAGAAATTTAGGATTTAAACTTTTATTTAAGAAGTATGAAATATATATATATATATATATATATATATATATATATATATATATATATATATATATATATATATGTGTGTGTGTGTGTGCCGGATTTTAGATTTTTGGGGTAATCCAATACATGAACCCGAGCCCAATTCGATTTTTGATCGGCTTCAAATAATTTAACCCGAGTCTGAGCCCGAACCCGAGTATCTTCAACCCTAACCTATCCTATTAACGGATTTATCCAATCGGCTCGGATTTAGTCCGCCCGAGTTGCACCCCTACGCGGAAAGAAAAGGGAATTATTTTCTTGTTCTTTCTCTTTATTTGAAAAATTGCAATTTTCATCCAATATTTGGAAACGACGATGAAATTAGAAGAAAAAGCAAAATCTCTATAGTAAAAGTGAATCATTGGTTGGATGGAGAACCATTTTTTCCTTTATTTTTTTTTCGTATGGAAATTATTTTTCTTTTCTCATACTTTTCTTTGACGTCGAAACATAGGAAAGTAATGCCTTTCCTTTCCCAACTCCATGATTCCGCCAACCAAAGGAGGCCTTTAAGTTATCAAAGTGTTAGGAACATCACATTATTAAGGTGGCATCCATTTCAAAAATCGAAACTCGTTTTCTCTCTTCATCTCTTCATTTCAAGCCTTGTTTGGTTCGCATAAAAGAAAGGAAAACAAATTGATTCTTTACTTCTTTTTTTCTTTCACTTGAAAAATTATAATTCTATTAAATTTACTTTCCGGTGTTTAGAAATGTCAAAAAATTGAAAGGGAATGTAAATCCTTACAGGAGGATAGTGAATCCTTGGGTTGGTGGGGGGAAGCATTTTCTCAAATAGATATTTTCTCTTGGCAATCAATTTTCTTTCCAACTTATTTCCTTTTGGCATCCAAACACAAAAAATGAATGACTTTTTTTTCTTTTCCAAGATTTTGATTCTGCGAAGCAAACATGGCCTCAACGTATATTTTTTAGATTTTTTTCAAATAAAATAAACACAACTTTTAGAAAATTATTTTGATTTTTAGATATCAATTAATGTATGTTGGTGATTTAATACTTTTGAACATCATTATTAGAAGTTTGAATATCATTTTTAGGGTTTAAAAGTTTTAGAAATCAGTACAATCAGATTGAAGACGACGAAAGATGGCAAGAATTTCTAAATCAGAAAATTATGTCTTAGTATTGTCAAAATTCTTTCAATCCTAACACACAGGAAACTGGAACAGTCTACATTTTTGGTAGATATTTTGGATATTAAAAAATGAAAAATTAAAAAGAATATGTGCTAGCATCTATCACTTTAGTAATTGTCTTCTTTAGGTACCTCACTTAAGTTGTAATAGGTTGTACTTCAGCCTATGTAAATGTACTTTGGCCCCAAGAATCTTTTTGTTCGGAAAATCCTACATCTACAAATTTCAGTAATGTTGATGAGTTATTGTTTGTTCCTGAGTTCCAGGTTCATTTCATACCATGAGAAAACCTACTTCTTTTTTACCCACAAATGGCCAAGCTGTCTCCACCAAGAAACTCTTGAAATACAAGGACTCCGCCAATGTTTTAATTCATGTAAATATTTGTTTAATAGTTCTCGTAATCTAATTATTGAATAAATTTCTATTGATTATAAATTTATATTAGTTTTAACATGTGGTTATATAAGTTAAAAAAAAATCTTTATTTCCAACTGAAAGTCTAAATACATATGGATTACTGAAATTATTTTTAACAAATCTAACTAAATCAAATCAAGTCATGACATATTCTCCACAACTATATATAGCAAAAAATAATGATTAAAAGGGGCAAAAAATCACAAAGATTTAACGCTCTTCCCCAAACTTGGCAGTCCAAAAGAGACGAGTTTGGACCGCAGCATAGTAAATCGGTGTGCTTCCTTTGGTGAGAATATCAAAGTTGATTTCGAGATGACACAAAAGCACATGATAAGAACCAGAGAGAAGTCTTTCCTTGATGAAGTGGTAGTCAAGCTCAATATGTTTAGTGCGAGCATGGAAGACATGGATGGAGGCCATGTAAGTCGTGCTAGGGTTGTCACAGAACATAGTGATGAATTTGAGTGAAGAGAAATACTTAAGTTCACCAAAGAGATCTGAAATCCATATAGTCTTTGCACAAACATAGACAAGGAAGCGATATTCAGCTTCAGCACTGCAGTCGAAGATTGTAGGTTATTTCTTAACAATCCATTAGATGAGATTGGACCTTAAGAAAATGCACAAACCACTAGTGGAGTGGTGGAAATCAATTTCATTGTCAATTGCCTCCTTCCAGAAAATCGTGTCTCTGGTCTTCATCGCCTCATCATAGGTAAGCGGATCTGCTTCCACATGATAGGTGACAAAGTTATTTCCGAAGTCCTTCGACCTCCTCACACGCTTAGCTGACGGCTCAGCTAGTTCTGGTTCAACCATTATTTCAACAACAACATCTTCTTGGACTACTTCTTCATTGAAAACTTTAGTTTCTTGCGCACCCTCATTGTTCTCCGGAATACCCGCAAGAACAATATTATTGTGCCTTACAAATTTGTCTTCAAAATATTCTGCGTCGCAAGATTCAATGATATGATTTGACTCAATATCAAGAAATCTCCAAGCATTACTCTTCTCGACATACCCCAAGAAGATCGTCTTTGTAGTCTTTGTCCCAGGCTTCTGAATCTTCAGATCTGAAAGCTTGACATATGCCAGACACCCCCACACTCGAATGACATTCAAGTTAGGTCTGACCTTGAACCAGAGTTCATGAGGAGTAATATCTGAAGTTGCATGAGGCACCCTATTTAGAATAAAAGTGGCCGTCAATGCAGCTTCTCCCCAGTAACACTTTGGAAGACCCCCAGTCAACAACATTGAGTTAATTATTTTTGTTAACGTTTTATTCTTTCTCTCTGCTACTCCGTTTGATTGAGGAGAGTATGGAGCCGTAGTCTCATTGACAATTTCATGTTCTTTGTATAACAATGCGAATTCATGAGACCTGTACTCTCCACCTCGATCACTTCTTATTCTCTTGAGTTGTTGTCCAGTCTGCCACTCAGCTTCGGCCCTGAACTCCTTGAACTTCTCGATTGCTTTGTCTTTCGCCTTCAGCAAGTAGACGAGCACATACTTTGAGAAGTCATTGATGAAGGTTATGAAATACTTCATCCTGGCCTTTGTAGAAAATTGTTTGAAGTCACAGATATCGGAGTGTACCAACTCCAGAAGATCTGTACTTCGATTAACCCAAGGAAAGAGTTTCCTTGTGATCTTTGTTTGAGCACGAACTTCATATTTCTCTACCTTACCCATATTTAGAGATAAGTCCTAGACTAGACATTTTGTTTATTCGTTTACAATGAATATGTCCTATCCTATTATGCCACAACTCAAGAGTATAAGCAGAATAAGTGATTGCATTAATTACATTGGACTGATTTACAAGCTGAATTTTGAACATTCTTTTGCTACAAAAAGCTTTTCCAAAATATGTTTCCTTTATGGACATCACCATCTGGCCAGCATTGATGTCCATCCTGAGGCCTGCATTGCAGATTAGGTCTCCCAAGATCAGGTTATTTGCGATAGCAGGTACATGGTTCATACCTTGAAGCGTTAGAGACTTCCCCGAAGTCAGCTTCAAAACTACCATCCCAATCCTGAGTAATTCAGCTTGTGCTGGTTTGCCACCATAACCACTTAAGAAGTTGGTGTATAGGTGGTGAACCACTCCTTGCTGAAGCAGATATGGCAGGTGGCTCCAGTGTCTACCCACCAGTCAGAGTCAGTCTCCACCGCATCGACCTGCGCAATCATAGCAATAACGCCAGAGATCATAGATACCTTGCTAGGCTCTCCTTGCTCTGATTGCTTGGTCATTGCTTTGCATTCATTCTTGAAGTGACCCTTCTTGCCACATTTGAAACATGGCATCTGAGACTTTGCCTTCTTTTGCTTGAAGGAAGACCCTTTCACGTTCAGATTGTTAGGGTCCTTTTTCTTGCTATGGGAAGCAGTATGCTTTTCCCTTGGTTCTCTGGTATGAACCAGATTGGCATTAGCCAATTGCTTGGACAGTGCGTCCACCTTCAGTTGAGCCCTCATCTGGTCCTCAACGTAGATTTTATGCAGGAGATCGTCGAGAGTGATCTCCAACTTCTTTCTATGCATGTTTGTATAGAACTTTCTCCACCCAGCAGGAAGCTTCAAAACGATCCCTCCAACAACAAACTTATCGGGAAGGGACATCGCCTCGTCTTCTAACTTCTGTCGCAGTTTCAGGAACTCCTTCACCTGCGATGATATTGGTTTCTCGTCCTCAAAGAACCACTTGTAATATTTCTCAACAAGAAATATCTTGTGCGGTTCTTATCATCCGCATACAGTTTCTCCAGAGACTCTCAAATCTCTCTGGCAACAGTCTTCTTTGAATATAATTCAGCAAGGGAGTCTTCCATAGCATTTAGGATCATAAGCCTACAAATGTTATTGTTCCTTCTCCATTTGGCCTGGTTCTTAGTAGCCGCAGAGATTGCGGCTGCAGAATCAGTCTCTGGAATAGTAGGTTCCTCCTCAAACAGCACGTGATCAACATCAGAGAATTGAATATTGAGGAAAACCTTTATTTTTTAGATTTGATAGTGCTCACCATCAAATTGCTCTAACTTTAAGAAGTTATGATTGACTAGCGAAGCATGAAAGTTTTTTATCTTTCAATTAAGATTTGAGACTGTTAGTACTAGGGCACAATTTTCGATGAAAAATTGAGAAAATAAAACAATTGTAAAAACAATGTTTCTATGCAACCCTTCAAAGAAGGTGCACAACTGAGATCCTAGGAGAATTCTGGATTACGAAAATCTAAAAAGATTTCATAATAGCAGCAAATAATAGTAGTACTTCTAAAAAAAGGTACAAATTGAATTGCCAGCAGCAACGAAGTGGATGACAGGCAAAAGATAGAAGAACAGCCTGCTGGGGTGAATGATCACTGCTGCTCAAAGCTTAATTTGCCCCACACGAACAGCTTCTAGGCGCACAGACTCCTGTGCTAAGTGGCGCTGGTGCACTGCTTCTTTTCTCTTTCAACCTCTGTGGAAACACGTAAGGAATTGTGCTAAAAAACACTTCTGCCTTGTGTGAATTCTGAACTTATGTTCTATTTATTTTACTATGAGAGAGAAGAGAGCCTTATATAAGCCCGCGCTGTAATTGTTCAGTTAGCTGAACGTTTGGGACGTGGAAAAAAACTGCCCCGAACGTGCTGTAACCGTTCAAATTGTGCACAGACACGATCCGAGTCAACTTGCGCACAGTACGCGCAACTTGCGCGACGTGCTAAGTGCAAAGTGCGCCAATAAAATGCCACATTATGCCTCATGAGCCCATGAGCCCGAGTCGCTAAGCCCCTACGGGGCTTAGCTCCAATAGAAATTAATTTTCCAAGAGCAAAAAGCATGAATGCTTTCATTGTTGATTTAGCCTTTTTCCCATTAGAAAAAATACTCCTACATGGCACACCCATGTGCACCTCTATACCACATATGCATCTCTAAAAAAGCATAGCTATTATATAGAGATACAACTCCTTTGGCCTAGCCGATGTGGGACTAAACTTTTCAATAAAAAAGGCCAAACTCCAACACTTGGTACACGACTCATCTGAATTTAGACATTCTCCATTGTTAAAAATGAGCTTAGGAAGCTATCAATGTAAAATTTCATTCCTTGATCTTTTAATAGTAGCTTGAGAAGGTATATTAGCTTTAATGTCATGTTATATCTTTCATGCAAGTATTGAACACATCCTACGAAAATTTTGATTTTGGTCCAATCTAGCATAAATGTAGAATTTTCAACGTTTGATTATTGGCAAGTACTTGTTTCATGGATTCATAATGCACCCAAACAACACAAATAGTGGATTAACATTATTTATTCTTAACCTATAAAATCTTTGTAGATTTGTATAAATATGTTGTAGCTTTATATAAATCTTTTATAGATTAATCAAGATTATATTTGGAGGTCAAGTTTTATTTGGCCTACATAGATTTTCCTAGATTTATTAGGTTTTGTTTAAGTTAACTTCCCGGTGGTAATGATTGTTTGCCATTAAAAATCAAAGACAGGTATTACAGAAACACTGAAATTGATTGCAAACTCGCTTGTACAAAGAAAAGCCTAGAAAGAAATCATAGGAAACAATCTAAGTATAATTGTTTAGTTTTAATTATGGGGGGATGATGGTGGAGGCTCGGGAAAGTGCTATCAACTCTGCCTTACTCTGTGGACTATCTGACGCAGTCTTTAGCTCTTGAAGAAATTGCCTTTCGAAGGTTGCCAGCCTTTTGTAGGGGTGTGGCACCCTGCTATTTATAATGGTATGTATGTTGAGCCGCATAGCACGTGAAGACCTGCTCTTTGGCCGCCATCTGTCGATTTGTTGGGATTTTGTTGTAGAAAATCTGGATAGTTAAGACTTGGTCAGCCTACCACGTGTCCTGTCGCAGGAATCATTTTGAGTCGCATGAGTCTCTCAGTTTTTGGCTATGTGGGGCCGCATGAGACTCATACGGCTTAAGTCGCAAGCTTCCTTAGCCCACATATAGCTTAAGGATTTAAGCCGTATAGATTCTGTATTTTGGCCGCATAAGGCTCATGTGGCTTGGGTCACAGTCACCCTTGGCCGCATGAAGTTCAGAGACTTTGGGGCCGCATATGTTTGAGCCGCATAAGGTTTATGCGACTTAGGTGACACTCCTTCTGGCTGTATGAAAGCGTATGAACCCTGCTTTTGGGGACGTCTCACGTCTTATCTTTTTGTTAATGTGTCAGAGCTGTCACTTTTGTCAGTTTTGACAGAACATGTCAGCTTTATCAGACGAACTGATCCTCTTGGCCGCATATCTTTCTTCTGCAGCTTGTTTGTCGATGGGCCGCATAAGACATTGAATCTGTCATGCGGCTTTCCTTTATGCAGACCTGTTTGGCCTAAAGTACATATATGACAATTTGTAATCCGCATGAATCCCATATTTTCTATGCTTCTACAAGACCCCCTTCAAAGTTTTCAAATTATAAATTTGGAATACTTCGAATAAGAAGCATGGAGATATGTCAAGCCGCAGGGAGTCTTCAAGTCGCAGGGAATTCTTGAGCCGCAGGGAGACCCCATCAGTCTGCCAGCTGTCACTGCTGTATTTGATTTTCTTGATTCGGTTGTGGATCTCTTTTTGAGATAAAGCCGACGGTTATTAGGGATAAAGTCCCCAAATGTCAACATTATCTTTAATGATCTCGAGAATCTAAAAGGCGCTCTTCAAGATAAAGTCGACGATTTATTTAGGGATTAAGTCCCCAAACGTCGTCATTATCTTAAATGATCTCGAGAACCGAAGAGGCACTTTTCAGCAACTCTATAAATATGGGTCATTTAGAGAGAGATTTTTCTCTCTCACCTTCTTCTCCTTCGACTTTATCATACTTTCTGCTATGGCTCCAAAGGCTTCCAAGTCGACTGGTGCGGCAACCAAAGAGAGGGGACTTGTCTCTCCGTCGAGAGTGACAGACGCTCCTTCCATTCATCCCGACGTGCAACCCCCTCTCAAGAGTAAGGACGGTGGGAAGACGACGACTGGAATTTTGAATGGCCATGTCGCATATTTCATGCGCAGGCCTGTCATATACTGCCTCTTGCTTTAAGCCTGGTTGATGTATGCCCTATCTCATTTGGACCGTATGTGTTCTGTATGATAGGGCCGCATGGGCTGGGCCATATAATCGCTGCTTATTTCAAACTTGAACCGCATAAGTGCCTCAAGATTAATTCGTATGAACACTTCATGACTGAGTCGCATAAGTGCCTCATGAATTGATCCGCATGAACACTTCATGACTAAGCCGCATAAGTGCATCATGATCGAGCCGCATGAGCACTTTATGATTGGGCCGCATGAATACTGTATGACTGGACCGCATAATCGCCTCATGACTGAGCCGCATGGGTACTTTATGACTGGATCACATGAGTATTTCATGACTGAGCCGCATAAATGCCTCATAGTTGAGCCGCATGAACACTTCATAACTGAGCCGCATAAGTGCTTCATGACTTGAGCTGCATGAGTACTTCATGAAGCTGGCCTCATGACTTTGGGCCGCATGAGTTCTGTTTTGGCTAAGCCGCATAACTGGCTAGGCCGCATAACTGAAAAAAATAGAGTCCTTTGTTTTCTTTTTGGTGCTAAGTCCTCCCCTTTTTTCCATGTTTTGTAGGGATCTGGCTAGCAAACTTCTCCAGAACCGGTGTCGGCGATAGAGTGAAAATACACCATTTTGACACAAACATCAGACAGCTCAAAACTCCTCATGCTTTGGAAGAGTTTTTCCCGCACCATTTTGGCATACACATCAAACAACTCAGGACTCTTCATGCTTCGAAAGAGTTTTTCCCAGGTGGTAGGAAGGGCCTTTATACCTCGGAGAGTTGAACGGTGGTCAGGCATCGTTATGAACGTCCTGCCTTCACGGCTCTCCAAGTATGCGAAACCATCATCAGGGATGATATTTTGAAGGTATGGTCCTTCGAGGGAGCGGAGCTAAGGCATCCGCAATACGGAGGAAAGGATAACATGCTATATTTGTCCTCCTCCAGACAGCTCCTTGGGGATTCAACAGCCTTGTTTGCTTCTCAGCAGTAAAACATGACTTCTTTCGAAGGCCATGAAACTGCTTTTTGATGAAGACGAACTGCTGTCAAACTAACCAAACTATGTATTGCTAGATTTTTCTTTATGTGTTTTTCTGCTGTCGATGTAGTCCTATGAATGTAACTGATTTTGAATAAACAGAATATGTTCACTCTATTCATTTGTAGTATTTTGTGGTGCTTGTACTAGAGGGCCTAATACAACATTTGTATTTGATAAAGGACATCACACTGGAGGATTTTTGTGGACCTATTGCCCTTTTGTGCATCTGAAAATGCGAGCAAATAGATTTGAATGGTATTTTGTGGACCTACTACTCTTTGGTACACCGATGGTGCGAGTAATAGATTAGGATAAATTTTATGAACTTATTACACTTTTTGTGTACTGGCGATGCTAGTACTAAAAATAAGTAGAGAGAAAACCAACATATTTACTCAGAGGTAATGAGCACGTGGTAAATATGGGTCTAAAGTAGAGCCTTCCTACTCAGAGGTAATGAAAACATGGTAGGAGTAGGCCTAATGGGGATACTCAGAGGTGCTACCAACATGGAAGTTCTATGTATTGGGTGATTTGTTTGTGATGGACGAAAAAACAACTCAGAGGTAATATGGACATGGTTGTTTTTTCCGTTGGAGAATTTTATGGACCTATTACCCTTTTTGTGCACTGATGGTGCAAGTAATAGATTATGATAAGTTTTATGGACCTATTACCCTTCAACGTACTAGTGGTGCGGGTAATAGATTTTGAGACAAACTCTTGGTGGAGAAAAATATTTAATGTGGAAGTGTAACGCCCCAGTCCCCAAATACGTATAGGACCAGGATACGATACATGCCAGCAACACTTCACCAATGGGCCAAATCTCAAAGTAAGCCCATTAGCTAAATGCTTAAGCTGTAAATCATGATAACAACCGAGCAATACAATACAAGTCACAGGTCACAGCTAATCTCATCCACACAGAAAATATGATACGATATATCAAGTCCAATAAAATAATACTAAAGAAAAAGATCTGTCCAACATGAAATAGAAATAATAACTGTGCGGGTAAGGCATCCCGAAACCACAGTATAAAGAAATAAATAATCAACTACATGTCCACTGAAAAAGGAAGAAAATAAAGTATCAAGTCTAAAAGAGACATGTCTCAAAAGAAGTCTTCAGCCACTATCTCGTCCTCCTGCAAAGGTACATCACCCGTCTCGACTCCAGAACCGTATACCTCCGGGTAGTCCTCGTCTCTAACTAAGCCTGGAGAGATCACCAGGTCCTCAGAGGACTAGCAAGACACATAATATACATGCCAGCTATAACAGTAATAAAATGCGTGGATAGATGAAAAGTGATATAAGAAAAGAAGGATTAAAGGGAGCAGTGCTAGAACTAAAACATAAAAGAAATGGCATGCCTGAGAATCGTGCTAATAAACAGAACTACAAGTAAATCGAGGTAAACCACAGCCCGGTGGTTGCTAACGGCCCTATAGATTGCAATCCGATGGTTGCTAACAACTTATAGTTAGTCTCAATCGCAGCCCGGTGGTTGCTAACGATTTAGAGTGGTCAGGTATAGTCACGTCTATAACAAGGTCCTCGCCTAAAACTATGAGTCAAGTCAAACATGTCAAGTACAAGTCATGTCTAGGTCATACATGTCAGGGATACATGACATATACAAAGAAATTATAACTATAGACATGAACAAGAGAAGAAAAATAAGACAAGTAATATGGAGAAAGAATAAAATCTACGTGCACGCAAAACTAGAAAGTAACCAGAACATGGAACATGATAAGTATGAAACTAAGTAAGATATGAAAAACAATAATATGGAAAAAGTTGTAAATACTGTAAAGCTTGGCAATGTGTACTTGCCTGGTATCACGCTGTGAATCTGAAACGTCGCTCCCGCGTCCACGCCGCCGGAACCCGACGCTCCTAGATAATTAATTAACTAAATTAACCCACTACACATGAACTTACAATATGAATTAATTAGTCAAGGTAATATTTTAAGATTATATTCAATTTCTAGTGGAACCCTTTAGACCCATACAATCACACACAGGCTCCACGAGACACCGAACGCAGTTTTAGGGTTTTCGACTTTCCAATTAATCAGTTATGTTCCTACTTCAATCATATATTTAAAAATCATATAAAAATCATAAGAATATTATTTAAACTAATTTTATATAGATTTATCTCAGAATTTCTAGAATTTATATTTCTAAAGAATTATACTACTAGTTGTCTATCGGGTCGACTAGTCTACCCGAAATTTGTCTAGAACTTCATTAATTATCTAAAATTATGAAAACCCTCAAAAATACAATTTAAAAAGAATTAAAATGCCCTAAATATTAGAATATAAAATTTTGATGCAAGGGTTTCATGGTACTAATGGTTTGGAATCTTCTAGGTCAACAAATCACCCGAAAATGACTAATTTTGACCTATAATTTTCTCGACCAGAATTGACTTGCTAAATTCATGGAAAAATACTTCAAATCCTAATTTCTATATATGAACACACATAAAATTTTGTTTTGAAAAATTCCTACAGAAACTTATAGTTCCTTCGCAACGTTGTAAGTTTTGGCTCTACCGAAACATGAAAATAGCTATTATAGTTCATGAAAATTTTATAGGTAAAAATACTACCCAAGAGACATCAAAAAACTATTTCTATAGAATTAATACCATAATTTCTATGATTTATGATATGGGCTTGAACAGGAAAAGTTAGGGTTTCTTACCAAGGTCCTTGCTTTGTGAAGGCTTATTCTTGTCAAAGCTCCCTCCTTTGATGATGTCCTTGATCGTCAATCCTTTCTTGATGAGCTTTGAGGGGTGGACAATGGTTAGGATTGGTTGGATGAAAAATATAGAGTTTTTAGGGTTGGTTTGGTGGAGTTTGGATGGAAGAAGGATGAAAGAAGGAGCCTTTATAGAGGAGGATGAGTTATGTGATGAAGGGGATGATGAGGGGATGGTATTTTCAAAATTAATGGTAAAGGAGCTGCTCTTGGGTGATAAATAAGAGTTTTTGGTGTTAGGGTCAGGGTTTTAATAAGGGTTGATATATATATATATATATATATATATATATATATATATATATATATATATATATATATATATATATATATATATGGGCCTCTGGGTTGAGTTTATATATGTAGGAGAGTGTTTCAATGCATGGCATGGCCCGCCAATGTTGTAACCACCACTTTTCTAAAATGAGGGTAATTTTGAACTTTTATAAAATTAATTATTTAACAATAGGTTTAAATCATGTTATTGATTTATTGATAAATTTTAATTATTTTAATATAATTAAATTAGTGTTTTGTGATTTTGTTCTTTGGCTAGTGTAACCTTAGAGCTGCTTAGCCTATAAACTAACCATGACCATGGAGGCCTAACCCATGTGATTAGTTTAGCTAATTACCACTTTTTCGACAAAGGGTATTTTGGTCATTTTGTGACTTTTGAATTATTTAGGATTTTGATTAATTGGTGAATTTTAGATTATTTTAATAATATTTAAATTGATGTATTGTAAATTTGATCATTTTTTATATTTTAATATTTTAGGAATTTTTATATTTTAATATTGATTTTACGGGATTTGTTTAGTCGGATTTGAGTTTCGTTTCGTTCCGACTTGTGTTAGTGACCCGGGTAGCTTAGACTCTAGACGGGACCCCAAGATTAGTTAGTCATGGCCCACATGTAGCACCCAGTTTCCCAAATGAGGGTAATTTTAAAATTTTGTGTTTATAATTATTTTAATAATGATATTTAATTCATGATATAATTTTTTGGTGATTTTAAATCATTTTAAAATTATTTAAATCAATGACTTGTGGTTTTGACGTTTTGCTAGTGAAACCCTAGAGACTGTTTGACCTAGAGCCTAACCATGTGATTATGATATTTTAATGTCATTTTTGGCCTAAGGATATTTTTGTATTTGACCTCTTTGAATTATTTTGATATTATTTTATTATTTATGATATTGTTTTGGGTTTATTTGAGTCGGGTTCGAATTTCAACTCAATCCGACTTGAAACGGGGACCCGGGGGTAGTTTGACTCTAGTGGGACCCACACACTAGTTAGGCATGGCCCACATGATATTAAATTTAGTCCACATGATAGAAATATTTTAGTTAGAGGTTAGACTAATTATTATGGATAAGGTTAGTGTGATTAGAGACTTTAGAATGACTAATTTAGCCCCAACCAATTAGCCCTTTCCTAATACTCATAGAATAGGTTAGTGGGGGGCATTTTGGACCTTACCATAATAGGACAAATACCCCCATATGGCCAGCCACTTTGGGAGAGGATAGGCTCAAGTTCATTTCATTATTCTCATCCACACTCTCTCTCTTGTTCTTTCCCAAATTCCTAGAGAGCAATTCCTAGCAATTTCTCCACCAAATCCTTCCATTTCGCCACCAAATCTTCTTATTTCCTTCTCCATTCTAGCAAAGGAGGAAGCTACCCAAGTTTGGGAGGATTCGGAGCTCGTTCGTGTCCTTTTGGAATCTCTACGTGTCGGTGTCGCTCCGGGAAGGCTTTTCTTCGATTCGATCTACTGGGAGGTATAAATCCCTTCTCCTTTTCATTTCCTCATGCATATAGGTCTATTTTGAACCCATAGGAATGACCCCCATGGTTGTATCTCCATTTGTGTCCATTTTGTGTCCATTTGGAGGTCATAGGAGTGTCCTTTGTGTTGTGGTTGTGTCCATGTGAGAAAATCCCAAATTTGGACACACTATGTGTAGTTGTTATGTATGAATGAATTATTACATGTTTAATCTCATATTTTTGTATTGGAGATGTGTTCTATAGTGTCTCATATATATATATTAGTGTAGAGAGTGAGTTCTTGATATATTATGTTATATACTTGTGTTCTTTTGTCTCAAACTACCCAAATCCGTCATGATTTTTATCCACATTTTTAATTTTAGCCCTAACTTAGAAATGTCATAACTTCTAGCTCAAAGCTTGGTTTAATCTTTCATTTTTTTTAAAAGAAGCGTATTGAAGTTAGCTTTCCAAAAACATGTATTAATAGGCCTAATTCTTTCTGTAACTTTTTAGAGAATTATTTGAGTGTCAGCTGTACGAAAGACAAACACGTTCTTGGTGTTTTCGCGATTCCGGGAGTTTCCGGAAACGAAAATGCGATCCGTTTGAAGTTTCAGAAAGCTAACACATAGATCTATAACATACTTTAATCCTAGATTTTAATTCATGCTGAGATAGTACAGTATTGATTATTAGTAGGAGTTACTATTCGGCATATGCATTTTGTGCACCCTTGTGTGTAATATAATGTTCTATTTGATTTTAACCCATGTTAATGTATATACATTATGTAATTAAATAGAGAATGCAAGCATGAGTAAATGTTTAAATAAATGATGTATGAGGTGTAAGTATCCTATCTAATGTAAGCATGTATAAGTATGGCTTGTAATGAATATGTAGGTTCCATAGTATGTAATGTATGGTGCATATAGTGGTGCAAGAGAATAAATGAATGATGAATGAATGCAAACATGAATATAATGTAATAATAGATATAATTTATGCAATATACAAGTTAATGAGATGTAATATTCTATGTTAACACAAATTCTATATTACCTCATGTACCCCCTTACACTATGTTGACACTATCACACTTGACACATTGTTCACTTACACTTTGACACTCTTTGATATGTATACACTATGTATGCCCATTTAACCCTCACTTGCCCCTTTGCCATGTTCACATGCACACACATAGCCTCTTAAATAAGTATTTATGAATATAGTTAACTTAGCTATGTATGTATATTATATATATGTTAGCATATTGTGTTGTAATATATAAGTTTATATAACCATTTGAAATGCCATGATTATAGACCTAATGTTGAATACCAATATATGCATGTGTATATATGTGTAGACATATATAGCTTAAAGTAATAGATTACCTAGTGTATATCCAATGTGAATTCTTGCCTATTTGAGTATTGAATAATTGCATGCTATATAGAGTTGGGTGTATGTTGGCTTGTATAGCCTTGT
Organism: Iris pallida; assembly: GCA_029216955.1. Classification (NCBI taxonomy): domain Eukaryota; kingdom Viridiplantae; phylum Streptophyta; class Magnoliopsida; order Asparagales; family Iridaceae; genus Iris; species Iris pallida. The sequence goes on from JANAVB010014273.1 coordinate 130,857, forward strand.
ATTGATGTGTGCTTGCTAGGATAGTCTTGGTTAGGCCTAGTAAGACTTGCTGGGTAAGGACATGACCTAGTTTGACTAGTGCAGTTGACCAGAGTTGACCAAGGGTTGACTTTGGCCTAGTTTGACCTAGATTCATGTAGAATGCATTGTAGTGCTTTATATTACCCTTCTGGACATGTTGTGACTTGTGCTGTTCTAATTAGGAGCCAGACACCTCTCATCGGACAGTATCTTTACCTTGGACATTCAGCTATCAGGCGAGTACATTCTTTGATCATTTCATATCCTGCTTAGAATTATTTTCTGCATTAAATTACTTTACTTGTACTGTCACGTTGGTCACACGGATTGGTACTATACGGATCCCTTCTTAAGATGTTATCCTTAGGGAGCATCGAGTACTACATGTTCTGTGCGTTTCACTTACATGACGTATCACTATGCTTCACAGGTTCTTTGATCACTTGTGACATATACCCTTATGATCACAGAGTCACCTAGAATCTCTTATCCTATTTACTGGGTATCCTAGAATCTCCTAGAATCCCCATTTTTGGGACATCCATGTATCACCCTTCGGGGGCTTTGCGTGGAATCATAACATAACTTGGTTGGATCCTTGTGTATTGATTGGGGGTACGGGGGAGTAGAAGTAGACATGTGAATACTACCCAAGTAGTATCTTATCAGAATCTCTTCCAGAGTGTCTTATCAGAATCTCCTATGCCATTTACATGTCTATATTGTACTCTAACTCACTAGCCACGTGTTAGTTCTCTATTTATAGTAGATATTTCTATTACAGCTCTCTCTCTGTTTACATACAGCATTTCTTTCAGTACCTGTATCTTACTTTACTGCATGATTATATTTTCTAACCTGCTATGAACTGTTGAGATGTAATGTGCTCGCTCCTGTCCTGATTGGACATGTTGATAAATTTTACAGATAGCCTGGAGGTTGCCTGCTAGCCTAGAGGAGACAGTAGAGGTTGCATAGATAGCTAGGGTTTTTGCTTATAGTTTATTTTCAGTCATCTTGAGTTGTATTTATGGATTACTGTATTTGGGTTTTGAGATGTATTCTGAGTTTGTATCTTAGACACTTAGACTTCTATCTGTTGTATCTCTTTTCGATTTCATGTTTTATCTATCTTCCTTTATGCTCTACCTTAGATGTAATTGAGTTTACATTCTGCTATGTCACCCCCATTCGGGGAGTATAAACTGTTTAGTCTTATACTGTTAGATGCATTGAGACCTAGGACAGCGTTCTACCGCCGGCACTGCGGTGTAGGCTGGGCGTTGTTACGTTCTCGTGCCCTAACTCTAGGGTGCGGGTCGTGACACCACAAATCCCACTAATTAAGTTAGTATCATTAGACTAATTCCACTTGCTTAGAATGGTTAAATTAGAGACTTAAACTTGACCTTTTTGACCACAAACCTTGTCATGACTTAAGTTGACCCAAAGGAGACTTGTAGGGGCATCTTGGATATTTTACATAGGCCCATTAAGGCATTATGGACAGCCACCTACCGGGGGAGAGGTGTCCCTCTCTTTCATTTCACACTTGCCTCTTTTTTTTCCCCCAAATTTGTTCTTTCCCAAACTTGAGAGCTTCCCTCTTGATTTTGATATCCAAATCCCTCCATTCTTCTTCCAAACTTTCACTATTTCTTCTCATTCAACCAAGGAGGAGGTGCTAGCAAGGATTGGGAGCAAGGAGCAAGGAAGGGTGTCCATTTTGGAGGAGCTTTCGTGTCGAAACCGTGTCCTTTGAGTGTATCATTGGGATCCCACTTCCAATAGGTATAAGCATCCACTACAAAAAAAAAAGAGCTTTTGGGACGACACTATTAGATACGCTACTCTAAGAAGTCCTAAAAACTTAATATTTGGGACATTTATCTATTTTGTAACAAAAATAATATTATTTATGACAGATTCCTAAATGGATCATAATAATGTATCTTTTTTATGACTATGAATGTTTTTGGTCCCAAATAAACTTTTGGACCGTCCCAATAAAATTTGGCGGAAAAGAAAAATAATTGGCCGCCCGAATTTTGGTCTCAACCCATCCATTCTTTATTTTATATATTAATTTTTACATTAATCTTAGTTGTTTGATGTGAACGATTCAATCTGAACCGTTAATAAATAAGTGTTATAGAGACAAACACTTACCCAAATATTTATTTCCCACCCCCGACTCTCCCTGAGCCCTAAGTTTCCCGCCCTTGAGCCCCCAAGCCCTAGAAAATAAAATCCCCCTTTTGGCCAGATCTTCTCTAAACCCCCTTTTGGCCTGTTCTTTCTTCCAAACCATCCCCCGGTGGCTCTCCTTGGATTAGGCTCTTTGTCTTCCTCCAGAGGTAGTAAAGAAGGATGAAGATCCAGAGGTAAAGAAGGACGGAGAAGTACGTTCTTGAACTTTTTTAGTTTCTAAGTTCCTTTCAATCTGTGCTGTCTTTGTCTTCATCTGGTTAGTTCTCCCAAATCGATCGATGGTGTTTAAATCCCTAAAATTGTTTTTACAAGAAATGATTAGATTTTGGGTTAATCCATAATTAATGCCCAAAAATTTTGGTGCTCCGAAATCGATGGTGGACTCCATAAATTTGGTGTTCCAAATCGATCAGTGGCCTCACAATTTTGGTGCTGCCAAGTCGATGTGAGAAAAATCTGTTTTTATTATTATAGTCGGTCTGATTTTTCAGTCATCCTAATATTTAGGTTTTATTTGGTGGTATAGAAATGACAATAGAGAAGTTTTAAATATGTTTTTTGTTGCTCTTATAAGATCATAATCTCCTTTCATGCTTGTGGACTTTGTCCCATGAATGAGATATGCAGAGATGGATGAATTCTGAACTCCCTCAACTACTTCCTGCAAAACGACAATTTGACAACCTGCAATTATGGTTCCATGTCTATGTATATTGGTAATTGGGATATCTAATTCTGAATAATTTGTGCCAAAACTATAATCTGACAGCTAGGGAGTATGGTTCTACATCTAGTTGTTTAGGAATTAGGACATCTAATTTCAACCTCCACAAGGAATGGAGGAAGTTGCCAAAAGCGAAAAAGGATAAATAATTAGGGAAGTTTGACTGGATTTGAGGAGTTCAAATCCTTGCTGTGGTAAAATTAGTATTTGGCGGGTATTAGCCAGATTTGGCCTTTCAATTTCTTATCATGCATGCAATTGTCGGATAAATATATGAAGAATGCTGTGTAATTCTTGCCAAAACCAAGAATTATTGTTACAGGCCTATGTGTGTTTGGTTTTTGAGATCTCATTATAACCTCCTCCGGGAATTTAGGAATTTGGCAATAGTGAAAAAGGATAATGAATTAGGGTGATTTGACCGTAAGAACTGAGGAGCTATAATTCTTTGGTCTGGCAAATAATAGTGTTTGGAGGGGACTTGGCTACATTTAGACCATAAATTTTCATCTTAATTATAATCACAATTGAGACCTTAGAGTATTGTTTGGACGTAGAATTGCAGTTGATCTCTATTATAAGATCACAATCTCCTCATGCTTGTTCCATTTCATTAAGAAGGCTAGTATTGGAGAAATAGATGAGGAATCCTGAATAATTCTAGGCAAACTCCAATTTGGTAACTAGGAATTGTAGTTGCAGGTCAATGTGTCTAAGGACCCAAGTGACGTAACTCCAGAGCTGTAAGGAATTTGAGTTACCTTTTGAATACTTGGTGATGATCTAGTAATGGTATGGTCCAAATTTCAGCAGTAGTTTGGAATTTGGAATTGGTTATACAAATTTGATGTTATGAATATTACAACATTCAGAAACTAGAAGGGAAGATAAAAAATCAGTCGATAGTTAAATCATGTTCCTATAAATGCGTCTCCAATATCAGGAACGGTATTGCTGATAAATTATAACCTTTCCTTTTTGATTTGGTATGTCAAACTTGCATTAGAATTGTTTGTTGTACTAGATGCCTAAAATATATTGACCATGATTATAAGTCTAGACAATGCTTGATTTTTTATATGTGACATCCTTTCTTGCCATGTCTATTCTACTGATGCCACAACACTTATTTGACTCGAGTCCAACCCAAGTTTCAAGCTTTGCAATCAATTTGAGAGTTATTAAGCTTTGGACTTTTCAAATGTGAAACCTAATAGATGTTAGTTTGTATATATTTGTTACCTAATCCGATTACTCGATACCAGCATGTTTTGATTATTTAACAGTATTTGTGTTGCATCCTGATTAAGTATTTAATGCTTGAGACTTATCGTACACTCATTGTTGTATTAGCTCGATGTACGCTTATCCTTACTTTCTAGAGGCTCGTGGTTTAGTATAATTCTACAGATGAAAATGAAAAAAGAGAGTAGATTATAGTTAAGCTAAAAAGTAGACAAAATCTGAATAAATTTTTTTTGAACCTGGAATCCTGGCTAACATGAATAAGTTTCAGATAGAGTATAAACGACCTTGCTCCTATGGGCCAGGACTGGTACCCGAACTGACTTTACTGTGCCACCTCTACGCCTGTAAGGTTATGTTCGCTGAGACCCTTAAACTTCTATGCGAAATATATAATTCCGGTGTAGTTGAGATTACATGAGAAATCAAGTGTGATGGTATGTTTGTGTTGGTTCTTACATGATTGCTAATTTAATTAATATTGCTGAACTCTGCTGCAGCTTCTGAAGATTTCTTAGAACTGATCAAAAGTGCTCTTCTAGCAGCACTGGAAGGTATGAGATTGATAAGACTATAAATTTGGGTATATTTGAGCAATGCTAAATTGATGATTTATATTCTAAATCCAATGTTGGTCATCTTCTGTCAGCTTTGGGTCCAGGATCTCTATTTGGACTTATTACATTCAGTCATAAGATTGGGATTTATGATGTTCAAGGACCTATACCAGTTGTGAAGAATGTCTTTATCCCTCCTGAATCAGATGATGGTTTACCAGTAAACCTTGATGATGTGATGCCATTGCTTTCATTCCTGGCTCCTGTATGTCATATTGACTAGTTTGATGTTTTCTGATTTATTAGCAAAACAATCACCGATGAGTTTGAATTGTATAACTTCTATTTGAGGTTGTATGCATCTAGATAATGTTGAATACCTAATGCATGAGGTTCCATTATCTGAAAATAGGTGAAAACTTGTAAGGATCACATTGCTGCAGCCCTTGAGACTCTAAAACCTACAACTTCTTTGTTTTTTATTTTTTTTTTGTCTTGATTCATCTATACTATTGCAGGAATTGGTTTTCATTAGTGCCATCCCTAACACTCGATTGCTTCCAACATGTTAGGGTTTTAATTTTTTTTATATTCTCGAGTGGTCAATGCAATTTTGATGCTATATTCTGGAGCGGCCTCTATGACCCTTTGTAACCTTGTCAATGGACAAATCATAAAGTTCTTAGTTGTCAGACCCACTATTTCTCAAGTGTCCTCTATGGCTTTGCTGTTGTAAACTTGTATTGCAATGTCACATGCCATTTTTATATATGAAAATGGTTGAGGAATAGAAACAAGCTTTAATTATACATTATCTTACTTCTTTCATCCGTGCTCGACTCAGAGCTTGAATGAAATATATGCTTTCAATTATTTTGTTTTGTGTGTGAAAATTTGGTTCCTCTGTTGATTTGGATTCCAAGTGTTATCAATTTTGTTTCATGATGATCAATGTCGATTAGCAGCTGCTTTACATGCTTCAGATGTTGGAACAAAATTGAAAAAGGAACATTTTAAGCTTGTTTGAGAACATATAAAATGGACCTTCTTTTCTTGGTAATAGAAATTGGTTTGTTTAATTCTTGTGTGGACACATTGCACACACAGTTGTTATATACTGAAGATTGGCAAAGTTTAGATAATCAATTCATCATCATCATCTCATGAACCTTTGGTATGGACTATTATCATACATGTTTTGACATCATTAAACTTTAAGAGACAAATCTCAAGAAATAAGGATAAATAACATATATGATGTTGTATATAAGGAAATCGATATTTGTTGGATATCTAATCAGATATCCAGTCAGAATGTCGATTATGATAATGTGGTTCAGTTTCAATACTTGATGCCTATTGTCGAATCTATGATAAACCTTTTAATGTTGGCATACTCAATTACCCACAACATCGAGCAAAAGGTGTCATTGACAGAAATTCGATGTCATATCTTGGTATTGAATGCACCATATTCTTCCGTTATACTTGATGTCATTATTGTTCTGTCCTTGTGTACTTATTTCCATTTGTATATTAAATCTTCTCATATATTGGCTGTTTTTTATGATTGTTTCAGGAATGGGATCAAAGGTACAAGGAACCTGGTTTTAGGTATAAAATCACACTTACGAGCGGCCATTTTCTCGTAGGGAACAAGTATGTTTACTTTCTTTGCCAAAATGAAGTATCCGAAGTTTTTTTAATCTTGCTTATTCTAATATATTGGTTGTTTTTATGCTAATCTTATCCTTTTAGTTTTTTTATTTTACCTACATAGGAATGCCTATCTACTGAATGTTCACCATATTCAATGCATCTACGAAACTCAGTGTTCTTTCTTTCCATGTTGCTTACTTGGACACAATATGTACATTGTCTCCATGTTAGACAGAACACAACATGCCAAATTTGTGTATTGTCCATGTTTCTTTGTCCGTAAAAATTAGATGTGCACATTCTTGCGTCATATTCTTGGTTGTATTGGGACACTGGTAGGATACAAGGACGATATGGGATACTACAATTAGGGTACTGCACGGACAAGGTTATACATATTTATATACACATCTCAATATGTATATGTATAATATCTTAATATGAGAATTTTGTGCCTTTTGGCTTGTTATATTGTGTGGTTTCCTCATGTGCTCAATCCAAAGTTGGTTACTTGTTAATCGGATCACTTATCCTATTTTATCCTAATTGCGACTACTTGGAACCTATTCATCAACCACCCAATTAATTGGTTTAAGTAGTTAATAACATGGCTGATTAATCTGGTTTAGAATACCAGTTTAGATAGTAAAAAGATTCTAATCATCACCATATTTAATGGCTTTATAGTTGGTTTATCTTTGTATGACTAGTGATATGAGAAAGTAAACATTGTTCATGTGCACACAATGTCTACATGTCTTTATTTCAGGATATGGTAAACAAGAGAGGTTTCACAAGGACTGCTCAAGTTTTAAGTGTGGTTATGAACCACTATTGTCTTTTCCTGCATTGTCTTTCCATCATATTTTCTTTATTTTGATTCCAGTTTCTTAGCTGCTACTCAAAGGAATATACAATCAAATTGCATCTCCTTTACCGATAATGCTACACTATATGCATTTATTCAATTCCTTTACCGACATACATTGTAAATGTGTTTTTAGTTAATCTGTTGTTGCAAAGTAGTCGCTCTTGCCATTTTAGATTATAATAAGCGTAATCCATTGGCAAAAGCCAATTTTTTTGTGCATTACCCCTCTAGTTGTATCACGGCTGGATTCCTAGGGGAAATGCCCAACGCCGATTTCAACCATATGGGATTTCTTTGGATAACATCTGCTCTAATGGAGGTAGAAGTGCCTGTTTTGGACTGCCTTGCTAAAATACTGAAGCTCCCAAACCAATTCCTTTTATCAGGTAAGAGCTTAGGGTAAGATTTAATAGCTTAGTTGAAGATTTCTATATTCAGTTTTCCTTAAAGATAAACTGCATTTGTTGTTTTTTGTGAGATTCATGCATTTTATTTTTAAGTACATCTTCACACAAACCTCCATGGCAATGTTCCTCTATGTTAATTATCTTCATGTTAGTCTTAAAACATGAGTTTTATTTACTATACATGACTGGTGTCTGTATATTCAAGTTGTGGCTAGTGTATGTATATTCATAACATATTTCAATTCATTTAGAAAGTGTTTACAAAATCTGTACTATATTTGAATGTAGTGTTAATTGTTATGAAAATACTTGCATAGACGATATCAGGTTCCTGTGGAGTACCTTGTTGTACAATCAATCTTGAGGTTATTAGTATAGACTGTATAGCAGTACCTAAAGCATGCTATCATGCCTGTAACTAGGGGTGATTGTTGTATTGTGCTAGATCAAGTGTAGAATTCATTATCTGCAGGTTATTTTTTATGAGGCTGATTTATTTACTTCTATTTGCAGGTCCTTCCAATGCTTTTTATACCTATTTTGCAAATGATGGAAGATGCCACCTTGGAAAATCAAATATGTTTTGGACTTGTGTAAAAAGTTGTAGATTTTATTTTGTAAATTAAGTGAATGCTTAATGATGTAAAACTTGATGGGAGAACACTCGAAGTGATGTAAGACTTGGATTTCATTTTGTGAACAATGGGATATTACCTTTAAATATGTTTTATAGAAATCGCTTTATTAATGTTGCGGCTACCATATACATTTACGATTAAATAAAATAGTTTTGTATAAATTTTTGTTGTATATAAAATTCAATTATATATTTCATATATAAACAGGAAATTAGTAATTTCATAATAATTTAAACAATTTTTAAGTTTTTCGGACGATTATAGTACTGTAACAAAAAGTAAATTACTTTTTTTGGGAGTTTTTAAAATTTCGTCCCTTATTTATTAGGACAAAATATATCTGTTACAAAAACTTATCTTTTGGGACAAATTAATAAACCGTCACACAAAAGCATAAATTTGAAAACTTTTGAGACGTTTTGCCTAACTGTCCTTTAACAGTAATTAGGACGGCAATATCCGTCCCTAAAGTTTTTGCCACGCCACCCTAATAGGACCGTCCATTCCCGTCCCAAAGGCCGTCCCAAATATTTGTTGGGACGGTAATTGCAGTTTTTAAGACAGTTTTTTGTTGTCCCCAAAGGTCACTTTTTTTGTAGTGATCTCTCTATTTTAATTTCTCTTACATTTTAGTTGGATTTGAATCCATAGGATCCACCCCCATGCATGTACAACCATTAGATTTAATTTGAGGCTCTTTGGAGTCCTCTTTAGGAAGTTTGAATAGGTTTAGTGTCCTACTTGTGGAGTTTCTAATATAGGACACCCCATGTGTTTGTGTTTATGTAAATAGGCTATTTGTGGTTTAGTTTTAGTTTTAGGATGTTTAGAGAGTGGATTGATCTTAGTTAGGATGGTTAGAATAAGTTTTATTTAGATAGCTATGTTGGTATCCAAGTATCTTGGCCTACATGTGTTTCTTTTGTTCAAAACAACCCAAATTCGTCATAATTTTTATCCACATTTTTAGTAGCCAAACCAACTTAGAAATACCATAACTTTTACCTCAGAACTCCAATTAACCTTCCATTTTTTTAAAAAGATCCGTATCGAAGTTAGCTTTCCAAACATATATATTAATAGGCCAAATTCGTTCTAGAACTTTCTGTAGAATTGTTTGAGTGTCAGCTGTACGAAAGACGAATGCGTTTCGGTGTTTTCGCGATTCCGGGAGCTTCCGGATATGAAAATGCAATCCGTTTGAAGTTTCGAAAAGCTAACACGAAGAGCTACAACATACTTTAATCCTAGAATTTAGTGAAGACCCAATTGGTACAGTATTGATTTTAAGTAGAAGAGTGACTATGCGACGTAGGCATTTTGTGTAACCTATGAGCCTAGTATGGATATCATATGAATGTAGCTATCATAGGTTGTCAAAAATATGTATGATATAGTACATATATGTATATAGATATATATATTATTGTTATATAATATATGTTAGTATAGTGTGTGTGTTTGAATAAGATAAGGATGTGTGTGGTTAGTGGAGAGAAGTGAGATTGAGAGAGGATATGTGCTAGTGTGTGTTTGATGTTGTATAGATGGTAGTGTAGTGTGTGTGTTGTGAAGGTGAGAGAGTTGGGAGGATCATGCCATCCTATTTGACTTGAGGCTAGTGTGGTTTGTTGAGTGATTGTGTTTTGGTTGAGTGGTAGTGTGTTTGTATATAGATGTGTGTAGGTGTGTTAGAAGAGAAGGGTGGTGGATTTGGTATATGTGTTTGTGTGTGTGTTAGTATTGGAGTGGAGAAGAATTTAAATGTTATATGTATGGATATGTTAATATGTTAGTGTTATGATAGAATCTATGTAGATGTTAGAGATATCATAGAAGTTAGATAGTGAAAGCTTGTATAAGTTAGATAATTAGTTGTGTTAGTCTATGTTATTGTTAGTTAGAGATGACATATGTTAGTTGATTAGAGTTAGAGATGGATATATATACATATATGTTATGGTTAGATATTAGTTAGTGGATATTAGTTGTGTTAGGTTTCTAAGTTAGAATAGATGGTTAGAAGTTATATTTTAGAGTTGATTAGTATCTTATATTAGAGTTATAAGCTAGGATATAGAGTGATATCTTGAGATACCATAGTGGTATCTTAGGATATTTTGGATATTTGCCTAGTACCTTAAGGTAATGTATTTACCTACAAGGTAAAGGGGACTTACCTACAAGGTAGAGGGGGTTTACTTTATACTAAGGTATTAGCTACTAAGGTATTGTCAATCTAATAATTAGGGTGAATGGTTAGAGGCTAGATATTTAAGGTATTAGTATTAGAGGTTAAGGTTTTAGTTTCCAACCAAGGTAATGGTTTATCTTACCTTAAGGTAATGGGTTTACCTAATTACAAGGTAAGGTATTGGGTTTACCTAGATAACTAAGGTTAGAAATCTAAGTTATTGGTTAGCTAGTAGCTTATGATAGATATTAGAAATCTAAGATTGGTATCTTGGTAGTTAAAGTATTTATACCTAGACTAAGGTATTGGGTTTTCAACTAAGGCATTGATATTAGGATATCAATAGGGCTAAGGTTTACGGTATCTCGGGATAAGATATATGTTGGTATCTTACTAGTATCTAGTATCTACGTTAGTTATCTTAGGATGTAGATGAGTGGGTATCCTAAGATACAAATCAGTATCTTAGAGGGTAAAAGTAGGATTTTGGGGTAAAGTCTATGAAGGGATTTTTATTGTTAAGATGGGATAAGAAATGGGTTGTCTTGGTAGATAATGGTTAGATAAGGGTTGTTTAGTCTAGTTTTGATCCCCGTTGACCAAGAGTTGACTTTTTGACCAAAGTCAACTACGAGTCAACACTTTACCTAGAATTGACCCAAAATCAAATCAGAGTTGACCAGTTGACTGAAAGTCAACTATTAGTCAACATTTGCCTAGTTTGACCTAGGGTTGACCTAAAGTTGACCAGAGTTGACCAGTTAACCAAAAGTCAACTGTAAGTCAACCTTTGACCCAGATTGACCTAGTTTGACTTGGATTGACTTCCTGTGACCTTGTTTGTTCTAGTTTGGCTCAGTTTGACCTAGTTTGACTTAGACTTGTATATCATAATTTGATTAGCTTCCCTTTCATTATTAAACCCTGTTTTGACTTATGATATCTTATCTTTAGGTCTGTGATTACTCTGAGCATCTCTTCACCTTATCAGCTCAGGACCGCATGCGAGTACATTCACTGATAATTTTTATTGTCTTGATATCTACTATATTCGATTCAGTTGTAGTGTCTTACATGATTCTCGACACGATGGATCACGGACTATTATACGTCGGATCCTGTCATGAGATGTTATTCCTGGATTTTCTTGGTATATTGGTGTGATATTTCATGTTTCATGTACTTATATAGACATCGATTTGGGAGTGGGCTGGCCCCCTGCTTTTGAATCCCTTGTCATGACGTGCCATGTCCGGATCCATGATACTATTCGGGGATGGAAGAATTATTAGGGGTTATGTGATCAAAGCCCCATGTCACTATTTTGCTTGCGCCACTCTCACCTCACGTAGGGTGTAGCAGATACCTCCATGTCCATGTTATCCAGGTTGGCTGGCATGACTTTCCGTTGAGGTCATCGCAGATTACCGGGCCAAGTGGATAACCCTACCATGATTCCCTAGCCGATCACATAGCGCTCTAATAATTCAAGTCATATTTTTATATTTATTTATCCTAGGAGGCTAAGTTCTGTTCGGGAGAAGAGTTACAACTCCGGTCCTTGTTTGGTTTAAGGATTGTAACTCGGCTTCCGAATAGTTCCTAAGTCATCATATATATATATATATATTGTCGTCCTATTCAGTACTCACATCTATTATACATTTTTCTGCTGATTTTACCCTGTATTTCATATATCTTTGTCTTGTATTTCATTATACTGTCTCTTATAGTATTTGTCAATTCACATGAAACTGTTGTTGGTGTTTGTACTTGCTCATTTTCCTGACAGGATATCGTTGATATATTATAGATGATTCTGAGACAGATTGCCCGACCTATTATGGGGTCGAGTTAGACAGAGTAGACCTGGACCGTGGCTTGTTAGTAGAGCCACTAAACTTTGCTCACCCTGAGTAGTGTAGTTTAGTTAGGTTTGCCTGGCCTGCGAGCCAGCTAGTTCTTTCAGTTTGTAGCATTTTATATTATATTTCTATGACTCTGTGTGGTTGTGTATAGCTCTGGACTTGTATGGATCTCGAACTTATTTTCAGCTTTCATCTATCATATTTCCTTTCCATGCTATCTACCTTAGTTTTATTTTGTGATTGAGACTGTATTGCTATGTCACCTCCATTCGGAGTGTATGTACTGTACAGGTACCTTTATACTGTTTAGTGTAGTTTTGTAGACAATCTAGACAATGTTCTACCGCCGATGCTACGGCGTAGGCTGGACATAACCACGTACTCGTGTCCCTTATCAGGGTGCGGGTCGTGACACATTTTTGTGGTGGCTAATGCAGGTCAAAAGTCGCAATTAGTGCGATGTCGTAGTGGTGCTCGACTTAGAGTGCTGCTACGAGCCTGCTATAGGTTTAGAAGATATAGGCTATAGGTTAAGGTTACTCAATCACAGTTAGGACTACTTGAGAAGATTTCTGGGATGACTCTTGAGAATCTCATTATAAACTATCTTAAAATTCGTTTCCGACAGTTTCTGTCTACTTCCTTGTTCATCGTTGAATTTGATTCTTGGTATTCATTATTGACTTGATTTTCTACCAAGATAACATTATGGGCTAGGTTGCCTCAGTCATGGAATCTAGAGTCTTCTACAGCCATATTAGCTGGTTTGGCGATGAGATAGAGTCTGATTTTAGATGTATTTCTTGGGTGTAGAAATTTAAAGTTTTCGCAGCCAAGCTAGCGGCAATACAAAAATTTTAAATACCATGATTCTAGAGTTATGTATATTAGTTGCAGACTCTATGGATTATCGTAGCCATACTTACTGGTGTGACGAGGATTCTGGTAACATGGTTCTGGATAGACGGGTATGATTATCATATTGCAGAATAGATACCATATAGATGGTACCCTAGTATAATGGAGTAGAATATCAATATGGATATTACTTGAGTATAATGGATTAGATAGAGGGAGCTAGGCCACCTGTAGCGCAACACCATTTCCTGCACCATCAGAGGGATATACCCCAGAGGGGCAGAGTTTTTGTGCTGACAGTCGAGTAGACCGACGCTACGGGTGACGGGTTAGCAGGTCTTTCCTTCCTGTTTTTCTTTCCATCTTGTTGTGTGATTCCATTAGTACCTGTCAGGATGTTTTGTGTTGTGATAGGTAGTATAGTGACCCTGATCAAGACCGTGATATCACGACCAGTATGACCACAATTTGCATGTTTTAGATATAGTTTTCTTGACCTTGATTGTTGGGGGTTTGACCTAGAAGGAGTATGACCATCTTAATTTCGAGGACAAAATTTTTCTAAGGAGGATAGATTTGTAACCACCACTTTTCTAAAATGAGAGTAATTTTGAACTTTTATAAAATTGATTATTTAATAATAGGTTTAAATCATGTTATTGATTTATTGATAAATTTTAATTATTTTAATATAATTAAATTAGTGTTTTGTGATTTTGTTCTTTGGCTAGTGTAACCTTAGAGCTGCTTAGCCTATAAACTAACATGACCATGGAGGTCTAACCCATGTGATTAGTTTAGTTAATTACCACTTTTTCGGCTAAGGGTATTTTGGTCATTTTGTAAATTTTGAATTATTTAGAATTTTAATTAATTAGTAAATTTTAGATTATTTTAATAATATTTAAATTGATTTATTGTAATTTTGATCATTTTTCATATTTAATATTTTAGAAATTTTTATATTTTAATATTGATTTTACGGGATTTGTTTGAGTTTCGTTTCGTTCCGACTTGTGTTAGTGACCCGGGTAGCTTAGACTCTAGACGGGATCCCAAGATTAGTTAGTCATGGCCCACAAATCCCACTAATTAAGTTAGTGTCATTAGACTAATTCCACTTCCATAGAATGGTTAAATTAGAGACTTAAACTTGACCTTTTTGACCACAAACCTTGTCATGACTTAAGTTGACCCAAAGGAGACTTGTAGGGGCATCTTGGACATTTTACATAGGCCCATTAGGGCATTATGGACAGCCACCTATAGGGGGAGAGGTGTCCCTCTCTTTCATTTCACACTTGCCTCTTTTTTCCCCAAATTTGTTCTTTCCCAAACTTGAGAGCTTCCCTCTTGATTTTGATCTCCAAATCCCTCCATTCTTCTTCCAAACTTTCACCATTTCTTCTCATTCAACCAAGGAGGAGGTGCTAGCAAGGATTGAGAGCAAAAAACAAGGAAGGGTGTCCATTTTGGAGGAGCTTTTGTGTCAAAATCGTGTCCTTTGAGTGTATCATTGGGATCCCACTTCCAATCGGTATAACCATCTCTCTATTTTAATTTCTCTTGCATTTTAGTCAGATTTGAATCCATAGGATCCACCCCCATGTATGTACAACCATTAGATTTTAATTTGAGGCTCTTTGGAGTCCTCTTTATGAAGTTTGAATAGGTTTGGTGTCCTACTTGTGGAGTTTCCAATATAGGACACCCCATGTGTTTGTGTTTATGTAAATAGGCTATTTGTGGTTTAATTTTAGTTTTAGGATGTTTAGAGAGTGGATTGATCTTAGTTAGGATGGTTAGAATAAGTTTTATTTAGATAGCTATGTTGGTATCCAAGTATCTTGGCCTACATGTGTTTCTTTTGTTCAAAACAACCCAAATTCGTCATAATTTTTATCCACGTTTTTAGTAGCCAAAGTAACTTAGAAATGCCATAACTTTTACCTCAGAACTCCAATTAATCTTCCGTTTTTTTTTCTAAAAGAACCGTATCGAAGTTAGCTTTCCAAATATATATATTAATAGGCCAAATTCGTTCTAAAACTTTCTGTAGAATTGTTTGAGTGTCAGCTGTACGAAAGACAAACGCGTTTCGGTGTTTTCGTGATTCTGGGAGCTTCCAGACACGAAAATGCGATTCATTTGAAGTTTCGGAAAGCTAATACGAAGATCTACAACATACTTTAATCCTAGAATTTAGTGAAGAACCAATTGGTATAGTATTGATTTTAAGTAGAAGAGTGACTATGCGACGTAGGCATTTTGTGTAACCTATGAGCCTAGTATGGATATCATATGAATGTAGGTATCATAGGTTGTCAAGAATATGTATGATATAGTTCAAATATGTATATAGATATATATATTATTGTTATGTAATATATGTTAGTATAGTGTGTGTGTTTGAATAAGATAAGGATGTGTGTGGTTAGTGGAGAGAAGTGAGATTGATAGAGAATATGTGCTAGTGTGTGTTTGATGTTGTATAGATGGTAGTTTAGTGTGTGTTGTGAAGGTGAGAGAGTTGGGAGGATCATGCCATCCTATTTGACTTGAGGCTAGTGTGGTTTGTTGAGTGATTGTGTTTTGGTTGAGTGGTAGTGTGTTTGTATATAGATGTGTGTAGGTGTGTTAGAAGAGAAGGGTGGTGGATTTGGTATATGTGTTTGTGTGTGTGTGTTAATATTGGAGTGGAGAAGAATTTAAATGTTGTATGTATGGATATGTTAGTATGTTAGTGGTTATGATAGAATCTACGTAGATGTTAGAGATATCATAGAAGTTAGATAGTGAAAGCGTGTATAAGTTAGATAATTAGTTGTGTTATTCTATGTTATTGTTAGTTAGAGATGACTTATGTTTAGTTGGTTAGAGTTAGAGATGGATATATATACATATATGTTATGGTTAGATATTAGTTAGTGGATGTTAGTTGTGTTAGGTTTTTAAGTTAGAATAGATAGTTAGAAGTTATATTTTAGAGTTGATTAGTATCTTATATTATAGTTATAAGTTAGGATATAGAGTGATATCTTGAGATACCATAGTGGTATCTTAGAATCTTTTGGGTATTTGCCTAGTACCTTAAGGTAATGTATTTACCTACAAGGTAAAGGAGACTTACCTACAAGGTAGAGGGGGTTTACTTTATACTAAGGTATTAGCTACTAAGGTATTGTCTATCTTATAATTAGGATGAATGGTTAGAGGCTAGATATTTAAGGTATTAGTATTAGAGGTTAAGGTTTTAGTTTCCAACCAAGGTAATGGTTTATCTTACCTTAAGGTAATGGATTTGCCTAATTACAAGGTAAGGTATTGGGTTTACCTAGATAACTAAGGTTAGAAATCTAAGTTATTGGTTAGCTAGTAGCTTATGATAGATATTAGATATCTAAGATTGGTATCTTGGTAGTTAAAATATTTATACCTAGACTAAGGTATTGGGTTTTCAACTAAGGTATTGATATTAGGATATCAATAGGGCTAAGGTATACGGTATCTTGGGATAAGATATAGGTTGGTATCTTACTAGTATCTAGTATCTACGTTAGTTATCTTATGATGTAGATGAGTGGGTATCCTAAGATACAAATCAGTATCTTAGAGGGTAAAAGTAGGACTTTAGGGTAAAGTCTAAGAAGGGGATTTTATTGTTAAGATGGGATAAGAAATGGGTTGTCTTGGTAGATAATGGTTAGATAAGGGTAGTTTAGTCTAGTTTTGACCCCCGTTGACCAAGAGTTGACTTTTTGACCAAAGTCAACTACGAGTCAACACTTTACCTAGAATTGACCCAAAACTAAATCAGAGTTGACCAGTTGACTAAAAGTCAACTGTTAGTCAACATTTACCTAGTTTGACCTAGGGTTGACCTATAGTTGATCAGAGTTGACCAGTTAACCAAAAGTCAACTGTAAGTCAATCTTTGACCCAGATTGACCTTTTGACTTGGATTGACTTCCTGTGACCTTGTTTGTTCTAGTTTGGCTCAGTTTGACCTAGTTTGACTTAGACTTGCATATCATAATTTGATTAGCTTCCCTTTCATTATTAAACTCTATTTTGACTTATGATATCTTATCTTTAGGTCTGTATGATTACTCTGAGCATCTGTTCACCTTATCAGCTCAGGACCGCAGGCGAGTACAATCACTGATAGTTTTCATTGTCTTGATATCTACTATATTCGATTCAGTTGTAGTACCTCACATGATTTCTGACACGATGGATCACGGACTAGTGTACGTCAGATCCTGTCATGAGATATTATTCCCGGATTTCCTTGGTATATTGGTGTGTGATATTTCATGTTTCATGTACTTATATAGACATCGATTTGGGAGTGGGCTGGCCCCCTGCTTTTGAATCCCTTGTCATGACGTGCCATATCCGGATCCATGATACTATTCGAGGATGGGGGAATTATTAGAGGTTATGTGATTAAAGCCCTATGTCACTATTTTGCTTGCGCCACTCTCACCTCACGTAGGGTGTAGCAGATACCTCCATGTCCATGTTATCCAGGTTGGCCGGCATGACTTTTCGTTGAGGTCACCGCGGATTGCCGGACCAAGTGGATAACCCTACCATGCCCTAGCCGATCACATAGCGCTCTAATAATTCAAGTCACATTTTTATATTTATTTATCCTAGGAGGCTAAGTTATGTTCGGGAGAAGAGTTACAACCCCGGTCCTTGTTTGGTTTAAGGGTTGTAACTCAGCTTCCGAATAGTTCCTAAGTCATCATATATATATATATATATATATATATATATATATATATATATATATATATATTGTCGTCCTATTCAGTGCTCACATCTATTATACATTTTCCTGCTAATTTTATCCTGTATTTCACATATCTTTGTGTTGTATTTTATTATACTGTCTCTTATAGTATTTGTCAATTCACATGGAACTGCTGTTGGTGTTTGTACTTGCTTATTTTTCTGACAGGATACCGTTGATATATTACAGATGATTCTAAGGCAGATTGCCCGACCTATTATGGGGTCGAGTCTGACGGAGTAGACCTGGACCGTGGCTTGTTAGTAGAGCCACTAGACTTTGCTCACCCTGAGTAGTGTAGTTTAGTTAGGTTTGCCTGGCCTGCAAGCCAGCTAGTACTTTCAGTTTGTAGCATTTTATATTATATTTCTATGACTCTGTGTAGTTGTGTATAGCTTTGGACTTGTATGGATCTCGAACTTATTTTCTGCTTTCATCTATCATATTTCCTTTCTGTGCTATCTACCTTAGTTTTATTTTGTGATTGAGACTCTATTGCTATGTCACCTCCATTCGGAGTGTATATACTGTACAGGTACCTTTATACTGTTTAGTGTAATTTTGTAGACAACCTAGACAGCGTTCTACCGCCGATGCTGCGGCGTAGGCTGGACGTAACCACGTACTCGTGTCCCTAATCAGGGTGCGGGTCGTGACAAATGTAGGGGATTATTTTTGGACGAAAATTACATGAAAATAATCTTTGGTTGGTCATATGTGGGGTCCACATGGATTGGTTTGGTTATTTGATGAGTTGGCTAGTTGATTTGATTGGGCATTTAAATAAAAGGTTTTCGAATATGGAACTAGTTAGATTTTAAAATATAAATGCAATCTAAATCTGAATTAAATATGCAATATATATATTTATTAATATATATTAATACCCAACATGCCTATATGGGTTTGGATTGGACTTTGGGTCAAATGTAAACTAATGCCAACTAGGATTACACTAGGATGACACAAAGACGCTCTCTATAAATAGAAACTTTCCAAAATTGAAAACATATTAATATTAATAAAATATATATACAAAATATATATATCAACATAAAGGTATTTGAGAGTACTACATGTCTATTTAGATTTGGATTTGGTTCGGGTCAAGTCGGGGCTAAATTGGTACAATCAGATCTCCTATAAAGTCAATAATCTAATAATTAAATAAATAAATCATCAGTGGAGGTTAAGTCGCAACTTGGCCTGGTTTTCCTAATTAGAATATACTTATGGCTCGGTCTTCCCTACCATGGCTAAAATACTAGTCAAAGCACTTGACTATACTTTTCGTGCCACAATTCCTAGTCATCTTGTACTCCAAAACTTAACCATAGCTAAGGTCATGTATAATAATAACTAAATAATTAAAAATATTCATAAAATCCTATTTTAAATCAAATAAATAATAAAAAATAATTCAAAAATTCAGGGGTGTTACATTATACCTCCCTTAAAAGAATTTCGTACTCGAAATTAAAATCACTTACTACAGTAAAAGAAAAACATGTCTATGGTTCTAAGATGTCTCTAAAGTGTGCTTTGTCTCTATGGTTATTCCTAAGCAAACATGCACCAAAGGCCTCTTATGTCGTTGCCTTCCATTGCCTCTTATTATTAACACAAAATCAAGTTATTACCTTCCGTTGCCTCTTATGTCGTTGTTCCGTCTTCAATCCTCATGGCAAAGGCCTGTCTTGGTCGTTGTGCTCATGCCTACTGTCTAGCTTGCACAAACTGCGTTACCTGGTCAGGAAGCGGTCAACGCGGATACCCTCCCTCAAACACAAGGGTTGTCTTCCCGGAATAGGTGAAGACAAAATAATAGAGAGTTCAAGGATCGAATACAATTGCGGGGTTTCAAAGGTGATTGAAAAGTTCGAAAAAGGAGAGTTATTAAGGCAGTTGTGGATGAGATCCTATAGGGCAAGTATCTGTTAACTATATCTCAATCCACGTAGAATAACCATAAGAAGAGCGAACCAAGTATACTAGGTTGATCAGACCATAATACACTGATTCTAAATAGACAATATGTTAGTAGACGTCCCCAATAAAACATATGTCCTGAACAAGCTCGATAAAGAATAAGCTTGCAAAAGTAGGCTATAATAGCAACATCAGTCAAGATAGTCAATAATATAAGTACGCGAGAATATGATTTGAAAGAAAGCACAAGTAGTTCAAGTTCATCAAGGTCTAAGACTCGTCTGGTGTTTGTGTCTCTACAGTTTCTCTACCATCATTTTGTCTAAGGGTTTGGTCGTCCAATTGGGGGTATGGGCCCTAAGACTCTAGAGTTTAGGTAAGCCTATCCTTCTACACTATCTTATATTCAGTGTCATTCAACTATACTTCATTAATTGGGTCATAAGGATATTGGAAGCTACTTGGTGAGGCTTTCTACCCAACTTTCAAGAGTTTAACTAATAGTGTAACTGAATTAATAGAACATATATACCTAGGACGAGTCATCTTCCTAAATTCTATCGTATGAGAAATAAGACTCGCGATAGAAAAAGAATATAGCAAGATACAATTTCAGGCAATCAAACGAGAGTTCAAAAATGGAATCAAAGAAGGAGATCAAGTATGTGGATGAGTTCCTATGGGTCCTTTCTATCCTATTTGCAGGCTCACGTCGGTAAAGTAACGTAACCGAAGTGATCTAACGTCGACCTGCATGAGCTACCACAAAAATATGTAACGCCCCAGTCCCAAAATACGTATAGGACCAGGATACGATACATGCCAGCAACACTTCACCAATGGGCCAAATCTCAAAGTAAGTCCATTAGCAAAATGCTTAAGCTATAAATCATGATAACAACCCAGCAATACAATACAAGTCACAGGTCACAGCTAATCTCATCCACACAAAAAATATGACATGATATATCAAGTCCAATAAAATAATACTAAAGAGAAAGATCTGTCCAACATGAAATAGAAATAATAACTGTACGGGTAAGACATCCCGAAACCACAGTATAAAGAAATAAATAATCAACTACATGTCCACTGAAAAAGAAAGAAAATAAAGTATCAAGTCTAAAAGAGAAATATCTCAAGAGAAGTCTTCAGCCACTATCTCGTCCTCCTGCGAAGGTACATCACCCGCCTTGACTCCAGAATCGTATACCTCCGGGTAGTCCTCGTCTCTAACTAAGCCTGGAGAGATCACCAAGTCCTCAGAGGACTAGGAAGACACATAATATACATGCCAGCTATAACAGTAATAAAATGCGTGGATAGATGAAAAGTGATATAAGAAAAGAAGGATTAAAGGGAGCAGTGCTAGAACTAAAACATAAAAGAAATGGCATGCCTGAGAATCATGTTAATAAACATGACTACAAGTAAATCGAGGTAAACCGCAGCCTGGTGATTGCTAACTGCCCTATAGATTGCAGTCCGGTGGTTGCTAACAACCTATAGTTAGTCTCAATCGCAGCCCGGTGGTTGCTAACGATTGAGAGTGGTCAGGTATAGTCACGTCTATAACAAGGTCCTCACCTAAAACTATTAGTCAAGTCAAACATGTCAAGTACATGTCATGTCTAGGTCACACAGGTCAGGGATACATGACAGAGACAAAGAAATTCTAACTCTAGACATGAACAAGAAAAGAAAAATAAGACAAGTAATATGGAGAAAGAATAAAATCTACGTGCACGTAAAACTAGAAAGTAACCAGAACATGGAACATGAGAAGTATGAAACTAAGTAAGATATGAAAAACAATAATATGGAAAAACTTGTAAATACTGAAAAGCTTGGCAAGGTGTACTTGCCTGGTGTCGCGCTGTGAATCTGAAACGTCGCTCCCACGTCCACGCCGCCGGAATCCGACGCTCCTAGATAATTAATTAACTAAATTAACCCACTACACATGAACTTACAATATGACTTAATTAGTCAAGATAATATTTTAAGATTATATTTAATTTCTCGTGGAACCCTTTAGACCCATACAATCACACACAGGCTCCACGAGACACCGAACAAAGTTTTAAGGTTTTCGACTTTACAATTAATCGATTATGTTCCTATTCAATCATATGAATCATAAGAATATGATTTAAAATAATTTTCTATATATTTATCTCAGAATTTCTAGAATTTATATTTCTAAAGAATTATACTACTAGTTGTCTATCAGGTCGACTAGTCTACCCGAAATTTGTCTAGAACTTCATTAATTATCTAAAATTATGAAAACCCTCAAAAATACAATTTAAATTGAATTAAAATGCCCTAAATATTATAATATAAAATTTTGATGCAAGGGTTTAATGGTACTAATGGGTTGGAATCTTCTAGGTCAACAAGTCACCCGAAAATGACTAGTTTTGACCTATAATTTTTTCGACCATGATTGACTTGCTAAATTTGTGAAAAAATACTTTAAAATCCTAATTTCTATATATGAACACACATAAAATTCAGTTTTGAAAAATTCCTACAGAAACTTATATTTTCTTCACAACGTGGTAAGTTTTGGCTCTACCGAAACATGAAAATAGCTATTATAATTCATGAAACTTTTATAGATGAAAATACTATCCAAGAGACATCAAAACACTATTTCTATAGATATAATACCATAATTTCTACAGATTTATGAGATGGGCTTGAACATGAAAAGTTAGGATTTCTTACCAAGGTCCTTGCATTGTGAAGTCTTATTCTTGTCAAAGCTCCCTCCTTTGATGATGTCCTTGCTCGTCAATCCTTTCTTGATGAGCTTTGAGGGGTGGACAATGGTTAGGATTGGTTGGATGGAAAAGATAGAGTTTTTAGGGTTGGTTTGGTGGAGTTTGGATGGAAGAAGGATGAAAGAAGGAGCCTTTATGGAGGAGGATGAGTTATGTGATGGAGGGGATGATGTAGTAGAAGGGAGGCGATGCTATTTTCGAAATTAATGGTTAAGGAGCTGATCTTGGGTGATAAATAAGAGTTTTTGGTGTTCGGGTTAGGATTTTGATAAGGGTTGATATATATATGGGCCTATGGGTTGAGTTTATATATGTAGGAGAGTGTTTCCATGCATGGCATGGCCCGCCAATGTAGGAGATTATTTTTGGACGAAAATTACATGAAAATAATCTTTGGTTGGTCATATGTGGGGTCCACATGGATTGGTTTGGTTATTTGATGAGTTGGCTAGTTGATTTGATTGAGCATTTAAATAAAAGGTTTCCTAATATGGAACTAGTTAGATTTCAAATTATAAATACAATTTAAATCTGAATTAAATATATAATATATATATATTTATTAATATATATTAATGCCCAACATGTCTACATGGATTTGGATTGGACTTTGGGTCAAATGTAAACTAATGCCAACTAGGATTACACTAGGATGACACGTAGACACTCTCTATAAATAGAAACTTTCCAAAATTGAAAATATATTAATATTAATAAAATATATATACAAAATATATATATCAACATGAAGGTATTTGAGAGTACTACATGTCTATTTAGATTTGGATTTGGTTCGGGTCAAGTCGGGACTAAATTGGTACAACCGGGTCTCCTAGAAGGTCAATAATCAATAATTAAATAAATAAATCATCGGTGGAGGTTAAGTCGCAACTTGGCCTGTTTTTCTTAGTTAGAACATACTTATGGCTCGGCCTTTCCTACCATGGCTAAAATACTAGTCAAAGCACTCGACTATACTTTTCGTGCCACAATTCCTAGTCATCTTGTACTCCAAAACTTAACCATGGCTAAGGTCATGTATAATAATAAATAAATAATTAAAAATATTCATAAAATCCATAAAATCCTATTTTAAATCAAATAAATAATAAAAAATAATTCAAAAATTCAGGGGTGTTACAGGAAGTTTATAGATATGACCAGGAGATGAGATATGAATCTATTCGGAGCAGTCAGAGAATAAGTTCAGTGGTACTTGAGGGTATATAACTCACCAATCTGGGAGATTTGAGGTTAGAGTGTAAGTTCGGCGATACCAGAGGGTACATAACTCACAATCTGAGAGATAGTTGGAGATGTCATTTAGACATAATATTTCTTGAGGAACTTGTCGTTGATGGGCATCATGAGCAAGTCTCCATTTTATTTTGCGAGACGGTACGTGCCGATGGAGAATACGGTCTCGATGATGAACGGACCCTTCCATTTGGGCTGGAATTTGCCGGGGTCTTGTGAGTCATGACGATTGGTCTGCGAATGGCCAATATGAGATCATCGACTTGGAATATTCTCTGTTTGACTTTCTTGTTGAAAGCTCGAGAGATGCGTGCTTGGTAGAGCTCTATGCTTTGTTGAACTTGTAAATGCTTCTCATCTAATGCTTTCAACTCTTGTAGCCGTCGACGGTAGTTATTGTCCGACATTAACCGGTAAGTAAGGGCCACTCGAAGTGAGGGAATCTGAGTCTCCAATGGGAGGACTGCCTCGTTCCCATAAACCAAGGAGAATGGTTATTTCCTGTAGCCGCCCGAATTGTGGTGCGACACGCCCATAATCACTCGCCAAGCTTTTCATTCCAGTCGCATTTGTTTGCAGACATGAACTTTTTGAGGAGCTTGATTATGGTTTTATTGAAAGCTTCAGCAGACCATTAGCCGATGGGTTATATGCTGTCGAGACCATGTTCTGAATCCGATTCTTGTCACAAAATCGATAGAAAGCGTGGCTTGCGAACTGCGGACCATTGTCGTGAATAATCCTTCGGGGCAGTCCAAAATGGTAGATGACGTGATATTTTATGAAGCTAATCATGTTCGATGTCTTAACCTCTGCCAACAGAATAGCTTCTGCCTATTTGGATAAGTAATCGGTAATTGCAAGTACAAACCGATGCTCTTTGGACGACGGCGGGATGATTGGCCTAATAATGTCCATTCTCCTTGCTTCAAATGGCCAAGTGGCCACTGTCGGGTACAAAAATGTAGATGTCAGATGTATGAAATCTGCGTGGATCTGGCAAGCCTTGCACCTCTATGCATAATCAACTGCATCTGCTACCATTGTGAGCCAGTAGTAACCCATCCTACGAAGACGATCTTGTAATTTTGGACCAGGTTGGTGGGCCCCACAAGTGTCATCATGAGCTTCTCATGAAGCTTCTTTGGCTTCTGTATTTAACAGGCATCTTAATAGTAGCACATCGTAGGATCGTCGATATAATATTTGTCTCCGTATCATAGAAGAATCTGAGGGAGCGTCTTCTGATTGAAGTTGCTTCCTTCATATTCTCTGGCAGAATTTCATAGACTGCAAAGTCGATGAGCGGGCATCTCCAGTCTTATATGTCGTTGGTTATCTGGGCGGAGTAACTCGTACCCAGTTGAAGATTGTTCTTAGGACAGACCAGCTCATGGCCTATTATGTCGACTAGATGATGAGTATCATTTGGAAGTGCCAAGGAAGCGGCGAGACCTGCTAGAGGATCGGCTTTGATATTTTGGAGCCTAGGAACATGCTCTATAAAGAATCCTTCTAAGGTTACAATGATGGCAATTGCTGTCTGATAATAGGGAATTAGGTCCTCATTGTGAACCTCGTATGAACCTCGGATCTGGTTAACAACCAACTGTGAGTCACCATATACTTTCAAGTACTTGATCCCCACTTCTTTTGTGAGTTGGAGTTCGATAACTAGAACGTTATATTCGGCTATGTTGTTTGAACAGGGTTCCATAAGAGAATATGCCCGATTGACCACCAACCTAGAGGGAAAATTAATACTACCCCGACTCCAGCGATGATATCACCTTGTGGCCATGTTCTTGAAGCACCATCAAAGAACATTCCCCAAATGGCGTCATGCAAAGTCATGTTTGAGGCGACGACTTTGTCGAGAATTTATTCATAGATTCTGGCTGTTTCTGGGCCTGGATGGGTTGCTAGGAAGTCAGCCAGGGCTTGACCTTTGATAGCCTTCTGCGGAACAAAAACTATATCGTATGGGGATAATAGTATCGTCCAGATAGCTAGATGAGAACTGAGTGCACCGGGCTTGGTCATGAGAACCCTGAGAGGATTAACTCGTGAAATAATATGGATGGTCTGTCTTGTCATATAGTATTGTATTTTCTGAATGGCGAACACTAGGGCAAGGCACTCCTTCTTCACGACGGTGTACCTATGTTCTGGTCCTACCATTATCCGACTGAGATAGTAAATGGCTTGTTCATGTCCTGCGTCATTATTCTGTGCTAGCAGAGCACCGAGGGAGTATTCCATCGCCCGTATATAGAGTAGGAAGGGCTTTTCGGCGACCGGGGCTACCAGAACTGGCGGATTCGTCATGTACTCCTTAATATCATCGAAGGCACGCTGACATTCCTCGTTCCATACGATAGAGACACCTTTCCTTATGAGTTGAGTGAAGGGTTGACATTTCCCTGAGAGGTTAGATATCAACCTCCTGATATAGGCTAGTCTTCCCTGAAGGCCGCGGAGTTCACGAAGGTTCCTTAGTGGACTCATCTCCAGGATTGCTTTTATTTTGTCAGAATCTATGTGAATGCCCCGGAAAGTAATGACAAAGCCCAAGAACTTTTTGCTGGACACCCCAGGAAAGACTTGGTGGGATTCATCTTCAGGTTGTACGCTCGCATGAGGTCGAACACTGTTCTCAAATCATGTAAGTGATTATTTTTTGAGCAGCTCTTGACGACAATGTCATCAACGTAATACTCCACCGTCTTGCGCAAATGATCTCTGAAGTTGAAACTCGTAGCCCGTTGATATGTAGCACGGACGTTCATCAGGCTAAATGGCATGACCGTATAACTATATACGCCGATCGGTGTTCAAAATGACGTATGCTTCTTGTCATTAGGAGACATCTTGATTTGATTGTATCCTGAAAAACCATCCATAAAGGACATGCTCTCGAAGCCACACGTATTATCGATCATTATGTCGGTGATCGGAAGAGGAAATTCATTCTTAGGCATGCCGCATTCAGATTACAAAAATCGATGCAAATTCGGATCTTTTCGTTCTTCTTGATGACTGGTACTACATTGGCTACCCAGTCTGGGTGCTGCTCTTCACGGATGAAACCGCTAGCTATAAGCTTGTTTACTTCCGCTTCAATGGAATTCATGATGTCTGGATGAAATTGCCGCTGCTGTTGTTTGACTGGTTTTGTGTCCGGATAAATATTGAGCTTATGAAGTACAATCTCGAAGTTTAGCCCTGGCAGGTCTTCATAGATCCAGGCAAAGACGTCGATGTATTCTCTGACGAGTTGTAATAATGAATCTCGCTCAATGTCTGTCAGGCTTTTTGTAATAACTACTAAATAACATTAATACTATTATCATTTTTTATGCATTTATACTAACATCATATAATTATATAAGTATAAATTTTTTTAAAATAAATAAATAAATATATATATATATTGCATATTAGATGAATCATGTACCTGATTTCAAATTTGTTTTCATTAAAATTGGCACTTTGGGCACCCACACAATTTTAGGCTTTGGGAAGGGGGATTAGTGTAAACTTCACCCATAGGAAAGTAAAACCATTAGACCCATAGTTCTTCCATTCCTTATGACTCATTCCAGGAGAAAGAAGAGCTGGCTTTATTTCCTCTCTTCCAAGTTCCCATAAGCCACTTGGCTATACAGGGAAGAAGCTCAACAAATCTCCCATTATTTTCTTATTCCCTTTCCTCCTCTATTTCTTTCCTCTCCCCTTTATTCCTCTCCACTCTTCACAACTACTACTGCTGCTACTGTGCATTGCTGCAGCCGCAGTTACCGCCGCCCGGACCTGCTGCCGCCGTTCGAGCCCACCGCCGGCCACCCGCGCCCGACGCCGGCCACCCCCGCCACCTCCAGCACCACCCTCTCTTCCTCCTTCCCTTTCAAGTACCTAAAACCTAGGTAAAACCCCTTCCTTCTTCGAAATTCCTTTCAAAAATTTTAAACCTAGGTTAGGGTTTACTAACAAAAATGTATTTTTGAAACTATTGTTGGGTTCAAATTAGGAAATTTGTGAAGAAACCCAGGTCATCTTCAACCCAAGGCAAGTCCTCTTCGATTTTTCCTCTTCCTCTTGATATTGCTCAAATTAACATCCAAAAATTTTCTTGAATTAACATGGTTAATTTACATTTCTGGAATTTAAATAAGTTCATGACAAGTCCAATTTTTCGGAATATATTATGGATATAAACTATGAAAATTTGAAGGAAAACTCACTTATGCACACAACAACATGTGGACACATTATGTACGGACACAAATATTGGAATACATCATTTTGAAATTAATTTTGTTAGACATATAATGATACATAAATACATGAATGCATATATGTGGAATGCGACATGCCAGTATAAATACAATCACTTATATTATGATATATTATTTGGACACGAAGACAAGGATTATACCCTTACAAATTTTGGTTCAAGTTAGGATGCTCAATTTTTACATTTTATTTTGCGACACGGACACAATATGAAAATACAAACTAAAGGACACTTCAACCTATGTTTTCATATGTATTCAAGTATATGAAGGCATATGAAATACAAATTTTAAGCTTCATGTATATGTATATATATATATATATATATATATATATATATATATATATATATATATATATATATATATATATATATATATATATATATATAGGTATATATACATATATCATAATACCACACATGGATACAATTCATAGTTTCATAAAGGACACGCATGATGTCTAGGCATAACCTCTGGACATAATCAATTTATTACAATATAAGGAAATTATGTATCTTTAGTATGACATGTATATGTATATATTTAGTCGATAAATTTACTAGTTTGATATAATTTAGGGATTCAAGCCAATACACTAAAAATGGGCATTTATGAACCTTATACTCCTTTGTATTTATACTAAGATAGTTTTCTTGCATTTACTTCAAATCTGTCCACATTATGAATTGTCCCTATTTAGTATAGTTAGACTTCATTTTATTGTCAAATGGAAATATTTTAAGTCCTTATATGATAGGATAACCATATATTGATAGATTTCCAATTTTTCTTCCTCTTTGTATATTTAAGAAGTTAAAAACTTTAGTATATTTACAACACGAGTTTATTTGTACTTTAGATTTAATCTAGTCAATATCATTATTGGTACGTATTTGAAATCTTACATCTTGTAATACTAACTCTTTTGTTGTGATTAGTTATATATAGGAAGGAAAGAGAATAAATAAATTGCTTGAATCGCTTAAAATGCTTACCAAGGTAAGGAAAACCTTTATATTTAAATGCCAAGATATTAATGTGTAGTCCGATGTTGAGGGTTGCTCCACCGAAGGGGTCGGCGAACCCGGATTATATTTATATTTTATCATGTCTCTTGTAAATTTTCAGGGTCTCTAAATACAAAGGAGACTCTGCCGAAATTTTCAGAAATTTCAATAGATAGACAAATTCTCGATCTCCCGAGAAATTGGATGATCTTGTAAACCTTAGAGAATATTTAGAATATGTGTAGGACACGTATCACAATTTGGATTAAACTCCTTATATTATCACTTCGTAAAATATGAGTATAATATTCCACTTGGTAGTTTAAATCCAAATGCCATTTCGGAATAGTTAATATCATTCAATTAGACATTTACAAGATGCATTTTAGTCTCTTAGATAGATAAATTCCTTATTTATGATAATAATAATAATATTCAGTAATCATAAAAAGTAGATAGGAAGCATTGGAAGGGGAGAACAACCCGAATATCACCTTTACAGCTCCGCAACATAATAACCAAAGACTGATCAGTATACTAGCTCATTCGTAGGGCCATACGAATTGAGTATGTGAGGCTTAGCTCACTTAGCCCATGAGAGGCAGGGCCAGATTGTAATGATCTGAGCCATCCATTTAGCCCGTGAGAGGCAGGGCCAGATTTAATTCCGTGCCATCCAACAATTGCACCTCTTTGACAACAACATCGATTTGGTGATTTTTTGGGTTCAAGAGAGACTCAGTACATTTAAGCCCAAGAGAGGCAGGGCCGGATTCTAAGCACCGCGCCACCAAGTCATAACCTGATCCCAGGTATACGGGATTGTTGTCGGAAAAGCTGATTAGGAGAGTATTCAGAAGGGTTGTTCTCAAATTACATTTCATTTATAATATACGTTATTGTATGCATATTTAGTGTTTATGCAATAAATAAATTAATATTGAGATATTCAATTTACATTTATAAAAGTAAAACTAATTTCCTAAATTTTAAGATATATTATTTATCATTCACTTCCAGTCATTATTATCATTATTTAATTATCGTTCTTGACCGAGGACTTGCTTGTCGTTTCTAAATGACCTAGTATTTGTTCACTAGGTGAGGATGACGTTCCAGCAGATCCATTACCCCTGGATGATGAAGAATAGACGATCTGAGAGAATCTCAGGAGGTGGCAACCAATATTTTGTAGTTAGTCATATGTAAAACATTTTGTTGTAACTGACTTAAAGTTAATGTACCTTTAGAAATACTCTTGATGTAAATATAATTAAAGTTGTAATTATGAATGTGATTGTCCTTGTATTTTCTATTCTGCTGATTTACAGGCGACAATCGTGAATTCGATGCGTAGCCTGGGGATGTGTTCCATGACGTCACCGTTGTGTTTGGGATACGGGACGTGACACGTCTTTTTGTTGGTGGCCCATGCAGGTCAGCAAAGAATGGAAAATTTAGGACAAGTATAGGTCTAGGTATAAAGTAGAAGATAGATTGAGAACCTATAGGTGAAACCTTGAGTCCCAATCTTACCATAGAGATCCTTAAAGAAGGTAATATCAATAATTAGTAGCATTATATAAATGATTATTTTTACTATCTAACCCATTTATTTTAATCTTAATTAAAGGTATACTGACCTAAAGTTCTTGGTATAGATTATGTCCCAATTCGTACCTTTTGTAAGATTGGGCAACCACAGCCATAGTCTGGACGAATATTATGAGTTCGTGAAGAAGATGTGGCGAGTAGCACCTAAAGGGATGATAGAAGCTTATAGAGTACACTACGAACTGAAGCATCCAGTAGTAACAGATATCGTGGACGAAAGAATGGAATACTACAATATAGTAAATTATTTTGTGCTTATTAAGGCACAACCGTCTGGAGAACCAGGGTCCAAACACAATGGCACCCTGGAGGAGTGGATGTCAACCTATCCTGATGCTAAAATCCTCAACATAAGGAAAATGTGGATATGAGCCACTGAATATGTAAAAGTGTAAAAATATAAATAGCAAGGATGTGATGCCTGACTATGTACTATATTAAAAATAAATAAAGTATGTATGACTCCATGTTCTTGTCCTTATACCTCCTCCAATTATGGCTTAATTAAAGAATATTGTGTATGTAGGTATGGATCTATTTCTTCCAAGCTTGCCATGGGATGGGAGTGACCGTACCCTATATGGGTACCAGCAACATGTAAGGGAACTTTGGAAGGTACCAGACTGGTACGACATACCAGTCTATGAAGTATATTATGGAGTAATAAATCCTGTCATCCGAGATATTAAAAGCGGTGCTAAAGTAGACCACGAATGGCAGGTCTACTGTATATATGTTCGAGACCCCGGTCATCTATATATAAACCCCATACTTGAAGGGTACAAAGGAACATTAGATGACTTCCAGGAGTTACATCCCGAAGTGACGATCCTTAGTTATGAACGAACCCTTATATGTAGGTAATTAGAAATTAGGGGTCCTATAAGGGTTGTTTTCTTCTCTGCTATACAGTATAGTAGATATGTATGTATAATAACCTGAGAGTAAGGAGAAATATGTAAAAAGTTATGTATGAGTATGTAAGATAAGACCTAGCAGCATGTTTGTATCATATTTCGGTAAGAGTAAATGAAATATGCTTGTTTTCTAAGTGTGATTACTTTATGAATCATATTCCTTTATTGCTAAGCCATGCAAAAGCTTTTCTATGGGCATTACAAAGGACAAATTCTTGAGAAAATTTGTTTATTCAAAATTTTCAGGATAATATTTGATCCAGGACAGTCCCACGCATCATCATCATTTCAAGGCCAGGCCGAACCCTCTATCTCGGACATGTATCGACTGTTTCAACAAGTTTTAGAATCTAACAGTCAACATGCAAATGCGGCCCAAGCCACTACCGCTAAAGTACTAGATCAAATGTAGGTGACAAACTCCAAAGATGGGATAATAGCTGATTTTAGAGATCTTAGGCCACCAAAATTTCGCGGGACAGAGAACCCGATAGGAGCAGAACAATGGATTAGGACCATTGAAGGATTATTAAAGATAGCAAAGGTTAGTCCTGAAGATATGGTTTCTACAGTCCGCATCCACTTGGAGGATGTCGCTGAACATTGGTGGAGTGCGGAGCATCCTGAGGAGTCTGACGATGCAGTACCCTGGAGAGAATTTAAAAAGAAATTCGAAGAAAGATTCTTCCCAAAGTCGGCCAGAATGGAGCTGGAAAGACAATTTATCCATTTAAAGCAGGGAAGGCTCACAGTTGATGAGTATACTGCCGAATTCTCCAGGCTTAGCCGTTTTGCTTTATACATGGTAGCAGATGAAGAAACTAATGTGTCAAGGTTTTTGGAAGGATTGGGAGGACAGCTAAAAAGTAAGGTTGCAGCCTATCGGTGCCAAACGTATTCTGAAATAACTGAAGCTGCCCGAAACTAGGAAATAATGTTGAAGAAGGAATAACCGTTCCGACCCCAAGCTCAGAAGAGGGCTCTGGAGTCGGGAGCACCATCCTCCAAAAATCAGTAGCAGGGACCATCCAAACGACCCCAAGTTGATAGTTTGGATGGACCGCTCATTTGCAACTATTGCCACAAGCCTGGACATTTAAAAAGAAACTGTAGAAAGCTGTTGGGATTATGCCTAAGATGTGGTTCAGCTAACCACCAGACTAGTCAATGTCTACCACAGTCAACCACCGGGCCAGTAATTCAAAATCTAGGGCAGGGAGCACGGCAAGAGTTCCGAGGGAATCAGGGCAAGCTAATGCTCCAAGGAAGTGGTCCTCGACCCATGCTCCAAGCACCTGTACATCAGGCCATGATAACCTATGGGCAACAAAGACCACCACTCGCATCCCAAGCCCATCAATTCCAACAAGTACAGAAGATTAGACAACTCCAGGCTGGAAAGAAGAAGAAGAAACATGGGCAAGCTTTTATGATGGATACTGAAGAAGCCGAGATTGCAGGTGAAGTAGTAACAAGTACTATATTAGTTTCATCATATCCAGCATCAGTTTTATTTGATTCAGGAGCCACACACTCCTTTATATCTGCTAGTTTTATATCCCAACGGGAAATTGAATCACAACCCCTGGTTAGGAATCTAAATATTCTTACAGGCAATGGCATGGTAAATGTTAGCCATGTTGCAACGCATGTCCAGTAAAATTGGGTGGTAGAGCTTTTCGGGTAAGACTATTGGTCATCCCAATGAACAATTATGATATAGTACTTGGGATGGATTGGCTAACCAAGACATCGGCCAACATAGATTGTGGAAAAGGAAGAATTTTATTTCAACTCCCAAATAAGAAAACATATAAATTTAATCGAAACCAGAAAGAATTTGATGCTGGAGAATTGGAGAAACTCGAACTGCCAATTCGAGGAAAATTCCAAGAACTGGAGGAAAAACAATTCCCAAAAGTTGTAGAAGATTTTAAGGATGTTTTTCCAGAAGATCTACCAGGATTGCCCCCGGATAGAGCAGTAGAATTCTCTATCAATTTAATACCTGGGGCAGCACCTATAGCTAAAAAGATATATCCCATGAACAAGAAAGAGTTAGCAGAGCTTAACAAACAAATAAAAGAATTATTATCAAAGGGATTCATACAACCAAGTGCCTCATCCTGGGGTGCGCCAGTGTTATTTGTAAAGAAGAAGGATGGAACTTTACGACTGGTAATAGATTACAGAGCCTTGAATGAGGTAACAATCAAAAATAAGTATCCCTTACCCCATATTGATGAGTTATTTGATCAACTAGGAGAAGCTAAGGTATTCTCAAAGATTGATTTGAGATCTGGGTACCATCAAGTAAAAGTCAAGAAGGAAGATATCCAGAAGACATCATTTAGAACTCGTTATGGGCATTACGAATTCTTAGTTATGTCATTCGGGTTAACAAATGCTCCTGCTATATTCATGGATTTAATGAATCGAATATTCTATCAATACTTGGATAAATTCGTAATTGTATTCATTGACGATATCCTTATATATTCAAAGAACGAAAAGGAACATAAGGAGAATCTGAGAATAGTACTACAAACTTTGAGAGAAGAACAATTATACGCCAAATTGAGCAAATGTGAATTTTGGCTGGACCATATATCCTTCCTAGGTCATATTATCAGTGGTGAAGGAATTTCAGTAGATCAAAAGAAGGTAGAAGCTGTTAAATCATGGCCAACACCAAAGTCTGTAGCAGAAGTTCGAAGCTTCTTAGGTTTAGCCGGGTATTATAGACGCTTCGTGGAAAACTTCTCAAAAATTGCGGAGCCTTTAACTCGGCTAACCCGGAAAGAAGAAAAGTTCAATTGGACGAAGAAATGCCAAGCAGCTTTTGAAGAATTAAAGGAAAGGCTGATTTCAGCACCTGTATTGGCATTACCATCAGGATCAGGTGGATATGAGATATACAGTGATGCCTCAGGCAAGGGGCTAGGTTGTGTGTTAATGCAGCACGGAAGAGTTATAGCCTATGCCTCTCGACAGCTAAAACAGCATGAGAGAAATTATCCGACTCATGACTTAGAGCTTGCAGCTGTCGTATTTGCACTTAAATTATGAAGACATTACTTGTATGGAGAAAGGATTAAGATTTATACAGATCATAAAAGTTTAAAGTATGTATTTACCCAAAAAGAGATCAACATGCGACAAAGAAGATGGCTAGAGTTACTTAAAGACTTTGATATGGAAATGGAATACCATCCTGGTAAAGCTAATAAGGTCGCAGATGCACTAAGTAGAAAGCCAACGACATTCTTCATGAATACCCCAAAAGAAATCCTAGAGGATTTGAGAAAAATGGGAATTGAAGTAATATGTCCTACAGCAGAAGGAATATGGGAAAATTTACAAATACAATCCTCCTTAGTAGATAGAATCAAGGATGTTCAACAAGGTGATGCAAAACTTCAGAAAATCTGGAAACAGACAGAAGAAGGACTACAGACCGGGATGAGGAAGCATCCAGACGGGTCGTTAAGATTCGGAGATAGATTGTGCGTACCCGGTGGAGAATTACGGGCAGAAGTTATGTCAGAAGCTCAT
Source organism: Iris pallida (assembly GCA_029216955.1). Classification (NCBI taxonomy): domain Eukaryota; kingdom Viridiplantae; phylum Streptophyta; class Magnoliopsida; order Asparagales; family Iridaceae; genus Iris; species Iris pallida. Next base: position 166,277 of record JANAVB010014273.1, read on the forward strand.
AACTCGCAATATTCTATCCACCCGGGCAGTACTAAGATGTACCAGGATTTGAGACAAAATTTCTGGTGGCATGGCATGAAAAGAGAAATTGCTAGGTTTGTGTCTAAATGCCTCGTCTGTCAACAAGTAAAAGCGGAACACCAGAGGACAGCAGGACTTCTTCAGCCTTTGCCCTTACCGGAATAGAAATAGGAGCATCTCACAATAGATTTTGTGACAGGACTACCTAAGACCCAAAAGGGTAATAATGCTATCTGGGTTATCGTAGATAGACTTACTAAAACGGCTCGATTTCTACCTTTTCGAGTTGGACAGTCAACAGAAATACTGGCAGAAATATATATGAAACAGATTGTCAGTCAATACGGAGTACCAGTAAGTATAGTGTCAGATAGAGACACCAGGTTTACCTCACATTTTTGGAAAAGTCTACAGGAAAATCTTGGTACTCGGTTAAAGTTCAGCTCCGCTTACCATCCTCAAACAGATGGTCAGTCCGAACGGACAATTCAAACTTTGGAAGACATGCTAAGAGCCCGCACATTAGATTTTGGAGGATTATGGGATGACCACCTACATTTTATGGAATTCTCTTATAACAACAGTTACCATGATAGTATCAAAGTTGCACCTTTTGAAGCCTTGTACGGAAGAAAATGTAGATCTCCAGTATGTTGGACAGATGTGGGAGAAAGACAACTGCTAGGTCCAGAACTGGTGACACAGACAGTAGACAAGGTCAAAGCAATAAGAAGTCACCTGCAAGCTGCACAAGATAGACAAAAGATGTGGGCTGACAAACATCGAAGGATGTTGGAATTTCAACCCGGTGATCATGTGTTCTTGAAGATTTCACCAACAAAAGGAACAATTAGATTCGGTACACGAGGAAAACTGAGTCCGAGATATATTGGGCCATTTGATGTACTAGAAAGAATTGGGAGAGTATCTTACAAACTAGCTCTTCCACCAACCCTGGAAGGAGTACATGATGTGTTCCATGTATCTCAACTCCGAAGATATGTATCGGATCCGAGTCATGTATTAAATCATTCATAGATCACTGTTGGTCCAACTCTACGGATAAAGCAAAAACCTGTTGGAATCTTGGATCGAAGAGACAAGATTCTTCGAAATTGGGTCATTCCATTAGTTCGAGTAGCTTGGAGTAATGATTCTCCTGGAGATTCAACCTGGGAAAAAGAAGAAGATATGTGGAGGCAATATCCGTATCTATTCGCTGAGACAGGTTAGTAATCACATTGTTATAGTAGTTATTTCAATTCCGAGGACGAAATTCTTCTAAGGAGGGCAGAGTGTAGTAACTACTAAATAATATTAATACTATTATCATTTTTTTATGCATTTATACTAACATCATATAATTATATAAGTATAAATTTTTTTAAATAAATAAATAAATAAATAAACAAATATATATATATATATATATATATATATATATATATATATATATATATATATATATATATATATATTGCATATTAGATGAATCATGTACCTGATTTCAAATTTGTTTTCATTAAAATTGGCACTTTGGGCACCCACACAATTTTAGGTTTTGGGAAGGGGGATTAGTGTAAACTTCACCCATGGGAAAGTAAAACCATTAGACCCATAGTTCTTCCATTCCTTATGACTCATTCCAGGAGAAAGAAGAGCTGGCTTCATTTCCTCTCTTCCAAGTTCCCATAAGCCACTTGGCTATGCAGGGAAGAAGCTCAACAAATCTCCCATTATTTTCTTATTCCCTTTCCTCTTCTATTTTTTTCCTCTCCCCTTCATTCCTCTCCACTCTTCACAACTACTACTACTGCTGCTACTGTGCGTTGCTGCAGCCGCAGTTGCCGCCGTCCGAGCCCACCGCCGGCCACCCGTGCCCGACGCCGGCCACCCCCGCCACCTCCAGCACCACCCTCTCTTCCTCCTTCCCTTTCAAGTACCTAAAACCTAGGTAAAACCCCTTCCTTCTCCCAAATTCCTTTTAAAAATTTTAAACCTAGGTTAGGGTTTACTATCAAAAATGTATTTTTGAAACTATTGTTGGGTTCAAATTAGGAAATTTGTGGAGAAACCCAGGTCATCTTCAACCCAAGGCAAGTCCTCTTCGATTTTTCCTCTTCCTCTTGATATTGCTCAAATTAACATCCAAAAATTTTCTTGAATTAACATGGTTAATTTATATTTCTAGAATTTAAACAAGTTCATGACAAGTCCAATTTTTTGGAATATATTATGGATATAAACTATAAAAATTTGAAGGAAAACTCACTTATGCACACAACAACATGTGGACACATTATACACGGACACAAATATTGGAATACATCATTTTGAAATTAATTTTGTTAGACATATAATGATCCATAAATACATGAATGCATATATGTGGAATGCGACATGCCAGTATAAATACAATCACTTATATTATGATATATTATTTGGACACGAAGACAAGGATTATACCCTTACAAATTTTGGTTCAAGTTAGGATGCTCAATTTTTACATTTTATTTTGGGACACGGACACAATATGAAAAATACAAACTAAAGGACACTTCAACCTATGTTTTCATATGTATTAAAGTATATGAAGGCATATGAAATACAAATTTTAAGCTTCATGTATATGTATATATATATATATATATATATATATATAGGTATATACATATATCATAATACCACACATGGATACAATTCATAGTTTTATAAAGGACACGTATGATGTCTAGGCATAACCTATGGACATAATCAATTTATTACAATATAAGAAAATTATGTATCTTTAATATGACATGTATATGTATATATTTAGTCGATAAATTTACTAGTTTGATATAATTTAGGGATTCAAGCCAATACACTAAAAATGGGCATTTATGAACCTTATACTCCTTTGTATTTATACTAAGATAGTTTTCTTGCATTTACGTCAAATCTGTCCACATTATGAATTGTCCCTATTTAATATAGTTAGACTTCATTTTATTGTCAAATGGAAATATTTTAAGTCCTTATATGATAGGATAACCATATATTGATAGATTTCCAATTTTTCTTCCTCTTTGTATATTTAAGAAGTTAAAAACTTTGGTATATTTACAACACGAGTTTATTTGTACTTTAGATTTAATCTAGTCAATATCATTATTGGTACGTATTTGAAATCTTACATCTTGTAATACTAACTCTTTTGTTGTGATTAGTTAAATATAGGAAGGAAAGAGAATAAATAAATTGCTTGAATCGCTTAAAATGCTTACCAAGGTAAGGAAAACCTTTATATTTAAATGCCAAGATATTAATGCGTAGTCCGGTGTTGAGGGTTGCTCCACCGAAAGGGTTGGCGAACCCAAATTATTAAATGCGTGGTTTCCGGTGTTGAGGGTTGCTCCACCGAAGGGGTCGGCAAACACGGATTATATTTATATTTTATCATGTCTCTTGTAAATTTTCGGGGTCTCTAAATACAAAGGAGACTCTGCCGAAATTTTCGGAAATTTCAAGAGAGAGACAAATTCTCGATCTCCCGAGAAATTGGATGATCTTGTAAACCTTAGAGAATATTTAGAATATGTGTAGGACACGTATCACAATTTGGATTAAACTTCTTATATTATCACTTCGTAAAATATGAGTATAATATTCCAATTGGTAGTTTAAATCCAAATGCCATTTCGAAATAGTTAATATCATTCAATTAGACATTTACAAGATGCATTTTAGTCTCTTAGATAGATAAATTCCTTATTTATGATAATACTAATAATATTCAGTAATCATAAAAAGTAGATAGGAAGCATTGGAAGGGGAAAACGACCCGAATATCACCTTTACAGCTCCGCAACATAATAACCAAAGACTGATCAGTATACTAGCTCATTCGTAGGGCCATACGAATTGAGTATGTGAGGCTTAGCTCACTTAGCCCATGAGAGGTTGGGCCAGATTGTAATGATCTGAGCCATCCATTTAGCCCGTGAGAGGCAGGGCCGGATTTAATTTCGTGCTATCCAACAATTGCACCTCTTCGACAGCAACATCAATTTGGTGATTTTATGGGTTCAAGAGAGACTCAGTACATTTAAGCCCAAGAGAGGCAGGACCGGATTCTAAGCACCGCACCACCAAGTCATAACCTGATCCCAGGTATACGAGATTGTTGTCGGAAAAGCTGATTAGAAGAGTATTCAGAAGGGTTGTTCTCAAATTGCATTTCATTTAGAATATACGTTATTGTATGCATATTTAGTGTTTATGCAATAAATAAATTAATATTGAGATTTTCAATTTACATTTATAAAAGTAAAACTAATTTCCCAAATTTCAAGATATATTATTTATCATTCACTTCCAGTCATTATTATCATTATTTAATTACCGTTCTTGACCGAGGACTTGCTTGTCATTTCTAAACGACCTAGTATTTGTTCACTAGGTGAGGATGACGTTCCAGCAGATCCATTACCCCTGGATGATGAAGAATAGACGATCTGAGAGAATCTCAAGAGGTGGCAACCAATATTTTGTAGTTAGTCATATGTAAAACATTTTGTTGTAACTGACTTAAAGTTAATGTACCTTTAGAAATACTCTTGATGTAAATATAATTAAAGTTGTAATATGAATGTAATTGTCCTTGTATTTTCTATTCTGCTGATTTACGGGCGACAATCGCGAATTTGGCGCGTAGCCTGGGGATGTGTTCCATGACGTCACCGTTGTGTTTGGGATACGGGACGTGACACTTTTACTGACGAATATTGGCTTTGGAGAGGATTCATCGCCGAGGTTAACTTACATAACCTCATCCTCAGTGGAAGGATCACGAAGTTCAAAGAGTTTCTCCCATTGTGCGTCTAGTTGCTGGACCCACGGCTCCAACTTAAGTAGTTAAAATAGATCTTCGTCTTCCTCTTTTATATCAGCAGATGTCATGTTGACAGATAATGTCTGTCTAAATATATCTCCAATACTGCTATTAGAGTCGTAGATGGGTGACTCGGACGATTGAGAGTGCCACTTGCATTCTTTATCGCAACTTTTGGGCGTTGTTGGTGGTGTAACATACCCGAGGCCGCATCTGAATTTTGGCTAATGGTCCTGAGTTTTCCCTGCTGGTGCCGACGGATATAAAGGCAATCGCTGATCGCTGCCATGATTTAGACCCGGGGTAGCCTCCATGTCGTACCCCTGCTTTTGTATGAAGTACTTGGCTTGAGGACTATACAGGTAGAGCGGTAATCTTCCAGGGTCGGGTTCGAGATCGAATTTTTGTGGCGTGAAAGATTGATGACCTTCTTTTCGGCCAAAGATGATCGTCTGATCCCATCCTCTTCTGTCTGGAACCAGAAAGTAGGTGCCTTTAATGGGAGCAAGTCGATTTGGTATGGACGATTGTCACCCATGTATACAGGCTAACATCTAGACAATCCCGTGCAGCATATAATTAGATTAGGCTTATCATACTCAGAATAGTCTAATGATAGCCTCTTATTGATGAAATAAGAAATTTTGTTCATAGGGATTACATCATCAGGAGAGGGGCTATCCACCTGTGTAACCAAGTATTTGGCGAGTTCTATGTCCTCTTTAGCTATCCCCTACGAGCTTAGAGGTCGGGATATTTTCTTAGGCAACTTGACCACCAAAGATTCAGCTTGAGGCATTGACTTGCCTGAGAGTGTTGGATCGACACTTGGTTGCCGGCTCATCTTGGAAAGACGGATGACAATTGGCTCGACATGGGACTTTGTGTCTTCCAGTTACCTTTGAGTGGATTTTGGCAATCGGATCACCATCGACGTTACAGAGGGCCTCGCATCTTCTCGTTGCCTTTGATTGGATTTCGGCAGTCGGATGACCAGTGGTTCCAGCTGCGTAGGTGAGGCAGGAGAAACGAGCACCTCTTTATGCAAGATTGCGACGAGGGGTACGGCCTTGCCCGGTTTATAGGCTTGGAGACAAATTCTCAAGGGTTCTTCTGGCCCTGTGATGGCCTCCAGTTTGTCAGTTATATGTTTCCTGGATTCGTTATATAGACATGCCTTTGAAGAATAATAAGATTCAACCCTTTGAAGGGTTCAATGTCGGCAAATTCAGTTTTCACGATGTCGTGCTTACTGACATACTTGAAACACTGGTAAAAGGTGGATGACATGATCATATAGTCATGTATCCACGGATGTCCTAGGAGGATGTTGTAGGAGGTGTCTGCATCTATGACGTAGCAGGTAACCTCCGTCTTCAGGTCTCCAATCTGACATTTCAGTCGAATCTTCCCTAGGGGATAGCTCCTTCCTGAGTTAAAACTGCGAATGGCAGTATTGGTCGCTGCTAGCCGGTGCATAGGGATGCCAAGAAGTTGGAGCAAGCTTTTCGGTATGATACTTATTGACGAGCCAGGGTCGATATGCATCCAATCCATCTTGATGTCGCCTATGTATCCAGTGTAGTATAAGGGGCGATTGTAGCTCCCCTTTCCGAAATTTTTTTTTGAAATATTTTTATTATTATTTGTTTTAAATGGTGATTTTTAAATTTGTTTTTACGAATAATTACTTAGTTAAATATTACAGTAGATGTCTTTAGCTTCGAGTTGCATAATCAAACATGTTTTATTCAACTAGCTTCCTAGTTGCATTATTGTAACAGGTCAAGATTAGTTATGAAAAGATTTTGGTTACCATTATATCTTTTAAATATATGTGTGATTAATATTGTGAAGCACTATACAGTTCCCCAATTGTCTTGATACAGACCTCAATTGCTGATATGATTGGGTTGCTAGTATATAGGTAAAATACAGAGGACCTCCAGGCTAAAAATACTTCTTGTATATAGTATATGCCAAATACATTTTAGCATGGCTTGAAATGATGTCAGCCTTGAAGCTTGCGTGTTCTGTTTATGTCAACCATCCAGGTTTAGGTTTTGACATGCTTCCTTGAATATGGGAGGATTTTCTTAAGTTTTATACAGGTATGCGGTGGACTGGACAAGAGCTTTACATAGTTTTTTTTTTTCAATATAGGAAACTAGTCTTAATATGTGATCACAGGACTAGGACGGGGTCTAAGGAATACTATCTCATAGTATGTACCATATGGACTTTTAGGAAAATTAGAGGTTGAGAAGCTTCATGATTTTTTGATCAGTTAATTGTTACATTTTATCACAACTAATATATGTGAAGTACAAGATTTACAATTAAAACATATATGAAATGAAGTTACACAATTTCGAAGTGCAACTGTGATAGGCTTAGAAAGCCAGGTGGCTGTCCAATCGGCTTGTGGAACTGTGGTTTGCAGAGCCTGTACAGGAGGCTATCCCTCACCCGAGCCCAACTCCTTAGCCCAAAACCCTCAGACTAACACATATCCGCCCCATCACTCCCATATAAGTACAATTATGTAGCAGCAATAAGAAGGATTAAAAAAAAACCCTAACCCTGACCTCAACTTATTTTCTACCGCCGCTACCACGATGGTCCACCGCATCTGACCCCACACACTTCGTCTTCGTGCCGACCCCAGCGATGTCCCGTACGAGACCCGATGTCGCCACGACGGACGCCTGCACGCGGAGCATCAAATCATCGGACCGAAACTTCTCCGCCTTAGAACCAACTGACTTGTCAAGCGCCGTCTCCCTCCACCCTCGCCGCTAGCGCCGACACCTGCGGTGTCGTACAACCAACCGTGCACCGACTTCCGTCGGGGCAGTCACGCTGCCACTACACGTCTCGATCGACCGGAAAGCTTGTCGAGATTTCTACGTCGCACGGGATGCGTCGAGCCGCCACCAGTTTGTTGTCGACCACAATTGCGATATTATTCTCGGCAACCTAGACTTACCCACCGGACCAACCATTCGCTGCTGCCTACTCTTGTGCGGACCTTAGCCGAACGGCCTAGCCTCTCCGCGGAGGAGATGATCGCTTCACCATGCAAAGCGATCTACCCGTGCCATCCTACCGATTGGAAGAGCGATGCGTGCACCAATTGATCGATACAACTACCGGAGGCACGTGTCCACTGGAGCCATGTGTCTCGTCCGCTTTCTCTTGAAGCCTTGCTGTTTTGGTTGCATAAGGAAAAAAGGAATTAATAAGAAGAATAAAGACATAATGAAAGAACATGAGAGAGATGGTTGTCTGCGGTTTACTCTTCTTAGAGAATGAGTAAAGCAATAGGGTGGGGCCACCGAAATTCATAATGAAGAAGAAGTTGGAAAAAGAATAGCTAATGAGTAGTAAAGAAGCAGCAATCCACTTCTTCAAATTGTCCACACTAGCATGCGGCCATAATTATGGTAATTTCCACTTTGACCCATTATTATTTAGTAAATCGCAATTTAGCCATTTTTATATATTAAGGGATAACAGACTATAGATAGTTATTTCTTGTCACTATATAATATATCAACTCTTTTGTAACCTAAATTATACTAGGGGGATTAACCAATTACTTGTACAATACAATTTTTATGCACCGTATGTAGTTATTTTCGAAACCAAAGTTTCCGAAAAATGTGTTTTTAATTAATAGAAAAACTAGAAAATTGTCCAATACGACGTGCGTCCCACCAAATCGGACGACGTGGTCGCGAATCGAAGGCATCGAAAGGTGCGTAACGGCATCGCGGTCGTGTGGGCTTTGACGGAATTCAAATTGGTCGCGTGTGCGTGACGAATTTGACCCGTATCCGTCGAAATTTACCGTATCAGTCACTTTGTAAATTTCTCGATTACTTCATGTACGTTCGTCAGATCGAGACAAAACTTGCGCCAACAGGAACGTATCATTTTTTTGGTCCTGTATGCCAAGTTTGGTCTAATTCTGAGACAGTTGAATCGTACGTCATTTTGCGGGCCCCACGGTCCTACTCAACGGGCGATTTTGTGCACGGCCCGCCGGAATCCAACTTTGGACATACGGTTGGGTTCGTATCAGAAAACCGGATCTGTAGACATGTAGTTTGACGACTTTAGAGACCGTTGACTCTGGCACGCTTTCGGTGCAAAACGGGTCCAACGGCTGATATCGTTTTTGCCCAAAATTACCGTTTTGTCCCTGTGTCCAGAATTGGACTTAAGGACAGGCAATTCTAGCTAATTTGACTATTTTGAGAATGTTGGTAATGTTTATTTCAGCTTTCGGAGATTTTTGTGATGACTTGGACTTTCTGACTTGTGATTGGAGATACATTGTTGGTTCTCCGTGCAACCCCCAGGCAAGTATACCTTGCCAACTTGTACAGTATAATTTATATGCATGTTCATCATCTCGATGTGGTCCTTTTCTTACATTCGTGATTGCTTTATTTCATGTCTAGTGCACTTTTCCTGTTATAGTTTCACTTTACATGATTCTAGTTGTCTGTACATTCTTGTTTCCTTCTGTTATGCCATTTTTATCTGTTACACTATGTTAGTCTCATACGTATTGCTTGATAGAGTCGTCTAGTCCTACGTCACGATTTTCTCGACTTGATTATAACTTGACTTGACTTGACTTGACATGACTTGAGTGGGATTTGACCTTGACATTCTATAGATTGTGAGTACTTACCTTGACTACGGTCTATAGGATTTTATACTAGGATTGGCTACCGTCTTGGTTGTGTGTACTTGCCTTGACAGCGATTGAGACACTATAGATTGTGAGTACTTGCCTTGACTGCTGTTTATAGCCAGCCATTTCTAGTATGGCTTGCCAGTGTCTTAGGATCCTCGTGTTTAGATCTTGTGTCTTGGTTCATTTTGTCTCGTGGATATCCTTGATTGTTTCTTGCTTCTTTTTACTGTTACATATTGGCTTGTATATTATGTATCTTGCTAGTCCTCTGAGGACCTGATGATTTCTTCAGGTTTAGCGATTGCATGGAGTTAGCTAGTAGTTCTGGATGGCAGATGTGATGATACGTTTGCGGGATTCAGGTATCATTTTTGTATTTATTATCCTCTCGTGCTTTATATTCAGTACCATGTTATATCCTGCTTATTTTATAGACCCATATCATTCTTGGAGTCTAATCGAACAATATGCTAATGGGCTGCAGACCATGACCCATACTTGTTCATTCTTGTTTATTTGATTCTTGTGGATTGAGATACAGTTTAGATTAGACATGTTAGCCATGATACCATGAATCTTGACTGCTTATACGTACTCGAGTCGGGCTGGAGTCTGCTTGATACGTAGCTGGCTTGCTCACGCTCTCGCGTCCCGAAAAGTGGGTACGGGTCGTGACAAGTTTTTGTGGTGGCCCATGCAGGTCAGAGCATATCGTATCGGTTACGTAACTGTACTGATACGAGCCTGCGACAATGACTAAACCATAGAAATCTCAATCCACTCTGCCTTGAAAAATTCTCCAAGAAATTCTCTACGTCCTTGAAAATTTCATATTTGCTCTCGATTATACTCCCTTGCTTTCCGTACCGTTGATTCGCGTCCCTTCCTATTTCGGAGTGACGAACGATCGTGCTGTCTAGAATTTATTAGAAATCCTTAAATTATAGTTTATATTGCTTGACTATTTAATATTGGTTGTTTATATATATGAGGGATTATAGGTACCATATGTTCTAGATATTTTTGGTAAAATTATTAGCCACTAGTTAGAAGATTATAAGATTTTAACGACCTATGTTTCAAGGGAGTAGGGTGACCAAAGGTGGGTAGAAGTCCTCGAGATTTTATAAATACCAAATGACTAGAGAAGGCCATAAAATATTTTTAGAAATTAAATTTGAGGAGGTTAAAGTGATAGTAGACTTTGATTTTTTTGAAATAGTTATGAATTAGAATTTCGAGGACGAAATTATTTTTAAGGTGGGTAGATTTGTAGCTCCCCTTCCCGAAATTTTTTTTGAAATATTTTTATTATTATTTGTTTTAAATGGTGATTTTTAAATTTATTTTACAAATAATTACTTAGTTAAATATTACAGTAGATGTCTTTAGCTTGGAGTTGCATAATCAAACATGTTTTATTCAACTAGCTTCCTAGTTGCATTATTGTAACAGGTCAAGATTAGTCATGAAAAGATTTTGGTTACCATTATATCTTTTAAATATATGTGTGATTAATATTGTGAAGCACTATACAGTTCCCCAATTGTCTTGATACAGACCTCAATTGCTGATATGATTGGGTTGCTAGTATATAGGTAAAATACAGAGGACCTCCAGGCTAAAAATACTTCTTGTATATAGTATATGCCAAATACATTTTAGCATGGCTTGAAATGATGTCAGCCTTTAAGCTTGCGTGTTCTGTTTATGTCAACCATCCAGGTTTAGGTTTTGACATGCTTTCTTGAATATGGGAGGATTTTCTGAAGTTTTATACAAGTATGCGGTGGACTGGACAAGAGCTTTACATAGTTTTTTTTTAATATAGGAAACTAGTCTTAATATGTGATCACAGGACTAGGATGGGGTCTAAGGAATACTATCTCATAGTATGTACCATATGGACTTTTAGAAAAATTAGAGGTTGAGAAGCTTAATGATTTTCTGATCAGTTAATTGTTACATTTTATCACAACTAATATATGTGAAGTACAAGATTTAAAATTAAAACATCTATGAAATGAAGTTACACAATTTCGAAGTGCAACTGTGATAGGCTTAGATAGCCAGGTGGATGTCCAATCGGCATGAACTGTGGTTTACAGAGCCTGCACATGAGGCCATCCCTCACCCGAGCCCAACTCCTTAGCCCAAAACCCTCAGACTAACACATATCTGCCCCATCACTCCCATATAAGTACAATTATGTAGCAGCAGTAAGGAGGATTAAAAAAAAAAGCCTAACCCTGACCTCAACTTATTTTCCACCGTCGCTACCACGATGGTCCACCGCATCTGACCCCACACACTTCATCTTCGTGCCGACCCGAGCGATGTCCCGTACGAGACCCGATGCCGCCACGACGGACGCCTGCGCGCGGAGCATCAAACCATCGGACCGAAGCTTCTCCGCCTTAGAACCAACCGACTTGTCAAGCGCCGTATCCCTTCACCCTCGCCGCTAGCACCGACACCTGCGGTGTCGTACAACCAACCGTGCGCTGACTTCCGTCGGGGCAGTCACGCTACCACTACACGTCTCGACCGACCGAAAAGCTTGTCGAGATTTCTACGTCGCGCGGGATGCGTCGAGCCGCCACCAGTTTGTCGTCGACCACAATTGCGACATCATTCTCGGCAACCTAGACTCACCCACCGGACCAATTATTCTCGGCAACCTAGACTCACCCACCGGACCAACCATTCTCTGTTGCCTACTCTTGTACGGACCTTAGCCGAACGACCTAGCCTCTCCGCGTAGGAGATGACCGCTTCACCAAGCAAAGCGATCTACCCGTGTCATCCTACCGATTGGAAGAGCGATGCGTGCACCAATTGATCGATGCAACTACCGGAGACACGTGTCTACTGGAGCCATGTGTCTCGTCCGCTCTCTCTTGAAGCCTTGCTGTTTCGGTTACATAAGGAAAGAAGGAATTAATAAGAAGAAAAAAGACATAATGAAAGGACATGAGAGAGATGGTTGTCTGCGGTTTACTCTTCTTAGAGAATGAGTAAAGCAATGGAGTGGGGCCACCGAAATTCATAATAAAGAAGAAGTTAGAAAAAGAATAGCTAAAGAGTAGTAAAGAAGCAGCAAGCCACTTCTTCAAATTGTCCACACTAGCATGCGGCCATAATTAAGGTAATTTCTACTTTGACCCATTATTATTTAGTAAATCGCAATTTAGCCATTTTTATATATTAAGGGATAACAGACTATAGATAGTTATTTCTTGTCACTATATAATATATTAACTCTTTTGTAACCTACATTATACCAGGGGGATTAACCGATTACTTGTACAATACAATTTTTATGCACCGTATGCAGTTATTTTCGAAACCAAAGTTTCCGAAAAATATGTTTTTAATTAATAGAAAAACTAGAAAATTGTCCGATACGACGTGCGTCCCGCCAAACCGGACGACGTGGTCGCGAACCGAAGGCATCGAAAGGTGCGTAACGGCTTCGCGGTCGTGTGGGCTTTGACGGAATTCAAATTGGTCGCGTGTGCGCGACGAATTTGACCCGTATCCGTCGAAATTCACCCTATCGGTCACTTTGTAAATTTCTCAATTACTTCGTGCACGTTCGTCAGATTGAGACGAAACTTACGCCAACAGGACCGTATCGTTTTTCTGGTCCTGTATGCCAAGTTTGGTCCAATTCTGAGACAGTTGAATCGTACGTCGTTTTGCGGGCCCCACGGTCCCACCCAACGGGCAATTTTGTGCACGGCCTGCCGGAATCCAACTTTGGACATACGGTTGGGTTCGTATCGGAAAACCGGATTCGTAGACATGTAGTTTGACGACTTTAGAGACCGTTGACTCTGGCACGCTTTCGGTGTAAAACGGGTCCAATGGCGGACATCATTTTTGCCCGAAATTACCGTTTTGCCCCTGTGTCCAGAATTGTACTTAAGGACAGGCAATCCTAGCTAATTTGACTATTCTGAGAATATTAGTAATGTTTATTTCAGCTTTCGGAGACAGTTGTGATGACTTGGACTTTCTGACTTGTGATTGGAGATACATTGTTGGTTCTCCGTGCAACCCCCAGGCAAGTATACCTTGCCAACTTGTACAGTATAATTTATATGCATGTTCATCATCTCGCTGTGGTCCTTTTCTTACATTCGTGATTGCTTTATTTCATGTCTAGTGCACTTTTCCTGTTATAGTTTCACTTTACATGATTCTAGTTGTCTGTACATTCTTGTTTCCTTCTGTTATGACATTTCTATCTGTTACACTATGTTAGTCTCATACGTATTGCTTGATAGAGTCGTCTAGTCCCACGCCATGATTTCCTCGACTTGATTATAACTTGACTTGACTTGACTTGACATGACTTGAGTGGGATTTGACCTTGACATTCTATAGATTGTGAGTACTTACCTTGACTACGGTCTATAGGATTTTATACTAGGATTGGCTAACGTCTTGGTTGTGTGTACTTGCCTTGACAGCAATTGAGATACTATAGATTGTGAGTACTTGCCTTGACTGCTGTCTATAGCCAGCCATTTCTAGTATGGCATACCAGTGTCTTAGGATCCTCGTGTTTAGATCTTGTGTCTTGGTTCATTTTATCTCGTGGATATCCTTGATTGTTTCTTGCTTCTTTTTACTGTTACATGTGTAGGAACGAAATCGTAAAGCACAATACTCTAGGGGGGTGAATAGAGTTGGCAGCGGAAATATGCTAATTAAAATTTGTTAGCAGCAAGATCACAGAATAATAATCACAACTAAATAATGTAAAGGCAGAGATAAGAAAGCAAACGCAAAGACAGTGATGTATACTGGTTTCCCTCTGTTGAGGACTAATCCATTCGGTAGAACTCTTGCTACCAGTTGAATCCACTATTGGCAAAACCGCAAGTTTTCTTACGAAGTCCTTGCAACTTCTACAACGCGAGCTTTGATACGAAGAACTCGTCCAACTTCAATTGTGAAGAGGTATTCTTCAATCAAGCCTTCTGATTACAATCTCTCAGAAACTTCTAGACCGCACCGCACTGGCAAATCGACTAGAGGATTGTAATTGGCTTGGGATCTGAAATTTAAAGCTCAAGAAAACTCTTTGGAAGACTGAAATCTTTAGATAGAGAGAAGATTGAAAGTGAATGAGTGAGTTAAAATGATCGAAATCCTTCTCTATTTATAGGAGTTCCAAAGACAGAATTCTGGCAGAATTCTGGCAGAACTCTATGAGAAAATCTCGGTCAAATCTACAACTGCAGGAGGACCAAGTTCAGAAGAATTCAAAAATCAAAACGGCTACTAACCGTACTCTGGCCGAACTCTGGCCGAACTCTGTCAGGGTTAGGTTAGGTATTAAAAAATAGTTTTTAGGGATTTTTAAAAACCTTTTTGAAGCTTTTGTTAATAAGAATGTTTTTCAAAACTAAGGATATTTTAAAAATATTTTGAAACCTATTTGCCAGTACGACTCGGTGTACAACGTATTCCTAGACTTAATAAAATAAAAAATACATTGCTCAAAGAAATACAGACTCGAACAGGCAAACATCGCTTCGGTCTTGAACTGTGTAGATAGCTGTTCTTGATCATGTCCAAGAGTCCGATACATCCTGACTAGCTTCATATATCGAGACAGAGTTTGATCAATTATTAAAATCAGTTTGACCATATGACCAATGGGCCAACAATCTCCCCCATTTTGATAATTGACAAACTATGAATGATATAACATTTAAGCTTGAAATAAAATCAAAAATTGTTCATGTCCTGCATTTTCTCAAAAGAATGTTAGATCTTTATTTTTCTCCCCCGTTGTCACTTAGCAAAATAATTGCAAAAGAGAAAAAAACTCTCCCGCAATCAATGCATAAATAACAAACAGTAAAGAAGCACAAGAAAATAATCATGATAAATGATAGAAATAGTAAAGAAAATTTGAATGACATCACAGGCATGTATTTGTTTCAGGCAGTTTATAATAAACAAAAAATTATATCACAGGCAGTTATTAAAGCAGAAAAAGATGCTAAGTAAATAAACTGATATGAACCATAAACTACGCATCTCATAAAGATAAAAAGATGTTCAGAAGACATGAATAAAATAAATCCAGTACAAGTCCTCAAAAGAAATACTGATAATAAAGTTTAGAAAGATAGAAAATCTTGGAATGTCGAAACATTTCCAAGTATACAGTAGATAATGTCTAAGTCTCAAAAATCAACTAACATATCACAACTCCTCATCATCATCATCATCATCATCATCATGACCAGCGTGTCCAGAAGGACCAGCTGCAGAGGTACCCACGCCAGAAGGGTGAGGAGGAGCGCCAGTGTAAAACTCACTGACATAGTCTCGAGGAGGAGCACGGTCAGAACGGTACCAATCATATGCGTTACCGGGCTGAAAGTAGGCATGAATAGCCTCATCCTCACAGCGGTAACCAGAGAAAGCTGGATCTCTAGGAATAGAACCGGCAGAATGTCCAGTCTGGGTGAATCGAAGATCAGCTAAAGAATTTGCAATCGCCTGATAACGGGTGACGTCGCGGAACTCACGTTCGCGAGCCATGTCCGTCATCGAGACATACAAATCTGAAAGGTGCTGGTGTATGCCCTCAAATGTCATAGCATACTGCTAAGGAGGTGGAGCAGTAGCAGGAGCAGTAGGAGGAGCAACAGCAGTCATACTGCGACGAGATAACTTGAGAAATTTGGGCTCAGGGTCTTGAGTACAAGTAGATAAATCAATGTCGAAATACTGGAAGATGCGTAGGAGAAACATCGCATAAGAGAGATTTCTATCTCTTGCACGACAACATCCCATCATCTGAATAATGGTCTTAGGGGCAGAAAATGGAATCCCCTTAAGAATGTGATACATAGCAGATAATTCAAGAGACGTGACATCATCCTTCGAAGTAGACTTCGAAAGGAGAGTGGAGTAAATGATACGGTGCAATTCATAATTAAACAAGTTCAAGTTGTTTGCCTTGAACTTTCCAGAGCGAACTCGATCAGGTGCACAGAGTTCCGCTTTGAAACTAGTAAGTGTCGTGCCGTCGGAGAAATCAAATTCAGTGATATCAACAAGCGGTTCACCTTCGTTGGGAATACCAAAGATTTCTGCTAAGATAACATCATTGAAATTGATATCTAATCCTCCAACACGAGTGCTTACATCAAACGTGTTTAATATGATATTGCAGTAGAACAGTCTAATGGCAGTAGTTGCTACGGGGAAATAGAGTTTAACAAAATATTATAACCCTAATGCCTCAAAGAAAGGTCGGTGTTCTGGAAATATAGTCCACTTGATGGGAGCGCCTGTGCATATGGATCTCATGAAAAAATCTCCATACCACAGTAGGGCTTGATCTAGGGTTTGAAAGTAAAACCCGTCGAACGCACCATCGTTAGATTGGACAGGAGAAAAGAGGGAATCCGTGGGTGGATTCGAAGATGAACCTTCCTCACTGGGATTGGTTGTCTTCTTCCTCTTGAAGGGGTTAAATCCATTAGGTGCCATTTGTGCAAAATAAGTAAATAGCACAAAATTGAAAGGTGGGGAAATACGAAGTTATACCTCCCGAAATTTGAATATGTTGTAGAGAACGACGAACTCTGCATGAATCTAAAGTTTGGATTGATTTCACCACTTGGATTGGAAGAGAAGGAGTGGTGAAGAACTAGGGTTAGGGGGCTCTCTCGCGCGGCTGCTGTTGCTGTTTGATGAAGTTTGAAAGCAATGAAGAAGAAAGGCTCTCGGGTTCTGGTTATATAACATGATACCTTCAACCGAACTCGGCCAAATTCGGGCCGAATTCTGGCCGAATTTGTCCGGGGTTGATTTGGAACACTTTCTTTTTCATTGGCTCATTTCAAATATTTAATTCAAAGATTAGTAATTTCAACCTTCAATTAACATAATTAATATTATTTTATAGATTAAATATCATTACACAGCGACTGTTTCAGATTAGCTATAGGAGTACTGTCCCAGCTGGCGGAGGTTCATCGGGAAACTCTTAAGTACCGCTTCGCTTCAACCGTAGTTGTG
This sequence comes from Iris pallida, assembly GCA_029216955.1. Lineage (NCBI taxonomy): Eukaryota > Viridiplantae > Streptophyta > Magnoliopsida > Asparagales > Iridaceae > Iris > Iris pallida. The sequence goes on from JANAVB010014273.1 coordinate 183,940, forward strand.
GTGACAGACAGACTCTTTATTGGCTTGTTTCTAACACAGTTTTTGCGTATTGAAATAGAATCATAAAACAAAATTAATTAATATTATTGACGTCCAAAATTCCTAATTCTTGACGTAAATAATTAAAACGATCTTCTGCTAGAGATTTTGTGAAAATGTTAGCTAATTGATTCTCAGTATCTATGTATACAAGGTCAATATCTCCATTTTGATGATGATCTCTAAGAAAATGATGTCGAATCTCGATATGTTTTGTACGAGAATGACATACAGGATTCTTAGTCAAATTAATAGTGCTCCTGTTATCACAGAAAATGGGAATATGTGTATAAAATAAATCATAGTCTTCCAAGGTTTGTTTCATCCATAAAATTTGAGCACAACAACGTCCTGTGGTGATATACTCAGCCTCTGTTGTTGATAGGGCTACAGAATTTTGCTTTTTACTAAACCATGAGACTAAAGCCTTGCCTAAGAAATGACATATGCCACTGGTACTTTTTCTATCAACTTTGCATCCGGCAAAATCTGCATCCGAATAACCAATAAGGTCAAAGGACTTAGTTTTGGGATACCATAAGCCAACAGAAGAAGTGCCCTTAAGGTATCGAAAGATACGCTTAACTATGCACAGATGTGATTCCTTTGGATTAGCTTGAAAACGTGCATACAGGCAAACACTAAACATAATATCTGGACGACTAGCAGTTAAATAAAATAAACTACCGATCATACCTCGATACTTACGTGTGTCGATCGGCTTGCCTTGTTCATCAATATCAAGCTTTGTTGAAGTTGCCATCGGAGTGCCAATAGGTTTGACATTGTCCAGATCAAAACTTCTTTAGCAAATCTTTTGTGTACTTGGCTTGATTTATGAACGTCCCATTATCAGTTTGTTTGATTTGCAGTCCGAGAAAGAATTTCAGCTCTCCCATCATGCTCATCTCAAACTCATTCTGCATACACTTAGAAAATTCTTGACACAGAGATTCATCAGTAGATCCAAATATGATATCATCAACATAGACTTGTATTAAAAGAAGCTTACCATTAAAGGACTTAATAAAAAGTGTAGTGTCAACCTTGCCTTTTGAAAAACCGTTGTCAAGTAGAAAGGAGCTTAGACGATCATACCAAGTACGAGGGGCTTGTTTCAAACCGTATAAAGCTTTCTTCAACTTGAAAACATGATCATGGTTTTTAAAATCTGTGAAACCTGGAGGTTGTGCTACAAAAACTTCTTCTTTAATAAAACCATTTAAAAATGCACTCTTGACATCCATTTGAAATAATTTGAAATTATAAAAATATGCAAATGCACATAACATGCGAATGGATTCTAATCTCGCAACTGGGGCATAAGTCTCATCGTAGTCGATACCTTCTTCCTGATTGTATCCTTGAGCTACGAGTCGAGCCTTGTTACGAGTCACTAAACCATTCTCATTAAGTTTATTTCGAAATACCCAACGGGTGCCAATGACCGGATGATCAATAGGCTTGGGAATAAGTTCCCAGACTTGATTTCGTTCAAATTGGTTTAATTCTTCTTGCATAGCATCTATCCAAAAATTATCACTACATGCTTCATCAATAGTTTTGGGTTCTAGCTGTGAAATGAATACAACACTAGAAACAATATCTCTACTGGATGTACGAGTACTTACACCTTTGGTAATGTCACCAATTACCAAATCCTTTGGATGATCAGCCATAAATTTTAATCTTTTCGGCAGACTCTGAAGGTAGCTGGTTCCTGGATCTTCTCTAAGAGGATCAGCTAGTTCTGAGCTTGGTTGAGAATCAGCTGGTGTTGAGCTTGGTACAGATGGATCTTCGTCATTGTCATCGATAGTCATTTGATTCAATTCATCAAAGGTGACGTTGATTGATTCTTCGATGATCATGGTTCGTTTGTTGAAGACTCTGTATCCTTTGCTCTTGGCTGCATAACCTAAAAATATACCTTCATCGGCCTTTTCGTCAAACTTTTCCAAATTGTCTTTTATATTAAGAATAAAGCATTTACAACCAAATATTCTAAAATATGAAACTGATGGAATTCTATCAAACCATAACTCAAATGGAGTCTTCTTCGATTTGGGTCGAATTAGAACTCTATTGAGAACAAAACAAGCTGTATTGACAGCTCAGCCCAGAAATATTTGGGTAGACTAAACTGGTTTAACATTACTCTGGCCATTTTGGATAGAGTTCTGTTCTTACGTTCCACAACTCCATTTTGTTGTGGAGTCCTAGGATAGGAGAACTCGTGTACAAAACCGTGTGTGTCACAAAATTGCTCAAACTCTGCATTCTCGAATTCGCCTCCGTGATCGCTTCTAATACGAGTGATCATGTAACCTTTTTCATTCTGTACTTTCTTGCAAAAGGCGACAAATTCGGATAATATATTATTCTTGCGTGTCAAGAAGTATACCCACGTGTATCTAGAGAAATCATCTACAATTACAAAAGCATAAAGCTTACCTCCGAGGCTAGCAACTCTGCTAGGACCAAATAAGTCCATATGTAGCAATTGTAGAGGTCTAGTAGTACATACTGCGTTTACTGACTTGAATGTGGATCTGGTAGCTTTGTTCTTTTCACATTGGCTGCATACCGAATCCTTCTTGAATGTAATGTCCGGTAATCCGCGTACTAGCTTTTTGTGGATAATCTTGAGATTGTGTCCATATTTGCGTGACCGAGTCTCATATGCCACAGATGACTCTCATCGCTTTTAGCCATTAAGCATCTACCTGAAATGTTAGTTTCTTTCAACAAATAGAAAACATATATGTTGTCTTCCCTGATAACTTCAAAGATAGTACTACCAGTTGAGCTATCAACTATAGTACATTTGTCTTTGCCAAAGTTGATGCCATAACCATGATCAGCTAAATGACTTATGCTGAGTAGATTATGTTTCAACTCGGTAACCAGACAGACATCCTTAATTACAGGATAGGGAGACTTACCAACATCACCAATACCAATGATATACCCTTTCAAGTTATTACCGAAGGAAACATAACCTTCCTTCTTCTTCTTTGACAGTGTTGCAAATAATGTAGCGTCACTGGTCATATGTCGTGAACAACCGCTGTCGAAAATCCATTTGCTTTTAGCATGTGAAGGGTGTTCCACCTACAAAACAATTTGCAGATGAAACTTTTGGTACCCATTTCTTGTAGGGTCCTGAAATGTTAGCCTTTGGTATCCAAGCATAAATATTTAAATCAACAAGCTTTCTGATTCTACATGCAGGTGAAATTTGACCAATGAGGCCACAATAATGACATTATGCATGTTGAGTGTTGAAAGCTGAGTGGTGTGCATGGTTGGTAGGTTTGGGTTTTCTAGTATAGAAGAAAGCATACCTATAATCCTGTTTGGGCTTAACCTTTTGGGGTAAAGGTTTGATAGGGTTAGGTCTGACAGTGTTTGGCTTGGGAATGTTTCAATTTTTCGGTAAGTGACACGTGTTAGGGAAGGAAGCAGCAATCTCAGGCTATTTTTCTAACCTAATTTCCAATCTTTTGGAAGTGTCATACAACTTAGTATAATCAGAAGTGAGTGTTTCCATTCTGATTTGTGCACATTAAAGACTTTTCTTCTCTTTAGAAAGTTCTTCTTTGAGTTGGTCAATAACTTTGTCTTTCTCTTCAGATGACTTGGTAGTCTCGTGTAATAAGAGCTTGATAGAGGAAAGCTCACCAGACTCACTAACATTATTTTTAACCTCAGCTAGTAGGTCGATAAGTCTTTCTATTTTTCCTTTGTACTCTTTGAGTACCTTCTTAGAGGTCTGATATTTGCTACGCAGTTTCCTGTAATCACTTATCAGTTCACTGAAGGCATCTCCTAGTTGCTCAAAGGTGAAGTCATCATATGTATCAACTACAGGTTTAGTAGGTACCTGATCGGATGCCATAAAGCATACGTTTGCAGCGTCTTCTAATTGTTTATTTTCTGAGTCGCTGGCTTCACTTTCATGCCATATGCTGGTATTGGCATACTTCTGTGATGTTGATATCTTTAGGTTCCCTTTTTCATACCTGTTGCTCTTCTTGCTTGATGATGAGTTTGTAGGACAATCCTTCTTCATATGTCCTTTCTTCTTGCAGCCATAGCAGACAACATCATCTTGATACCAGTTGTTACTGCTGTTGTTTTCTTTGGCTCTCTTCTCATGTCTCATGAATCTCTTGAATTTCTTTGCTAGGAGTGCTTGATCTTCAGCCTCGGATTCACTGCTATCTGAGTCAACTTTAGCAGCTTTTCTGTGCTGAGCCTTGAAAGCGATCGTCTTCTCCTTTGGTGCAGGCTCTTCAAAATTTTGTAGCTCCAGTTCATGAGTGAGTAGCTTACCCATGAGTACTTCGAGGGACATAGTTGTGAGGTCGTTCCCTTCAATGATTGCAGTAGCCTTTGGAATCCAGTTCTTGGTAAGTGCTCGCAGGAGTTTGCGAATCTTTTCATGGTTACTGTACTATTTGCCTAGGGAGGACAAAGGATTTATAATATCCAAGAATCTTTCGAACATCTGAGTAACTGTTTCGTTGGGCTTCATCTTGAACACCTCGTACTCTTGAGTAAGTCTGCTGACCTTTGATTCTTTGACTTGCGTCGTGCCTTCATGTGTGACTTCAAGAAGCTTCCACACTTTATTAGCCGTTGTGCAGATAGACACCCTGTTAAATTCAGTTCTGTCTAAAATACAAAATAGAGCGTTAATAGCACGTGCGTCAAGACTGGCCTTTTTCTTTTCTTCCTCTGTATATCTGTTATGGGGTTTTTCAACTAAAACTCTATCAACATTTATACGAGGTGGCTTTTGATAGCCATCAATAACAATAGACCATAAATCAAAGTCAAGTGATTTCAAGAAGAAACTCATCCGTGTTTTCCAATAGGTATAATTCGTACCATCAAACAGTGGAGGTCTGTTTGTAGCCTGGCCTTCACTTGTGAATTTTACAGTTGCCATGTGTTGTGCTGTGATCTATATAACAATTAATTAAATGAATAAATAATTGCAATGTTACCTTGCTTTACCTGTAACACCCGCTCTGATACCAATTGTAGGAACGAAATCGTAAAGCACAATACTCTAGAGGGGGGGTGAATAGAGTTGGCAGCGAAAATATGCTAATTAAAATTTGTTAGCAGCAAGATCACATAATAATAATCACAACTAAATAATGTAAAGGCAAAGATAAGAAAGCAAACGCAAAGACAACGATGTATACTGGTTTCCCTCTGTTGAGGACTAATCCAGTCGGTAGAACTCTTGCTACCAGTTGAATCTACTATTGGCAAAACCACAAGTTTTCTTACGAAGTACTTGCAACTTCTACAACGCGAGCTTTGATACGAAAAACTCGTCCAACTTCAATTGTGAAGAGGTATTCTTCAATCAAGCCTTTTGATTACAATCTCTCCGAAACTTCTAGACCGCACCGCACTGGCAAATCGACTAGAGGATTGTAATTGGCTTGGGATCTAAAATTTAAAGCTCAAGAAAACTCTTTGGAAGACTGAAAGCTTTAGATAGAGAGAAGATTGAAAGTGAATGAGTGAGTTAAAATGATCGAAATTCTTCTCTATTTATAGGAGTTCCAAAGACAGAATTCTGGCAGAATTCGGGTAGAACTCTATGAGAAAATCTCGGTCAAATCTGCAACTGCAGGAGGACCAAGTTCAGAAGAATTTAAAAATCAAAACGGCCACTAACCGAACTCTAGCCGAACTCTGGCCGAGTTCTGTCAGGGTTAGGTTAGGTATTAAAAAATAGTTTTTAGGGATTTTTGAAAACCTTTTTGAAGCTTTTGTTAATAAAAATGTTTTTCAAAACTAAGGATATTTTAAAAATATTTGGAAATTAATTTGGAATAGCCTATTTGCCAGTACGACTCGGTGTACAACGTATTCCTAGACTCAATAAAATGAAAAATACATTGCTCAAAGAAATACAGACTCGAACAGGCAAACATCGCTTCGGTCTTGAACTGTATAGATAGCTGTTCTTGATCATGTCCAAGAGTCCGATACATCCTGACTAGCTTCATATATCGAGACAGAGTTTGATCAATTATTAAAATCAGTTTGACCATATGACCAATGGGCCAACAACATGTTGGCTTGTATATTATGTATCTTGTTAGTCCTCTGAGGACCTGATGATTTCTTCAGGTTTAGCGATTGCATGGAGTTAGCTAGTAGTTCTGGATGACAGATGTGATGATACGTTTGCGGGATTCAGGTATCATTATTGTATTTATTATCCTCTCGTGCTTTATATTCAGTACCATGCTATATCCTGCTTATTTTATAGACCCATATCATTCTTGGAGTCTAATCGAACAATATGCTAATGGGCTGCAGACCATGACCCATACTTGTTCATTCTTGTTTATTTAATTCTTGTGGATTGAGATACAGTTTAGATTAGACATATTAGCCATGATACCATGAATCTTGACAGCTTATACGTACTTGAGTCGGGCAGGAGTCCGCTTGATACGTAGCTGGCTTGCTTACGCTCTCGCGTCCCGAAAAGCGGGTGCGGGTCGTAATAGCGATCATGCAAATTGGACTTGATCAACATGTCCTGTAGAGTAAATATGATATTGGACATTGCATCCGTGCTATCGGTGCCCTGTGGTTCTTCTGGAGGGTCTTCCCCTGGAGGCTTGACCTGAGCTAAGTAGGCGTCAGCATTTTAGAGTGCTTCGCTTAATGCGACACGAAGATCCTTGGAGAGCCTTAGGAGCTCATTTAACGACAACTTTGCTGGCGTATTAGCCAATTGTGCTAATATGTCAAAGTTGTAAGGTCTTTCCAGACCCTGAGGTACATTATTATGGAGTGGCCTGTCGAAGCAGGTTTCCTTTGGCTTGGATTTATCCGCTGGTGGAGGCTGAGATGGCCTTGGAACATCAGAGGGAGGCAACGTTGTCGGCTAAGTATCTTCGACTGAACAATCCCATGCGGGCTGGACTTTTGCTCCAGACCGGGTAACAATGACTGTAGCTTCCTCAGCCTCGGCTAAAATTGTATGGCAGGATTTAGACTTTCTGCCCTTTTTCTTATTGGTAGGAGATGACACCTCCCGGGTAACTTCGGGCACTAAGTCTGGATGCACCCACATGATCTCTCCTCGCGATATGGTGAGAGGTACCAATCCAGATGTCTGGCTCCAGACATGTGGAAGATTAGTAACCTCCATTATTGCCCGGAGGATAGGTATTATCCCGTCTGGAGTGCTTGTTGGAGGGAAGTCGCCGAACTGAATTGATACTATATTCGTTGCCACGGTAACCTCTTTAAAGTCTATCGACAGAGCTTTGGAGTCGATAAGACTCTGAATGTACCTCTTTAATTAGAAGCAGTCATGAGTGAAATGATGGACATAGTGGTAGAAGTGACAATATTTTGGGTCCTTCATTTCTGTTGCTTGGGGCTCGCGCCTTGGTGGAGGGAGCTGGATCCTACCCCCTTGCAAGAGCATATCGAAGATAGGTTTGACATGACTATCTTCAAATGAGTAATTCACCTTGGGCCACGGACCTTCCGCCTATTTTTGTTTGGGCTTCTGGGTCGCATCGGCGACCATGGCCTGTTTGCCCTTATTGTCCCGGTTGGAGGTAGCGCCACTGTTGTTGTTGCTGGAGGTAGAACCAGGATGTCTGCCCTTATCCTCTCCGTCTGGGATGTGTAATTCTAGCTGGCGAGCCTTCTTCAATTTTGCTTCTGCGTTGGTAGCACTTATGATGAAGGTTGTCCAATTCCTGAACTTATCATCACCCATCCAGAGGCTAATTACAGGAAGCAACTTCTTCTGGCAGATTTCAATCAAGGAGCTCTCAAAATTGCCTTGGGGCAATCTCATTACGGTTTGACGGAACCGCTCGATATAGTTCTTCGTTAGCTCCCTCTCTCCCTGAACGACGTCCATGAGAGATGACATCGTTACATCATGCCCCACTTCGTAGAGTCTTTCCAGGAACATGTGTTTGAAGCCGTCAAAAGAATGAATGCAGTTGTCGGAAAGGTTGCGGTACCAGTTAAATGTGATCCCCTCCAATGCTCCGATGAACAATCGCATGAGGATGGCGTTACTATACGGCAAGTGGTCAGTTGTGACTTCAAAGTAAGTCATGTACCAACTAGCAGAGGTCTTCCCATCATAAGAATCGATATGGAACGGCTTGTACCGTGGTGGAAAAAGGAACATCTCTCTATGCAACGAGATACGGCTGTCGTATTCTGAGGTCCCGAGAGGAGTCTCGGGCATTGAACATTGCTCGAAGCTCCTGGACTTCCCTTCTTGCCTCATTGGCTTCATCTGCAGCTGAAGGAACGGATGCTCCTAAGGGATCATCACCCAAAGGAGGGACGAGCGTGTTGGGGTCTGCCTTGACTGCGGGTCCCAAGTTTGTTTGTCCGGGCGTCCTTACTGGTTGAGTTGGAAAGACGGCTTTGATTTCGTCTACGGACTTGACCAAGGACAGGAGCATGGCTTCCAGTACTTCTAGACGTTGTTGGTCAGAAGGCGCTTCATGATCATCGTCAGCCATAAAGACTGTCCTCACGTAGGTAGAGGTGGAAGAGATTGTAGTATAGGTGCTCTCTGTGCCGTACCCTTATACTGAGAAATTATCGAAGAATGTCGGAATGTCATCTTTCTCGAACTCGAAAGGGGTGCAACCCCCTGCACAGGAAGCCGCATCGTCTTGGTGAGGGTGGCTGCTGCAATCGTTGGAAAACTGACTGCCGTCCTTCAGGTGCTGCTGATTTGTTGCAGCAGCAGTTGATGATGACTTGGGTGCAACGACGTCCCGAGAGGGACTCATTGCATGCCAATGCTGCCACCTTGAGTTTGTGAGTATCACCTCACGCAAGTCGAGAGCAAGCTGATCTACCTTTGCACCAAACTTATGGACTGGGGTATCCCGGGCGCACGGGTACTTAGGTATCATATTTGCTCCCTGATCCATGGCTAGTAAAAGCACTTGCTCTGGATCGTTGGAGGGAGACTTTAAAGACCCACCCTGTCCGTTAGCCTTGGGGGACTGGACGCGGGTTGTTCTGTACAACTTTCCATTAGAAGCCCGTGTAACAGTCAACGGAGCTCGCTGACAATCAGCAACTTGGACAGTTGACTGGGCTTGTTAGGCTCGCACTGCCCTCGACTTCTTTGACTTAGCACCGAAGGCGCATAGTAGAAAGAGTCCAGATTAATACTTCCCACATTCTCAATGGGCCGTATGGCGTCAGGCCTGCATGAGAGACGGTTGAACACAGAGCTTCTGACATGGCCGCATAAAACATCCTGTCTGAGACCAGGTTTGGCTGTCGCATGGGATATCTTCTTGCGGCCAGAGCTGGCTGCCACATGGGCTATCTTCTTGCGACCGGAGCTGGCTGCTGCATAGGCCATCTTCCTGCGACCAGAGTTGGCTACCGCATGGGCCATCTTTCTATGGCCAGAGTTGGCTGCCGTATGAGTTGTCTACCTGCGGCCAGAGTTGACTGCCGCATGGATAGACTGTCCATCTCTTTTATGCGGCTTCTTCTTTGTCCGTATGGATTTCCCTTGTACCCCCAAAAACTAAGCATCGTAGTATTTTCCTCTGCTGGATTTGGGGACAATGGGGTCCTCTGCGGTCGGAAGCAAAGCCACATGAGAGCTTTGGTCACCGTCTTGGACTGCAAAAGGAACTTCTTCAACAGTTCTGTGCACCGACGTCCTGCGAGTTCTTTTTGGGTTGGCTCACTTCTGAGACGGGCTGGCGCTCCCTTCAGAGAATATTTCTTCGAAGGCTTGTTAGTCAAAACAAACTACAAGCATTTATTGCGTAGAACCGAGCTTGGACGCATCATATTGCGTCACCAGCTTCTCATCAGAGGAGAAGGACGTCCCCGACAGAGTCGCCATCGTGTTTGCCATTAAAAATTAAAGACATGTATTACAGAAATACTGAAATTGACTGCAAACTCTCTTGTACAAAGAAAAGCCTAGAAAGAAATTCTAGGAAACAATCTAAGTATAATTATTTTGTTTTGATTCTGAGGGGTGACGGTGGAGGCTCGAGAAAGTGCTATCAACTCTGCCTTACTCCGTGGACTATCTGACGCAGTCTTTAGCTCTTGAAGAAATTGTCTTTCGAAGGTTGCCAGCCTTTTGCAGGGTTGTGGCACCCTGCTATTTATAATGGTATGTATGTTGAGCCGCATAGCGCGTGAAGACCTGCTCTTTGGCCGCCATCTATCGATTTGTTGGGATTTTGTTGTAGCAAATCTGGGTAGTTAAGACTTGGTCAGCCTGCCACGTGTCCTTTTGTAGGAATTATTTTGAGTCGCATGAGTCTTTCAGCTTTCGGCCATGTGGGGCCGCATGAGACTCGTGCGACTTAAGTCGCAAGCTTCCTTAGCCCACATATAGCTTAAGGATTTAAGCCGCATAGATTCTGTATTCTGGCCGCATAAGGCTCATGCGGCTTGGGTCACAGTCACCCTTGGCCGCATGAAGTTTGAAGACTTTGGGGCCGCATATGTTTGAGCCGCATAAGGTTTATGCGGCTTAGGTGACGCTCCTTCTAGCCGCATGAAAGCATATGAACCCTGCTTTTGGTGACGTCTCACGTCTTATCTTTTTGTCAAAGTGTCAGAGCTATCACTTTTGTCAGCTTTGACAGAACATGTCAGCTTTATCAGACGAAATGATCCTCTTAGCCGTATATCTTTCTTCTGCAACTGGTTTGTCGACGATCCGCATAAGGCATTGAATCTGTCATGCGGCTTTCCTTTATGCGGACCTATTTGGCCCAAAGTACCTATAAAATCTTTGTAGATTTGTATAAATATGTTATAGCTTTATATAAATCTTTTATAGATTAATCAAGATTATATTTGGAGGTCAAGTTTTATTTGGCCTACATAGATTTTCCTAGATTTATCAGATTTTGTTTAAGTTAACTTCCCGGTGGTAATGATATGGGACATGATATGATATGTTTATGGATAAGCATTCAACTACTAGAAATTTATGGATAAGAATCAAAATAGTAGAAATTTGTTGTTCCCAAAATAGATCTAGATGGAAGAACGATCAGGATTTAAGAGACCTCTTGTAATTAAATTTGCTATATATTCTAATATAACAAATGCCAGAAGCAGAGACCTCTTGCAAATAAATTAGCTCTCAGTTATAATTTTATAGGATTTTAGATACTTCTCGCAAACAAGTTTGTTCTCATAATTTTTTTTGACCACTCGGAGAATAAGAAGAAGAAGAAAGAAGGAAGAGAGAAAGGCAACTCTGCTGGGGTGATGTAAATCATCGATCCTCAAAGCAAGATACGTCCTAACGCGATCTACTTTCAAGAACAGAACGAGCAAGTTCTAAATAATTTCTGTAACGCTCGCAGCCACCTCCTTTACGAACTCGTTGAACTCCTCTGGACTCTGAAGGCAGCGACCACACAACTCTCTCGGTCTATCAATTTTAAGTACGTTCTCAAAGGAGGCACCAAGAGAGTATTTACAAAGTTGGGTGGAAGCTCTAACTCTAATCTTGGCCGCCAACCGACTGCTAAAAGATAGGAACGAATAAAGGAAAGATATAACTGAATTAAATTCAAATCACACAAAAAATGGATCTCAATAATTAACTCAAGTTTTCCATAACCGCTCAGATCTACAAATCAGCATAATTAACTGCCAACAGCGCTCATGCGTGCAATAGCCCATGTGCCTGCGCGCGCAACCGCCCAACAGCACAGCGTAGGCCTGCATGCATGCAGTAGCACAAGCGTGTAGCCCCGCAGTGGCGCATGCATGTAAACGTGCATACACGCACAGCTTGTGCATGCTCTCGTGCATGCACCCACTATAACGTCACAGTCCCAAAATACATAGGATTAAGAGATCGTATACATGCCAGCTACGTACCGAGAGAACTCAAGTCTAGCTCGAATACGTATAAGCTGTCTAAAATAAAGTACATGTTTATAACAATTACCTATATCTCAATCAACTGAAGATAAACTTTTGGATAAACCAAGTATAATAGTGCTGGTCAGGCATTAACATATCAGTGGTTACAAGTAACAAGAAAAAATAATATACAATAAAGGGGACCAGACTCTAATGCAATTATCTTGAACAAGCTTCTGAATAAGGATAAAGCTTGTAAAACTAGGCTATAACACAACATGGTCAAAGTAAAATAAAACATAATATTGGACGAATATAAAAAGGTATTAACTAAATATATACTTGAAATCCTGGAAAAACAATCTTCAATTCTCCATCTAATCTACAATTGATCTCAACAAAACCTGAAGAGATCACCAGGTCCTCAGGGGACTAGCAAGACAGATAATATACAAGCCTACTTTGACAAAAATAACATGCATGAAACGACGAAAAATAGTATAAGAAATAAATACTAAAGAATATAAGAATAAAATCTAAAGAAAATGGCATGACGTCGAGAATCGTACTGATAAACATGACTACAGGTAAATCGAGGTAAATCGTAGCCCGATGGTTGCTAACGACCCTATAGATTGCAGTTCAGTGGTTGCTAACGGCCCTATAGATTGCGGTCCGGTGGTTGCTAATAACCTATAGTAAGTCTCTACCGCAGTCCGGTGGTTGCTAATGATTGAGGGTTGTCAAGTATAATCAACGTCTATAACAAGATCCTCGCCTAAAACTACGAGTCAATCAAGTCAAGTCCAAGTTAATCATGTCAAGGGAACGTGGCATAGGATCGGACAAGAACAATCTCAAGAAGTATACAAGAACATGACAAGATATAACAAACAATAATGAAAAGATAGAAACCATTTACGTGCACGTATACCGATAAAATAAATGACAAGAACAGAAATGACAAGTAATCAAGTATGACTGAAAAGAAATAATAATATAATAATTGCATACAGTTCGGCAATGTGTACTTGCATGTAGTTTCCAAAGATGCATACAACGGTTCGACTCCGGTATCTACGGTCACACCGTCACGAACTCCTAGAATAAATCAACCTATCAAATAAATGACACGTCGATGTCATACTCATACTATTTATATAACTATACGCTGTATAGACTTTACTCAATATATTATAACTAAAGTAGCACTTAACCATATTTATAGACCAATAATATTTTTTTTGAAGCAATAGGTAATTGTGGCGAACTCGCTTCCACTGACGCTCGAACTCCTGACCACTTGGGCCGCATACATATTTCTTAACCACTAGGCTAAAGGTCATTTTTTATAGACCAATAATATATATATATATATATATATATATATATATATATATATATATATATATATATATATATATATATATATATATATATATATATATATATATATCGCATGTATAGCCGCATGCATATTTCTTAACCACTAGGCTAAAGGTCATTTAGTGGTTAAGAAATATATATTTTATATATATATATATATATATATATATATATATATATATATATATATATATATACCCGATTCATTCTAACATATATAGCAGTAAATCTTTCCACTAAAGTAATATTTTAATAACATAAAAATATCATATTTAATTATGGAAAAATAGTTAGAAATATTATATAATAATATTTACTGTATTCTGTTCATAGAAAAATAGATACCAATGTCTCATATTGATCCGTCATCAATATTCATTGACTTAGTTCATAGTTTTGTTCCCAAACAATAATTTCTTAACATATTTTAATTCTAAAAAAATACTGATAAATAGGTAAAATATGTTTTTCATATCAAAACATGTACAACAATTAATTTGGAGATGGTATACGAAGTTTCAAATCAATCGGACACGTAGAACTCACGGATTTTGGTGTTTCGATATTACGGTGAAATGTCCGTATTTTTAATGAATAACAAACGAAACAAAAATGCTACAAAATATATGCGTTGAAAAGCTTATTAAGTCTAGTTTCTTACAAAATATACGGAAGATCGAAGTTGCCCGGAAGTGGATGAAAATTGGCTCGCAACCGAACTGGTCTATGCTGGACACCTTTTCGTAGAACGGATGCCCTGACCAAATCATTTGAAACTATGTGTGTGGCCAATTGGACATGAAAATTGACACATCAATCTTTCTACTAGTTTTAGTTTCACGATTCAAAATATACACAAAATCCTAAATGCAAAATAGCGTACCTGCAGGAACAAATTTAGACTTAGATTCCAAAATTTAATCGACTTGTAGGACTATTTCAGTATACTATAAGGGATTGTGAACATATGTGAGACTGGTAGAATTATAGAGGGTCGTATTAGCTTCACGACGAATATTCGCAGAGCATCACGGGAGGTCGAAAAGGGGTTAAAACTGTCGGTACGTCACAAGGTGTTGTCGGCGGCCACCTCCTTTATGAACTTGCTGAGCTCCTCTGGACTCTGAAGGTAGCGTCCACACAACTCTCTTCGTCTCTAAATTTGAAAGTAAGTTCTCAAAGGAGGCACCAATAGAATATTTATAGTATTGGATGGAAGCCCTATCCCTAATCCTGATCGCCAACTGATTGCTAAAAGATAGGAGCGAATAATGGAAATATATAATTGAATTAGATTCAAATCCCACAAAAAATGGATCTGAATAATTGATACAGTTTTTTCATAACCACTCAAATCTACCAATCAGCCTAATTAACTGCCAACAGTGATCATGCGCGCAACAGCCCGTCAGCCCATGCGTCTGCACGCAACCGCTCAACAGCGCAGGTGCGCAGGCCTACATACATACAGCTGTAGAAGCATAGAATTTCAGGACCAGAAATCCTATGCGCCAAACACTACATGCGCCAGGGAACTAAGACGAAGTACTTGGCACATCAAAACAAAAGTATAGACATTGAAAGAGGATTTTTATTTGCATATAAAAGTCTATTACATGTCTAGAAAAGGCTGTACAAAGGAGAACTTCTACAAAAAAGAAAATACCCTAAGTCTACAGCCAGGCGCAGAAGTCACCATGCGCTATTTAACAGGCACATCTCACCATGCGCTCTCAGTCAGGCGTATCCCACCATGCGCTCTCAGCCAGGTGCATCCTTTCAGCAGCTCAGTTATGTGCATCCTCAGTTATGTGTATCCCGTGCATCCTCAGTTATGTGCATCCCTCCAGCAGCTCAGTTATGTGCCGCCCTTCCAGCCAGGCGCATCATGAAGTGTCAGCATATGCGCCATCTAATGCTTCGACTAATGAAGCATTTATTGAGCAGAACGAGGGTGGCAATCAACCCTCTAGCTGGAGGAAGAGCTCCCCAAACCGAGGAAGAGAAGAGCACCGCAAATCAACCTGTGGCCAGGGGAGGCTTCGAAAGAGCCTCCAAAGACTAAGGAAGACCGCAATCGAAACCGCGGCTAAAGGAGCAGCTTTCAACACAACCAGAATGGGCAACACCCACTCTGACAGAAGAAAGAGCCTCCAAAGCCGCAGCACCGCAATTCCGATCTGCGGCTTTTCCAGCATAACGGAGACGAGGCCCGAGCATCCCGATCTTTGGATGCAACAGGCACCTTCCGCCTGCCTCGGAAGCCCTCGACTCCGACTTTTGGATGTAACAGTCACCTTCAAGTGCATCAATGAAGACAATGCGTCGCATCTTCACCCTCGGGAGCATCTCATCAACAGAATGTACCCGAGTAAACAAATTCATTTCGGAAGGACGTGAGAGAACGAGAAGCAAACTCTCTCCATGCAACTATTTATAGGTCGGGCAAATCAAACCCATGCGCCAAGTGGCTGGCTCTCCGAATCCCGTGCAATAAATTTGTATTAAATGGATGAACCTGACACTTAGAATTCAGCCAAGTCAAAAAATGGCTATTTAAAGCACTCGAAGAACGTAACAGTCACACCAAAAGACGTGTCATGCGGAGTGGATGCGTCGGTCAGACCGCGCATCACATTGACACGCCCCTCAGCATCAAGCGCTTCACAAGCATGCGCCCCCATGCGGCCCCATGCGCCTAGTGGAATGCCGATCGATGCGTCCATTCAACAGTCTATCACCTGTCAGAAATATTAAATGCTAAAGTCCGACAGAGTTGGCAGTACGCCTTCCGAGGACTGAACAGTTGACAGCTTTTTCAGAAGACGAAGCGTCACCTACGTCAGCATCATCATTACTTTCCTCCGACGGTTACAGCCACGTGGCCACCCAACCATCTCGCATGCGCCTCAGCAGCCATGCGCCCAAAACTCTGTATGCGCCTCAAAAGCTATGCGCCTCAGACTTTTCTCTGATCCCTAAAGACGGAAGTAAAGTCACTACTGAAGCTCTGCATGCGCCTCAAAAGCCATGCGCCTCATACTTTTTTCTGATCCCTAAAGACAGAAGTAAAGTCACTACTGAAGCTCTGCATGCACCTCAAAAGCCATGCGCCTTAGACTTTTTTCTGATCCCTAAAGATAGAAGTAAAGTCACTACTGAAGCCTCGCATGTGCCTCAAAAGCCATGCGCCCCGAATGGTTCGTGACTCCCAAAGGTTACGAGCCAAAGTCTCCTCATGCGCCCAATCCCAGGCGCATCCTACCAGATCATTCTCCACCAAATCTGAGATCTCCGAGCCATAGGCCTACGACACATGTCCTTTGACTCGATTCACCCAAGATCTCAGCAACAGAAAGATCTTCTCCCCTGCTACGGGCCAGCCCACAACAGTAGCATAAAGAATTCAACTCCCCAATCAGGGCGCATCGTCCATGCACCTCCATCAGCAATCACCACGTGGCATCCCCGCGTCCAGGCGCATCCTGCATATGCGCGCCTGAGCAGCCAGCCTGCAGACTATAAATAGAGGGATCATTTCCTTCTTTCACACACGAACATACATAGACAGACAAAGACATCGTACAACCACCGAAGCAGATACAGACACTCAATGTCTTCTTTCTATCTGCAAGCTCCAGCACCCAGAGCAACTCAGACCTTCAGAGAACCGATAACCGTCGTCTGATCATCAACAGAGTCAACGTATTACCACTCGCTCCATCAGCACAAGGGACCCAGATAAACAAAAGTGTACTCCTAGGACTACGTCTAAGTCCTATATTGTAATACTGTTCTGTTTGTATTGAAATTACATCAAAATATTTTAATGGCAAACAAGCTGGCGACTCTGCTGGGGATCTCTTTCTCCTCTACCGAGAAAGCTGTGTCGCAATCCGACGACGTGAAGGAGGGCTCCTCCTACAAGACGCTAGTCGTATGCCTAATCAACAGGCGTATGAGGAGTTCATCTCTGAAGGCAGTGCAAGTCCTTCGAAGCGGCTGCTGAAGCCGAAGAAGACTCGCCAAATCTAGGTGCTCAAGGTCGACGCCTTTGGCACCACCATCGAAGAGGATGCGCCGATCCGGCCTCTCCTTCCTGCTGACGTCCTCAGCAACCAAGATACGCCCACCGGTGCAGCACATCTCTCGGGAAAACGTGCGGCTGACCACATTCCCCAGCCATCTCCCTATCAGGCGAGGAAGATGCATCGACGGAGCAGGGGCGCAGCTAATGCCCCGCACATCACCTCTGATGTGCCACAGAAGGTCTCTGTCTTTAACATACTCACTCGCTGTAGTGGCAAGGAGAATTTGGATTCTGAGTACTACGCGTCCCAGCGGCCTAGTACGAAGAAGTTCAAGGCAGCACGGGCCACGCGCCCCAAACATGCTATGCCAGCAACAAACCAGAAGCATGCGCTCATAATCATACGTGCTGCTGATGGTAAGTTGTATAAGGTCGACTCAGGTGCTTCCGCGCCAGAAATGAGCCGACCTTCAAAGTCCTTGTCTTACTTGGGCGCACCTGTTGCGTTTTCAACCAAGTCGAGCAAGGCAAACCCAGTGGTCTTGAACTCCCGTGCCTCCTCTGGTTGTGCGTCTGAGGTTCGTTCAAGTTACTTTAAATGTTGTTCCCCCACTACTGATCTGAGCGCCTGTTTGGTGTTGGATCAGGGGGCACAGCATTCACTTGACCACCCCGGCGCTTGGCCTTGCCATGCGCCTGAAGGGGGTACGAAGGTGGCACTCTCCTCCAATGATCTGCGTAACGTGATCACTCACAAACACCGATCAGGAGAGTCGATTGACAAGCACGATGTGCCTCTCACAGGGCACACTTGTGCTGTAGTCACCATCAACTGTTGTTGCAAGTCAGCAGTCCCACCAAGACAGTCAGTATTCCAGCGGCTGCAATCATCGACACCCCTCCGACATCGCCTCGGGAAGAAGGTGTCAACAAAAGAGGAGCCAGAACTAAAGGTTGCTTCATGCAATGTAAGCTCTAACTCCTCGTCGTCCGAAAGGCGACTGGCAATTCCTCGTCCTCGTCCAAAAGCCAGCCGAGGAAAACCAAGACAACTGTCTCATCCTCCGGAGTGTTCGAAGGCACTCGGGGGAGGAAGAAGATCTTGGAGGAAGCTGGGGGTATTCAAGCCCTTGTTGATCCTCCTTCCGAAGACGAAGGTATCCTCCAAAGCACAGCTGGGGTGGATCTTCATCCTCGAAGCGAAGTCAGCCTCCCGGACGTTGCTGGGGGTCGTCTAGCACCTATGGATCTGAGTCTCGAAGACGAAGAAGTCCTCCAAGACAGAACTGGGGGTAATCAAGCCCTTGTGGATACTTCTCCTGAAGACGAGGGTGTCCTCCAGAACATAGCTGGGGGTAGCCAAGATGAAGCTTCAGGAGAGGCAACTCCCCTACAGGAGAGTGAAGCCGAGAGTGAAGCCTCAACCGATCCATCTACTTCCAGCCATGTCATGACAGTATACATGGCTGAGGGTGATACCGAGCCTGATGCGCCGCTAGCAGACCTCGTCCAGCGCATGGATACCCTGGAGGGAGGACTCAAAACCTTCTCTGCCTCCATGCAAATACTGACTCAAGCAGTGTTTGAGATACGGACAGCTTTGGCCAGGACACCTTCTACCGGTTCCGACCCAGGGTCCAATGGAGAGTCAAGTGTACCCCTTCAACGGGTATCCTTGGATACGGATCACCACGAAGCACCTCGGACGTCGGAGCCCTCAAATGCTCAACTCCAGGTGGTACCATCTTCTCTGACTCCTAGCTCCACGGAAGACGTGGTCGAGATGATCAAGGACTTGCACGAGCGCTTTGAGTCCAAGAATAGACAAGAGGAGCGCCAAAAGATGGGCATCCCCCAACCTTATCCCCTCGAATGGAACAAAGTGGTTTATCCTCCTAAATATAAACCATAACATTGACGCCATACGACGGAAAGGACTCTCTGCGTCGCTATCTGACGTACTTTCAGTCCCAAACGAGACATCTTTCGAAGGAGGACGCGCTACTCACCAGCATATTTGTCGGGGCACTGAAAGGAGTGGCGTATGACTGGTACTGCAGCCTTCCCGACAATTCCATATCTTCCTTCGACGACTTGACGTACCTTTTTCTCGACCGTTTCTATGACGGCGGGAAGGACATGACAATGGCGTCCCTCATAGAGATACGCCAGAAGGAGAAGGAAACAGTTCGGGTATTCATCGAACGCTTCCGACAGGCCTGCTTCAGACTGCCCCCAGGCATGCCAGAACATGCACTCCTCTCCTCTTGCAGCATGAACATGCTGCCTGCAGTCAAACTCTGGCTCAACTCTACTCCTCCTCTCGACTGGAGTTCCTTGATCATCGAAGCAGAAGCAGCAGAAAAGAAGGCGTCCAATGCTCGTCTTCTGGGAGTTAGTTTCCTTGCCTTTGAGGACAAGAGGAAACGGCCTACAGCCAACAACCCCGGACGAAAGCCGAAGGGAAAACAGGCGTTGACTGTCAATGCCTCAAAAGGTGCATCAGCGCCAACTCAGAAGCCTCCACTTGCACCAAGGCCAAAGGAGGTTTATTTTTTCAATGATGAAGATACCCTGCAACTCTTCGAGATACTGAAGCAGGATGACAAGATCACGTTACCGGACCCGAAGCGTCCCGACGAGGTTGGAAAAGTGGACAATCCGAGGTACTGTCACTGCCATCGATTTGTCGGATACCCAACCAAAGGCTGCTACGTCCTCAAAAACTACATCCAGCGCATGATCAATGCGGATGTTATCTCCGTCGACTACGAGGAGAAGACAGTTTCGGCCAACGTGGTTTCACTCCAGTTCGGCACCTTACTGCCAACTACAACACAAGATGGCGTCGTCCCCATCCCTAAGGCGACAATGGAGGTGGTCAACTTACCACCTACTCGTGACAACGTGAGTGGACTCATCCCACTCACCACATCTCGGGGAGAGATCTTATGGGTTCACCCTGATCTTATCTCCGAGGTTACTCAACCAAAGGTACACTCTGCCTCCAGAACCAAAGGTAGGAAGATCAAGTCTTGCCGCATGGTCTCTTCCTCTGTGGAAGAGGCACTTCCTATACAGATGCGTTCACAACAGAACGCCCAACCCGACGAAGCTGCCATCGAGGTGGTGCCTCCTTGTACCATCCCTGCTGCCCAGGAAGAGGGCCCATCTAAGCCCCCAGCAGCCAATAAACAGAAGCATGTAGAAGCTCATTTCGATAGGCTTCTGCGAAAAGAGAATGCTTCGGGGCTAGCCAAGCCCCACAACTTCGACATACTGGCACAACTTGCCAGTACTCCTGCCCGCCTATCTCTGTTTGAGCTCCTTCGTCATTCCAAAGACACTCGTGAAGCTCTCTGTGAAGCTCTGAAGGATGCCGAATCCTTTATCAGTCAGGTCAAGCAGCCTGAAGATCTTCCGACTACATGTGCACACTGTCATTGTGCGGATAAGGTTATTCCCAATATAACCTTCACCCAACAAGACATGCTGCTCAAGCACAACCGACACAACAGGCTGCTGTATTATACAGGGTATATCGGTTCTGTCAAGGTGAAGCATATTCAGATCGATCCGGGATCTTCCTTTAGCATCGTTCCGAAGACGCTGCTCTCAACACTGGGGATCCCAATGTACCGACTGGCGCCTTCCAACACAACAATCAATGGCTTCAACGCTAGCAAAAGCGAGCCGCTGGACAAAATACGGCTAAAGTGCCATATCGGTAACCTCAGAACCGAGGTGACTTGCTATGTCGTGGACGCCGACGTCAACTACAACCTCCTGTTGGGTCGTCCATGGCTGCATGAGTACATGGTGGTGCCATCCACACTCCACTAATTTATGAAGTACGTATCCACCAACGACGTCATCCAGACGGAGTTCGCAGACAATGACCCTTTTAAAGGGGTTGAAGCCTACTTCACCGATTCCTCCTTGTACAAGTCACATGACGAGGAGGAAGCCAATGATGCTTACGATGAAGCAGAAATGGCAGTAGAGCCGGACATGGAGCCTGAGATGACTCCCGATGCTCCTTTGAAGATCCGACTCAAAGGCAAACCGCCTCAGAAGTTGCCTCCCATGAACATCAAGCTACCCGGGAAAGCACCAACTGCCTCAGGTAGGACATCTATGGAAGATCCCTTGAAGATACGGCTCAAGGGAAAGCCGTCTCAAACATCGGCTGCCCTTGTGGCAAAACTACAGGGGAAGGCACCAATCACCGGAGGCACAGTGGAGGCACCTCTGAAGGTGCATCTTTAGGGCAAGCCGCCGCAATCATCTGCCTCATCCAAGCTGCCGGAGAAGGCCCACATAGCCCTCTCGGACCCCAAGATCAAAGCTGTGGTGGACTCTTCCGATCCCATCCCAGTACTCACAGATGAAGAGCTAGGGGAATATATCTCTGCTGATGTAGATGCACCCTCTCTGGATAATGTAATCCCGCGGGATAAAATCTCGTATTTCATCAATAATAGAGTGT
This sequence comes from Iris pallida, assembly GCA_029216955.1. Lineage (NCBI taxonomy): Eukaryota > Viridiplantae > Streptophyta > Magnoliopsida > Asparagales > Iridaceae > Iris > Iris pallida. The sequence goes on from JANAVB010014273.1 coordinate 205,794, forward strand.
CTTTTAATTATTCTAGTCTTCCACATTAAAATGCCATGTATACATTAGATAACGCTCTACGGTCGTTGCAAACACAAATAACGACCGTCCATCATGTAAATCGAGTAGTCCCGTCCCAAGGGGTCTGTTTTGTAGTTCCGTCGCGGAGTCGAGACGAAGAATCCATCATCTTCGGTAAAGTTGAGCGTCATCGAGACCTCCCGCCACTCGAGCCAGAACCAGATACCGGCAGAATACAAGTCTATCGGTACACGGACAAGGCAAAGTACCTCATCCAAAAGATGGGTTACGACTTACGAAGAAACAAAGGCCTGAACTATGGCAAGGGTCGACGTCTCCCTCTCCGGCTTCCAACACCTAAAGGAAAGCCGCAGGACTACTATCATCGAACTCGATGGGGGGTGGGCTATGTCACGCCACCGTGAACTCCAGAGAGTTCGGAGGCGGAAGAAGTAGAACATTCTCACTCGTCCGAAGCATCAACTTGGGATTCCGATACCAATATCGGCTCAGTCTTCAAGAGAGTGCTATCAGCCAACATGACGTCTGCATAATCTCAAGAAGATGAAGACGAAGACCAAACGCCAGAATTCTTCGAAGAAGAACCCTGGGCTCAACGCCTAGGAGAACAATCGAAGTCTCATTTTGAATTACGCGAACCCCCTACCGAAGACGAAGTCGAACAGATCGACCTTGGGGACGGATCTTCTTCCAAACCCATTTTCGTCAGCAAAAGCCTAAAAGAAGAAGATCGGGAATCTTTAATCCAGCTGGCTAAAGAGTATATCGATGTCTTCGCCTGGAGCTACGAAGATATGTCGGGACTTGATCCCCAGATCGCGATGCATAGGCTTAACATCTTACCTGATGCCAAGCCTATCAAACAACAACATCGACGCTTTTGTCCTGATATCATGAACGCCATCGATCAGGAGGTGGACAAACTCTTGACCAGCGGCTTCATCCGTGAAGAACAACACCCGAATTGGGTAGCCAATATTGTCCCTGTCACCAAGAAGAATGGGAAGATACGAGTTTGTATCGACTTCAGGGATCTCAATACTGCTTGCCCGAAGGACGAGTTCCCGCTTCCAATCACCAATGTGATGATCGACAACACATGTGGTTTCGAACGCATGTCTTTCATGGACGGGTATTCGGGCTACAACCAGATCAAGATGTTTCCCGATGATGTAAAACACACGTCATTCAGGACTCCGAAGGGTGTTTTCTGTTACACAGTGATGACCTTTGGCTTGAAGAACGAAGGTGCGACATACCAACGAGCTATGAGCACCATTTTTCGTCAGCATCTTCATAAGACAGTCGAATGCTACGTTGATGACATCGCAGTCAAGAGCCGTCTCAAAGGTGATCACCTACAAGACCTGAAGACAGTCTTCGATCTCATGCGAGCGCATCAACTCAAGATAAACCCCGCTAAATCCTTCCTAGGGGTTTCTAGCAGAAAGTTCTTGGGCTTTATTATTACGGCAAAAGGCATTCATGTCGATCCCGAGAAGACCAAAGCCATCCTTGACATGGACCCTCCGAAGAACCTCCGAGACCTTCGAGGCCTGCAAGGGCGTCTGGCATACATCCGGAGGTTTATAGCAAACCTTTCCGAAAAATGTCAACCCTTCACCCAGCTCATGAAGAAGGGAGTCTCTTATGTCTGGGCAGAGGAATGCCAAAAAGCTTTCGACGACATCAAGGCTTACCTGACGAGCCCGCCAGTCCTGGTGGCACCCGTCGCCGGCAAACCATTTCTCCTCTACGTCCGTGCCATGGATCATTCCCTCGGCGCTCTACTGGCTCAGAACAGCGATACAGGCTATGAGCAAGCTATCTACTACCTCAGTAGAACACTGATTGGGGCCGAACACCGGTACAATCTCGTCGAAAAGGAGTGCTTGGCGTTGGTATTTGCCATCCAGAAGACTCGCCATTATGTCTCGGGCCAGACAATTCATGTCATCTCCCGAGTCAATCCACTTAGAGTTCTCATGACGAAGCCGGGGTCATTGAACTCCCGACTAGCTACATGGGCGATCCTGCTAACGCCATACAACATGGTGTTCGTTCCACAAAAAGCCGTCGAGGGTCAGGCTCTGGCCGACTTTTTAGCTGCACACCCCATCCCAGAGTCCTCAAAACTCTATGAAGACATCCCGGATGAGGTCCAAGAATCAAACGTCACTGAAGAAAGCTCCGTCTGGCGGATGTTTTTCGATGGCGCTTCAAGAACAGGCCCAAAGGCCAAATCATCGCAGGAGTAGGGATAGTTTTAGTCTCCCCCGATCAGCTGGTCATCCAGCGTGCCTACTCCCTTTCGAAGCTGTGCTCCAACAATGTTGCCGAGTACAATGTGCTCATCATGGGACTCCAGCTGGCGCAACAACTGGGGGTGAATCATCTGGAAGCCTACGGTGACTCAAAACTCGTCGTAAACCAGATCAGAGGGCAATACGAAGTTCGCCATGAAGATCTGATCCCTTACCAAGAAGTTGCGTAGAACATTATTGTAGGAGCGTAAAAAGTGCTTCATAAGAATGAGTCAAAGATAAGGATCATTCCATTCAAATCGATCCACTTTACGTCCGAAATAGGCTAATCATTTTACGTCCGGGTCAAAGTTAATAATTTTATGCCCAAGACAGGCTAGCCACTTTTACGCTGGATAAAGCTGTCAAGTCTTGCATTTAATGCAAAGTCTGACATAAATATTTAATGATGGCATATATCACAGAAATCAAAGGGATTTGTTTTACACAGAGGCCCATTTGTCAGTTAGTATATGGACTGAGCCACTTTACGCTCATAATATGGCTTCTTTTACGCACAGAGACTATACAAGTTTTTACGATCAACGGTTGACGTGTGCGTAAGGTTTATTTGGGCTACTTTTACGCTCAAGGTTATTTAATAACCACTTTACGCGGGAAGTCTACATCAGGGCTATTGTACGCCCAGTCTACTACTTTACGCTCAGGGTATATTTGGGTTATTTTTACGTCCTATTCCAATTCAGAACGTGGTTTGCCTACATGGCTTTCATGCCACATATCTCGAAGAACGTGTGTACGTGCATCCTATTCGTACTGAAATGATGGGACACGTGTCAACGTATGCAGAGGATAACTCCAATCATGGGTGTCATTTGTTAGCGTAAAGACGGAACTTTTGCTGAGTGTTTACGCACAAGAAGCCAAGTCTATAAATAGACTAATTTTTCTCATATACACACAGAGAGAGAGAGGAGAGAATACATAGAGATCAGAGCCCAGAGACTTTGATTTTTTGGGAGCATTCTTCTTCAACTTTTCCTCCAGAACAGAGTGAAGCAAAGTCGGAAAGCATTCGGCCTCGCCATCAGTGCCCAAGTGCGTCGATACCTTTCTGGTGACTTAATTCTTCCAATTGTTCATCTTCTAGCAGTGATCTTCATCATCATCGTATGGTCCAAGGAACAAAGTGGTCATTTACAGATCAGACTTCCATAGCAATACTTCCCAGAATCAAATTTGTACTTCTTGTACTTTTTCTCGTTTTATTTTTAAAATCCGACTTCCAGGCATTTTGTTAAGTGAAACAAAAATGGCGACTCTGCTGGGGATGTCCTTCTCCTCTGACGAGGAGGTAATTGCTCAATACGATGATGTGTCGATTGGATCGACAAAGAAGACTCTGGTTGTACACTTCGACCAGACTGCTTATGAGAAAATGCTCCGAACTGGGGGTGGTTCTCGTCGCTCCAATGTTCAAAATTCTCACAAAGCACGAAAAGTTTAGATTCCTAAATCCAAAATAGCTTCTGATCTCTCTGTTGCTTCTGAGGGCAAGGGAATTCTTTCCACTCCTGTCGTAGGGGCTCCCGTTCGTAACGAGGCAGTCCTTACTTCAGCGTTGCACTCTAAGTGTGGCAAATTATCTTCCGTCTGTCACGGTGAAGATAATTAGGTTTTACGCCCAGTGGGTAAAAATCAAAATTTACGCTCAGTGCATAAGAACGAGTCTCCCATTTGTAATGAGGCAGACTCTAATGCTTGTGCTTCTAAGTGTAAAAATAAGTCTCCCGTCTGTGACGTGGTAGACACACAAAAATTACGCTCTTCACGTAAAGGAAAATCTCCCGTCCGTGACGAGGTAGATAATCAATTTTTATGCTCTACGCATAAAGGTAAGTCTCCTGTCTGTGACAGTGTAGATAAAATTCGCAACGATGTTTTAACATCTAACGTGAATGTACCTAAATGCATACAGCATAAAAATATTATTGGTAAAGCTTCAGTTCTACACAAACAGCCTTCTTATACAGCTCTACGCAAAGTACCAAACCTACAAATCACACGCAATGAAAATGGAGTTCTTAGTGCTCAAAAATCTCAAGATTTGCGTACACAACTCCAAACGCGTAGAAATATACAGTTTGGTTCTGCGAATGCAGCCAGTAATCTTCTTTATACACAAGGGACTAAATATTTTGTTACCCTAAATGTAATAAAGAAGACTACTCCTTCTACTCCTTCTGATTTACGTGAATTGCTAATGCAAAAGCGTAAAAATAGACAATCTCCCGTGACGCTCCCCCAAGAAAATCATCACTGTGAGTATCACCAGATTATGATCAAATGTTGTTGCTCGGCTTCCAGACGGTCAGTTTTTGATCGATTGAATTTTAATGCACCCAAACAACAAGCTGATGAGTTGTTATATGCGTCAGTCAACATGGCATCTCACACCAACAGAGGACGACGCCCTAGACGGAATACGTCCCAAACCCCAGGTCAATAACAATTCAACAGACTTCTTGATTCTTTTGAAGGAGTACTCGATCAAGAAGACAAAGACAATTGCAGACTTCTGATTCTGAAGCTGGGGGTACTCAATCTCTTGAGTCCGAAACTGATAGTGTTGATTCATACTTCTATACTAATCCTTTTGTATCTTTAAGAGAGGTTGAATCCTACGCTATTGGAGACGAACCAGAGATGTCATCTGTTAATACAGAACAACGTCTCACTGCTGTTGAGCAATTATTGAAAGACATGCTTAACATGATGCAAAGCATGCACCAGATAATAACAGCTCAACAAACTGCTCAACCAGCAATTATAACTCCGGTTCAGACAGCAGTACCAACTCAAGATAGCCAAGGGATTGATATACCTTTGAATATCCAAGAGCCTGCTGTTAACCAAAATTCTGCATCTCCAGATCCCATAATTCCAGAAGATATACCATCTTCGGTGGGGATTACGGTACAACCAACAACTTTTCAATCAAATGTGCTTCCACAAACCAGTGAAGCCATTCAAGCAGTGTGTGAGCTCAAAACACAATTTGAAGTTTTGAAGCAAAAGGATCAACTCCAGAGGTTAGGGATTAAGCAACCTTATCCTCCTCATTGGAATGATGTACCGTTCCACCGAAATTCAAGCCACAGTCCATGGTATTATTTGATGGAAAGGCTTCTCCTAGTCAGTATATCAATTACTTTGATATTATGAATGTACATTTGTAGAAGAATGATGCTCTTCTCACTAGAGTATTCATTGGATGCTTGACGGGTTCAGCTTACGACTGGTATCGTAGTTTACCCGACAATTGCATCTCGTCTTTTGACGAATTTAAGGCAATGTTTCTCTCCAGTTTCTATGAAGGAGGTATGGACATGAACATGTCCTCCTTAATAGAAATCAAGCAAAAGGAGAAAGAAGATACTCGGATGTTCATTGAACGGTTCCGACAGGCAACTTTAAAGATGCCCCCTGGTATGCCAGATTCAGCGCTGATTGATACATGTAAGATGAATCTGCGACCATCCATCGCTGTCTTCACGGGTTCTCAATTCACAGATTGGGCTTCGCTTATCATAGCAGCAGTTTTCGCCGAGACCAATGTTAGGTTGGCTCGTGAACATGGGATGATTTTCGCCTCTGAGGATAAAGGAAAGAAAAGTAATCCTGGTAATAATTCCGGTAATCGTAATATGAAAAGGAAAGACACTCTTATGGTCAATCTTTCCAAGAATAAAACGACGCCGAATAATCAGGAATCTTCCAGGTCAAAAGAAGAATACTCTTTTGACGAAAGTGATATCCCAGGGATATTCCAATGTCTGGTGAAGAGTGGCAAACTCCAGATTCCAGAGCCAAAGAGGCCCAATGAGGTGAATTTGACTGACAATCCCAAGTATTGTATCTATCATAGATACATTAATCATCCTACCAGTGCTTGCTATGTTTTGAAGAAGAAAATCCAAGAGCTGATAAATGGTGGTGCCATTGCTTTAACCAATGATTACCATACGGTTACAACCAATATGGTTTCTCTTCAATTTGGAGATTTTCCTCCACAACAAGTACCAGATGGAATTATCCCAATTTCGAAGGCGACGATGAAGATTTTGAATATCCCGCCTGCCAGGGAGGAAAATGAAGGATTGTTGCTTCTTACATTAAAAAATGGAGAAATTATGTGGGTACATCCTGAGTTAATACCTGAAATGGAAGATGAAGGTAAAACTTCAAAATCCAAGAAAGGTAAGAAAGTCAAATCCTGCAACATGATTTCTCATGTTATTCCAGATCCTGATGATTTGGATCATCTATGGGACGGCATTCCTTTGGAAAATAGACTGAGAGGATTGAACATATGTCCTCCAAGTCTGGCTCCTCCTGCCAAGCTCAAGCTTACTCATCAACAGTGGCTAGCCATGAATAGTGTTCCTTTATACAGGGCACAACAAGTCTTTGCTGCTTATGAAAAGGCTCCTACAGGGATTTTTCCTCGTATCCTAAATCCTTTTCCTCCCGTAGTTGTAGAGACGGTTATTCCTCATTCTCCTGTAGTTCCAGGGATTTCTTCTCCTTCCTCTATGGAACCACCTGTTGAAAGTCCACTGCCTACTCACTTGTACAGTCAACAATCTATCCTTCTCATGAAGAAGATGGGTTATGATTTTCAAAAGGCAGAAGGTTTGAATTATGATAAAGGGATACGACTTCCTTTACAAATTCAAAGTCAAAAATCTACTGTTGGATTGGGTTCTGAGGTTCCTCATAACAATCCTCACAAGAAGAAGGCTAAAGAAAGGAAGATTAAATCCTGCAATATGGTACTTCCTTCTTCTGAGTCTGAAGAAGAAACTTTTGCTGGTACAAGATCTGGAAAAGAGTACCACAAAGATTATGAAGGATCCTCCAAGGAAGCTGAGAATGCTGAAACACCATTAACTCAACCGTCTCTTGCTCCTGCTGTGGTTGAAAAGGGAAAACAGAAAGCGGTACGCTTCGATGTCCCATTGAAGTCTACTTCCAGTCAGGGGGTGGTGATGAAACCCTATAAATTTGATATTTTAGCCCAGTTAGCTAATACTCCGGCTAGATTATCTATCTTCGAGCTGCTTCGTCTTTCTAGAGAAAGCCGTAAAAATTTGAGTGAAGCTTTGCTTCAAGCTGATTCCTGCTTAGCTCAACTCAAGACTCCTGACAATATACCAGTATCATGCCCGCAAGGTCATAGTGTGATGGAAGCAATTCCTAACATCACCTTCACAAAAGAGGATATGCTATTGAAACATAACAAGCATGATAGGCCTTTGTGTTACACTGGGTATATCGAATCCATTGAAGTTGACAGAATTTACATTGATCCTGGGCCTTCCACTAGCATAATTCTTCAAAGTATGCTAAGACCATTGAGGATTCCTACTAGTGATCTGACTTACACTAGTACCACAATAGTTGGTTTCAACTCTGGAAAGAGCAAACCACTGGGGAAGATTCGTCTAAAGATTCAGATTGGTGATCTTCGAACTATGGCAACATTTTATATTATTAACTCAGACGTATCCTATAATATTCTTCTTGGAAGACCATGGTTACATGAGCATAACATCGTGCCTTCGACTCTCCACCAGTGCTTCAAGTATGTGGATCCCCAAGGGGTTGTGAAGACTGAGTTTGCTGATATCAATCCTTTCAAAGGTGTTGAAGCCTATTTTTTCGACTCAAGGCTCTACAAACAAGAGCATGTGAAGGAGATATCAGATATGGCTGAAGATCAATCATCTGCTGAAGACCAGTCTGTTAACGAAGATTCGCCAGAAGAGCAACCTTTGAATATCAAAGTCAAAGGGAGAATCTAACCCCAATCTGTCAACAATCAACCTTTGATGATCAAGGTCAAAGGAAGAACTCAAGCTTCATCTGAGGAATCAGTAAATGTTCCTGTTAAAAGCCAAGTTCAACCTCTTGTGATCAAAGTCAAAGGGCATACATTTCGTACGAATGATCCAGAACCTCCTTTGATTGTCAATCTTGGCAAATCTACGCAGAAGACGGATGATAATCCACTAGTGATTAATCCAAAACGTAGTAGTCAAATTATAAATGATGTAAATATTGATCATTCTGTACTTTTTGATATTAATGAAGATTTCTTTTTCGAGTATATGGCTGTCAAGTTTATTGAAAGAATGACTTTATCTTCTGATAATCAAAGTCATCAATATAAAGACGACATAGACACAGAGAAAACCTTATACATTGACAATAAAAAAAATTCTTTTCCTCCTCATGTCGATGTTGGACCGTATGCTCAAAGGTTTCTAACATCTTTTCCCTATCTTCTTACTGTAGCCGCTTAATCGCAAGTTTGTGTAACTTATAGACGTCACAAAGAATCTTATTTTGTGGTTCCGTCTAATAAGAAAAACAAGCGCCAAATTGTGTTTGGCCTGGCTAGAAATATCCCTGTTGCTCAGGCAGATGATTTGAGAGATAAAGATAAAGGAAGAATCCGAATTGACAGATATAGTCAACAATCTCTTAAAATTATCCAGAATATGGGATATGATTTAAAGACTATACAATGTCTCAATCAAAGTAAAGGTAGACGACTACCATTATGTGGTGATCCGTTTTACCAGAAGACTCGTCATGGATTGGGATATGATCCGTCCCATATGTTTAATGACGATATACAAGAAAAATTCTCTTCTAGCTCTTCACAATCATCAGATTCAGAAGAAATCCGATTCATTGAATCCGATATTTCTCACTCCTCGTATGTTAAAGGAGACTATGATGATGAATCTGAGCAAATATTTTCAGCTTACATGGTTCAAATTGATGATGAATCCGAGCCATTTGAGAATGATCCTTGGGCCATATTGGTTCATTCATTCTTTCATTAATATTGACATATCTATCCTCTTAATCCCCAGCTACCAAGGTTTGGTTAAGCTGATTACTCGTCTCTTCGAAGAGAAATTTTGATCTTCTATCTTACCAGTTGATAAAAAAAAGTAGATTTATTATTTATCATGTCCTCAACACCTCTGGATAAATGTTAGATCTACTCGCTTTTTCTATCTATCATGTTCCTTCTACCTCTGCATAGATATTAATCTACTTTTCTCTGAGTTCTTACATACTGTCATGTCAATATTACCTCTGATAGTATTACATACTCTAAAACAGAAAGTAAGATTTGATTATCTATCATGTCCATATTACCTCTGAATAGATACAAAGACTTGTCATGTTCATATAACCACTGATAAGTATTTTCCGCCTCATACCTATGGGGATCACAAAATAAATATTTCATTCATTCCTTGTGAAAACATTACAAAAATGAATGAGATAAAAGATGACAAGGAGTTCTTCTAAGGTGGAGTAGAAACATCTTGAAGCAACTTCTGTAGTTCTGCCAGTCGCTTTTCATGAGAACTCACAACCTTTTTAGTATCCTCAGCGCTTCTTCTTCAGGAGTTTTCCCTGACTCTACTAAGAAAGCAAAGATGTCTTGTGGTGGCTTGGGAGTAGAAGAGCTTTCACTTACTTCGGTTGGGCCTGTCATAATTGGTTCAATCGGGCACGTCTCAATGATGCTCTCAACTTTCTCGGAGACTTCATTCTTTTGCTGCATATCCTTGGAAGATATTTCTAATAGAGGAGTGGAAATAAGAATGAAAAGTTACAAAGATTTCTCACCTATTTTATAGGAGAGATCTGTTGATGAACTGGTCTTTGAAAACAACCTTTCATTCCCGAAAAGGTCTGTCCGTTCATTTTTATCAGGTTCATCCATTTAATTATGGAATTGAACCAATATTTTCTTTTCCCGAAAGTTATGTTGATTCATTTATCCATTAATATGGACATATATGCTCATGACGTCTGTCTCCTTATTCCCCAGCTACCATGGTTTGGTTAAGCTGATTTCTTGTTTCCTTGGAGAGGGATTTTTAATCTTCTATTTTATCAATTGATAAAAAAATAGGATTCGTTATTTATCATGTTTTCATGACATCTGAATAAATATTAAATCTACTTACTTTTCTTATCTATCATTTCCATTCGACCTCTGCATAGATATTAATCTATTTTTCTTTGAGTTCTTACATGCTGTCATGTCCATAATACCTCTGATAGTATTGTATACTCTAAACAGAAAACAAGACTTTATTATCTATCATGTCCATACTACTTTTGGATAGATACAAATCATTGATCATAGAAGACTTGTTATTCTCATTCTCATTTCATCATAAAAGTCTATTACATTTCTTAGAATTTCTTACAAATCATAATGAAAATCTATTACAATCTTAGATTTTCATTCTATATAACAACGATGACCTAATCGAGATCTATTTCTTCTTTGGATCTTCTTCTTTGGATTCGTTGTTGGTGTCAATTCCTTACTGTCTGAGCCTCAATGGCGACCAGAACAGAAGGAATCAAACTCTGGTCTTCTCTCTCAGACGAGAGGAGAATCCCAGAGTATGGCAGCCCGAAGACGTATTGCTGCCAATACAACTGGTGGAGGAGTGGCGGCCTCTCAAAGGAGATAGGAATGTATCCAGTATTGGGATACGATTCCTAGTTCTGCCGTGAAAGGAACTCTACTACCCAATTTCTTGGGATAGAGTTGACTCCACCATCCAACTCTCTATGTATAAAGGCTCTTCCTACCAACAGAGGAAGACCCTTCTTTCCCACGAAGAGTTCTGAGTTGTCTGATTCGCGCGTCAAAAGCGCATGAGCTCCCTGATGTTGATGTCAGAAGAACGCTCCTCACAGCGTCAAAGTCGCCAATACCGGTTCTGGAAAAGCTCTTCAGCCAAATTTCTGCAGAAAACAACACAGAAGAAATGTTTTAGACAGAAGTATCATCAGACGCGTATTAGATGCTTACGCATCTTGTTTTATCTTCAACAGGCAACAAGACTTTACGCTTGATGTTTTTTTTACGTCCGTGATTCATGAGCATTCAATCAACAGGGCTCTCTATGCCAGTGTCTCATGTCCACCCTATTCAACAAGGCTTTTACGCTATTATTTCATGTGCTCCTCATTTCAACAAGGCTCTTTTACGCCAACGTTTTTAGGAGTATATTTTTCAACAGAGCTTTTTACGCATGTGCATCTTTTCTTCGAAGTTTTACATCTATCAAGGATTTACGCTCGTGAGTATCTGTTTTTCAACAAAAAGATCAAAGGCAAACAATGGTTTATGACCAAACTTACCATAAAGGCCAAATGGTTTGGCTCTGGTTGAATCAGTATCTGGTGACCGAGCGTACAGAAGAACCACATCAGAAAGGATCATCATTTGTTGAAGCGTGAATTCTTGCAAAGAGGCGGAAAGCTATCTCCAGAAAAATGACAATGAGAATAAGGATGTATAAAACATTCTCTAAACTCAGCTATTTATAAGGGTTGAGGAAACGGTTGGTATGAGTCTATTTCGGGAAAAGATCCTACTAGATAGGCGCTCATAACAGATGCCACGTGTTGTTTTGTTTCTCTTGAGAATAAACAACCATAAATGCAGTTAAAGAAGTGTTGAACAGTTCTATGTACCAACAGATGAGATTAACATCAAGATTTTATTTATAAAAAGGGGGGAGTGGACCCCTACATATAAAAGAGTCGCAATACATGGAATATTATTTTTTCTCTCCTTCGTTGGGCTGACGAAGGGAGGCACCTAAGTCGTGCATGTTGCGAATCCCGGAGCGACGCATCAAATTAAGAAACGCTTCTGCATCTCATGATCCCTCATACGCAGTTGGAGGACCACCATCGATGCGACTGAAGACTGCTGGTGTCTGTCCAAAGCACCCTACAAAATTGCGTGCTCGCTCAAAATCAAGCCTGGAGCTAGAAGCCTCTTCATTGTTAATCTCTTTCTTTGGCTCCATGTCACTATGAAGATGAATAGCAAGAATGAAGAATTCCTCTTGATTTATACAATCAAATCAACTCTTCATATTCCTTATGGGAAGCTGCTCATTATTAATGCAAACTCGGGGAGGTGAAAAGTCATTCGAAAGTTTTAAGAAGAAAATTCATTGTAACGGTTAAGTGTTGACCGACATTTTACGCCGACTGTTGGATATCCCCACTTTTACACGAATGACTGTTGAGTATCCCGAATTTTACGCTGACTGGTCAAATCTCAACTTTTACGCTTCTGTTCAAAGTGTTTCAAATTTTGAAGATATTTGAAAACTTTGAAGGGGGTCTTGTAGGAGCGTAAAAAGTGCTTCATAAGAATGAGTCAAAGATAAGGATCATTCCATTCAAATCGATCCACTTTACGCCCGAAACAAGCTAATCATTTTACGCCCGGGTCAAAGTTAATAATTTTACGCCCAAGACAGGCTAGCCACTTTTGCGCTGGACAAAGCTGTCAAGTCTTGCATTTAATGCAAAGTCTGACATAAAGATTTAATGATGGCATATATCACAGAAATCAAAGGGATTTGTTTTACACAGAGGCCCATTTGTCGGTTAGTATGTGGACTGAGCCACTTTACGCTCATAATATGGCTTCTTTTACGCACGGAGACTATACGAGTTTTTACGCTCAACGGTTGACGTGTGCGTAAGGTTTATTTGGGCTACTTTTACGCTCAAGGTTATTTAATAACCACTTTACGCGGGAAGTCTACATCAGGGCTATTGTACGCCCAGTCTACTACTTTACGCTCAGGGTATATTTAGGTTATTTTTACGTCCTATTCCAATTCAGAACATGGTTTACGTACATGGCTTTCATGCCACATATCTCGAAGAACGTGTGTACGTGCATCCTATTCTTACTGAAATAATGGGACACGTGTTAACGTATGCAGAGGATAACTCCAATCATGGGTGGCAGTTGTTAGTGTAAAGACGGTACTTTTGCTGAGTGTTTACGCACAAGAAGCCAAGTCTATAAATAGACTGATTTTTCTCATATACACACACAGAGAGAGAGAGAGGAGAGAATACATAGAGATCAGAGCCCAGAGACTTTGATTTTTTGGGAGCATTCTTCTTCAACTTTTCCTCCAGAACAGAGTGAAGCAAAGCAGGAAAGCATTCGGCCTCGCCATCAGTGCCCAAGTGCGCCGATACCTTTCTGGTGACTTAATTCTTCCAATTGTTCATCTTCTAGCAGTGATCTTCATCATCATCGTATGGTCCAAGGAACAAAGTGGTTATTTACAGATCAGATTTCTATAGCAATACTTCCCAGAATCAAATTTGTACTTCTTATATTTTTTTTCGTTTTATTTTCAAAATTCGACTTCCAGGCATTTTGTTAAGTGAAACAATCTTTTCAACCTTCACCAAGTTTTTCATCGAACATGTACCTCGTGTACAAAATCTGGAGGCTGACGCCCTGGCTGGCCTCGCAGCCTCATTGGCAGCACCCTTCGGGACTCAACACTACGTTAGGATAATTGGTCGAGACTTGGTCTGTCCTAAAAACAACCTATGCTCGCAAATGGCCCATGCCATGTCAACAAGTGCTGGTGTTAATGTCCGAGACTGGAGGTTCCCGTTCATCAACTTCGCTGTCTACGGAATTCTCCCAGAAGACCCGAAAGAAGCCGTCTCAGTCAGGAGGCGCTCCCTTCGATTCTATTACGATACAGCTACTAAAATGCTCTACCGACGCTCCTACGATGGACTTCTCCTGCGATGTCTGTCCAACAAAGAAGCAGTCGAAGCCCTTCGAGAAGCTCACGATGGAACCTGCGGGGCCCGTCAACCTGGCCCTAAGTTGTAGGATCGACTACGACGTATGGGCTACTACTGGCCAACCATGGCCGCTGACGCTGTCAACTATGCTAAAAAGTGCCATGCGTGCCAGCTTCACGCAGACTTCATCCATACACCGTTAGAACTACTACATCCTACGGTCGCCTCTTGGCCCTTTGAAGCTTGGGGCATGGACATTGTAGGACCGATCACCCCTCCTTCATCGAGGGGACAACGCTTCATCTTAGCCATCAACGACTACTTCTCTAAATGGGCAGAAGCAGTTCTACTGGCGGAAATGAAGAGCTCTAGGGTGATCAGCTTCATCAAGCACCATGTCATCTACCGTTTCGGGGTACCCCGGAGGATTATCCACGATAACGGTCTTCAGTTCATCAGTCATGTTTTCAGCAGATTCTGTAACAAGAATCGCATTCAAAACGTGGCCTCAACCGCCTACAATCCGACAGCAAACGGATTGGCCGAGGCGTTCAACAAAACTATCATCAGGCTACTCAAAAGGGTCGTATCATCCAATAAACGCGACTGGGACAAAAAGCTTGGCGAATGTCTTTGGGCCTACCGCACAATGGTATGGACCCCGACAGGCAACACACCATTCTCCATGGTCTACGGGAGCGAAGCGGTACTACCTCTCGAGATCCAGATACCCTCACTCCGTGTAGCAATCACAAACCAACTCACAGGAGAGGATAATCAATGTCGTCGTCTGCGAGAACTGGAGGCACTTGACGAAAAGCGTCTCCTTGCTCAACAACGCATCGAACTCTACCAAGCCCGTATATCACAGGCTTTCAACAAGAAAGTCAAGCAGAGGACTTTTCAAGTAGGCGGCCTAGTTCTGGCAGTCAGGAGGCCGATGGTGTTGACTCACAAGACGCCAGGAAAGTTCGAGCCCAAGTGGGAAGGACCTTTCATCATAGAGACGGTATACTCAAACGGTGCTTACCGCCTCGCTAAACCCAATGGGGACTTGTTCATGATGCCCATCAACGGCAAGTTCCTAAAGAAGTACTACTCTTGATATCTTTCAGACATGTACTTCCACAAGGGGATCGGTGGACCCAATTATCAGGGCTCACATACAATTCCATTCCACAAAATTATACGCTTTCGGAACCCAGCTGTTCCGTGGCATCATCCAGTAGAAGGACAACCATGTCCACATTACCTCTGAGTTGTTCCCCTACGCCATACAAAGCGGAATCTTACACTCCGTAAGACTACGCTACCCATCATATTTACCACGTCCACATTACCTCTGAGTAAACTTCCCGTACAGACAACTCCTGCGTTGCCGTACATTGATCGCAGAACTTCTACGTCCACATTACCTCTGAGTAGTTCTGCGTACCCCCCAGAATCATTCCTACCACGTCCATAACACCTCTGAGTAGGAAGATTCCATTATTTGAATTCCATATTTGCCACGTCCACATCACCTCTGAGCAAACATGTTGGGTCTCTCAAACTTATTATCTGTACCTAAAAACCAAGGTGCGTAAAAGATAATAGGTCCACACAAATCATCAAGTTCATGACAACAAAAATGAACACACCACAAAAACTTTGTATTCTTTATTTTCAAAAAAAGTAAAGAGTTACACTCCCCAGCAAGAGTTGCAAATACACAAAAAAGAAGAGACTACAATCCCTAAACCTCATCGGGGTTGGCCGAAAGTTCTTTAATCCGACACCTCAAGTCTGTCGCCCGAGTCTCCACAGTCGCTAGGACCCGACGTTCAGCTTCTTGACGCATCGCTTCTATGGCTTCAGGAGAAGTGTCATCCTTATGCTTCTCAACCAACTGTTGCCGTTGCTGAGCCAGGGTAAGAGCCCGGTGGGTGAAAGCTGCTTCCTCTTTCTTAAATGCTACATGTTCATCTTGGACACGCTCAACATCTAATAGGAGTCGGGCCCGCTGGTCCTCAAGGCGACGAATTTGGGCATCAACCTCCGCGATACTAGCATCCAACGCAGCTCGCAACTCCACCTTCTCCTGCGTGGACTGAGACAACCGCTCCACTGCAGCTTTAGTGTCAGCCACTTCGCGTTCCCAGACACTCACGGTGGCCTGATAAGAGGACTCAGTCTCAGCGATCAACTTTTTCTTTTTCGCATCTATCAGGACGGAGAGATTATTTCGCTGATACACTGAAACTCAGAAAGCCGCTGGTCCAGCTCGGCCACCGAGGCCTCCAGAATGTCGGCCATATGATCATGGCTCTGGTGCGAATGTATCAAACTGATATGAGGCAGTGCCAGAGTTTTTGTCGTTGTAAAGCTCCTATTGGAATCTATCACTGCCGATACGCCCCCTCTGCAGCATCTTGTACACCGCCTCGATGATGAACTTCACATATTCATCTGCATCCGCCAGCACCTGCGGCGTCATAGCAGGGGTCGGAGGAGCTACTCTAGATGGCAGACCAGAAGAAGGCCTGTCGGCCTCAACCTGCGAGACTGGAATCTCAGCATCAACAGGCTCTTCCTCAACAGGGGCTTGACTACTAGCCCGAGGAGCCAAAAGAACAGAAGGAGCCGGGAGAGGCGTCGATATCGTACCCCAAGTAGAAGGAGCAACAGAGGGTTCCGCCAAACCCTTACCCTTCTCAAGCTCGGAAGGACCACCAACGTCAGCGGCTACCTCATCCGTCCCCAACGCACTATCAGCAGGCAGTACGGGACATTCCCCCCCGACAAAGCAGTGAGATCAGCACTTGTCTCCTGACTCGACCCCCTTGAAGTCAGGATTGGCAGACGACTCTAACTTTCACCATCAAATCCCTCCGCGGGGATAGGATCTGTCGTTTCCTCCCGATCGGGAGCCACCTCAGCCTCCGCTGCTGAGTCTGGGGTAGGGCTCGGCAACGCTGCAGCCGACCTTCCCTCATCATGATAGGGAGGGGAATCAACCCTCTCCTCTGTTACAATCACATCTGTTGTCCCCGCAACAGGCTCATGCATTTCTGGAGGAACGTCATCTGAAGACGACGAACTCCACCCTACTTTATCATCGGGAAGCCCCGTGTCTGCTGGACCCTCGGTGTCCAAGGTTCCCGCGGCGGCCTTCATCATCTCAGAAGCTGCTGCATCCTCATCTTCCCTTCTAACATAATCTGGGGATGCCGAAATCTCCACAACAACGATATCATCTGGATTCTCCTCCATGGGAGACATCATAATTGGCGGAATACGCTCTTCAGATGATCCCGCCACCTTTTTTGGCCTGCTGCCACCAGACTTTGGAGTACGGGGTCTCCTTTTTAGCGGCTCCTACAAAAAGAAAGCATAGGTCACATGAAATGCTGAACCTAAACCAGACTATGTGGGACATCCTTACCTCCACAGGTGCTGAGTCCGATGACACTGTCGGTGACGATGCTTTCTTCTGCCTCTTTGACGCAGAAGAGCCAGCCTCTATATCTGCATGCCTTTTCGGTTGATCGATCGAGGATACGGCAGGGGCACCTCGATAACCCACCTCTGGCGGACGGTACGATCGAGCCTTCGCCAATATGTTCTCGGTCACCTCAAACTGGGTGCCTGTAATAAGACTGGTCTCCCTATCATATCTGGGAGGCACGGCATCCATAACACAGTAAAATTTGGCGGCCGAGAAAAGAATCGGCGGCCGCGGATTCTGGACGGACAGCGTAAAGCGAGCTCCGGTACATCCGGCATTGTAGTAATGCCAAGCTCCTGCACCATCCAGCAAACTTCCAGTATACCCCAGGTTGATACTAGGGTTATCCAACATCAACTGAACACAGCCGAATTATCATGCAAAACGGCTCGGTAAATACGGTTCCAGGTAATATTGGTTCCTGTTCTGGTACACCAGATGGGACGGCCAGATACTTTGCAACCAGCAGAATCCCCATGGAGGCAGAGTGGTGGCATCTTCACCCGAATCCATTAAGACTTCATTGGCCTCAAAATCCGAAAAGACAGGACCAACTTTGGTGATCTCCCACCCCTGAAGGTGGGATAAAACTTTCCTGCAAACAGGAACGCCAGTATGCAACCAGCTCCTCTGGTGGAAACGGCGGAGGAATGCATCCCCGGCCCTATGATCCTTTTTCGAGCCCGAACTCATTACATTGGGATGGTGTAAAATTAACCACCCTATCAAATAGTGAAATGGCAGTTCGGCGCGGGGGAAGTTGTCATTTCTACCTCGTGAACCACATTTCTCGTAAATTCTCGTAAACCTCGTAGCAGGTTACACACCATCGCGGGGAGTAGAGCCAGGCGCCGGCCAAAAACCAACTTCACAGCTGGCAGGATTAGGTTCTGGGTCACCCTCTCTACAGAGCCTGACACGCCCGAGAAGATGTAATCCCGAAGACAAACCATCAGATACGCAGCTAACACTGCTTTCGACGACATCCGATGAGTAAGGTACCAGAAACAGCTATATGAGCGTTCATCCGACTGCCGATCCTCGTTCTCTTGGAGATTCTTCTCACCCAACCTGCTTATTTCGGAAAGCACCTCGCTACGGGAAAGCGCTGGCTGAGTGGTAAACTGAGAGGGATCCTCCTTGTCTTGCTTAAAGACGTAATCTCTCCAAGCGGTCACATGAGGCTGCGACCCGCTCTTATCCCTCTTCTGCATATAATAATGATGACTCGCCACTTCCTTGAAGATGGCCATCATCTCCTCGGCTTTGTCCCCCAGGACTTGGAACTCCTCGTTGGTCGAGAAGTATTCCTCGTACGGTTTCGAGCCCCAGGAAAGCTTGGATACCTCGTACATCTCATGGAGAGCCAACCCCAACTCCCCCACCGGAGTGAAAAAAGACCTGGTCTGGGTGTTAAACATCTCTAGAAGCGCGAGGAACATATGCCTGTTAATGTCAACGCCTGCCTGAGTAGCACGAATTGCGGCAATCAGCCCAATCTCTCGGAGTTCAGTTTGAAACCACGACAGGATCCAGAGTATCAGTTTGTCCCATTTGGAAACATAATGACACCAACCCTCTACCCAAAATTTACCTTTCGGGTATGATCGCTCTATCAATAACATACGATTTGCAAAAGTCAAGGCACCAAAGGCAAATGTATTGATGGGAACATCACTGTAAATGCTCCCAGGACGTAGAGTCCGCCAGGTGAAAGAAGGCCCAGACCGCATGGCGACCAAAGTATCCCTTTGATCGGAGGTAGAGTTGTAAGCCCCCTGAATTTCAGGGTTTATTTTCATTTTTCTGCATAAATTATTTTCGATAAATGTTTTATTATTTAATTGTTTAGATCATTAATGTACCTTTCTGTGAATTTGACTTCTGGAGCGACAGGGATGCCAATCTCTGGAAACTCTCTTCACGAGTTTTGAAGTAGACAAGATTATCTTCGTTTTGATATATCATGTCCCACTTGAACTCGTTTCCTTGTGCTCTTTTTGTATCGCGCAACTCCGGGTCAACTTAGACCAATTAATCATTGAATAATTATTCCCACTTTTATTTTTGATCGTCGTTTACACGTTGCCGTAACTTTTAATTTAGGAGCACGAGACCAGTCATTTTATCAGAACCAACTTATCATAAATGATCTACTCGAGACGCTCTTCACCCATGACCTTCGTATCCCACTCAGACACTCCATTTTGTGCTCCATTTCCTTCGCACAATTTTCGGTTCAATTTAGGACAATTAATTATCATCCGTAAAATCTGATTTATTTTCCAATTTAATTTCGGGATCCGACATCGATCCAACCTGTCAACCCGAAGTATGGACGTGGCCCACTTGAAGCCTACTACCCACATGAAACTTGTGTCCCATTTATTGGAGTCCCCGCATGTTGTTTATTTATCCATGATTATAAATCTCAATTTTAATTCCATTATTGCACCCGGTCCGATTTTGACTCAACCCGGTTCGACCGAACCCGAACCCAAGCTCCCTGTTGTCCTCTCATGACTGCCCAAGTACCCCACATAATTTCCCTATTTTTTCCTATTTTGGAAATATCCACTTTTCTCTCTCCCCTCTCTCTCTCTCTAAATATTTCTCTCTCTCTCTCTATATATATATATATATATATATACCTACATATATATATATATTATATATATATATGGATAACTCCCTCTCTCTCTCATCCTCACTACACTCTCTCTCACAACCCCCTCCAGTCGACCTACTTTCCCCCCCTCTCTCTATACTTTTCTCTCTCTATCTCTCTTTATATATATATATATATATATATATATATATATATATATAAACATATCTAACTCTCTCTCCTACATCACCATTACAAACTCCACCTCACCACACTCTCTCTCACAACCCCATCACCAGCCGACTTCAACTCTTCAAATAATATCCCACTCTATTCTCACTCTCTTTCTCTATTCTTACTCTCTTTCTATATTATATATATGCACACATATACATCTCTCTCTCTTTTCTTTCAAACACACACAACACACCACCACCACCCCCCCACTCCCTGCACTCGGCCGAACACCCCCTAGTGGCCGAACATCACCACCACCCTCACCATCCTTCTCCCCTCTCCTCCATCTCCTCCTCCTCTTCTTCATCATCTTCCCCATCATCATCATCAAGCACCACCACCACCATTAAACCACCCCCACCACCTTCACCATCACCCGCACCACCGTGCCCTCGCCGCGCCCTCGCCGTGCTCTGGCCTAGCCTGCCGCCAGGCCAGGCCGCGCAGCCCCGCCCCACTGCGCGCGAGCAGCAGCCGCAGCGAGCAGTCGGCGCACGTGCGCGCGCGGGCTGTCACGCCGTCGCACGGCCGCCGTGGCCGTCCCCCTAGGCGCGCACCCCCGGCAACCTCCCCCATGGCCGCCACTTTCTTCCCCGATGCGCCGAATAGCCAATTCGTGCGTTTTGAACGAGATCCCGTCGGCGCGCGCGAGTTTGGAACTCAGAATTCGTGTCCCGTCGTAGCAACTTCGTGCATATTTTCTGGGAGATCCGACCGTTGGATCGGCGAACTCCTTGCTCCATCGCAATCTCGGTATATCCATCTTCACTCCTATCACTTTTCGTCCGTTAATTATGTCGTTTGATACCTCAAAACTGGCCACCAAGTTGACATTTTAAATTGAACTATTTTTGGACAGTTTCGTGGAGCCGACTTCGTCAGCTCGTAACTTTGCCGTCGCAGCTCCGGTTGACACACTACCAGTTCCTGTGCTGAGCTGGTATAACCATCTTCCTGTCTCCTTTAGATTTCGTTTCATTTTAAGCACGTTCGGTTGGTCGAATTCGACGCCAAAGTTGGCCGTCCGAATTCTTTAATTTGCACTTGTAAAATTTCATTTTTGAACCCGGGATTCTGGATTCAATTTCTGACACCACCAGTAGACTCGTGGCGTCGTTCTGGCATGTTTTCATATAAAATTTGCTTGATTTGGAGAACGTGGACCCTGGCACGTATTTCGGTGCAAAGCGGGTCCTACTTTTCGAGTCAACGGGTCACTTTGAGTTCGGCTCATCGAAATCTAATTCCGGATATATCGTTGAGTTCGTATCGTCATTCTGGACTCGTTGACATATAATTTGTTGAGTTTTGAAGACATTTGCTTTGGCACGCATTTCGGTGCAAACTGGATACCAAGTGTCCGCGTCAACATATCATTTTGAGATCGGCACATCGAAATTCCATTTCGGACATACCGTTGGGTTCGTATCATTATTCTGAATTCGTGGACATATAATTTGCTAGGTTTTGTAGACTTCTATCCCGACACGCTTTTCGGTGCAAAGTGTGTCCAACGGCGGACATTATTTTGACCCAAAATTACCGTTTTGCCCCTGTGTCCAAATTGGACTTATGGGTAGGCTATCCTAGCTGATTTGACCATTCTGGACACGTTGGTGATATTTATTTTATCATCTGACAACATCTGTAGATTTTGATTATGTATTATCCTTAATTTATAATTAATTATTTTTCCAAAAATTGTTACTTTCTGTTTTTGAATTTTTATATATATTTTAATTGCTGTAAAAATCGTGGAAAAATTATATTTAGATACTATGTTAATTTAGCTAATTTATTATAATTTTTCCAGTATTTAATAAGTACTTTTGGTATTTTATAAAAATGAGAAAACAGAACTCATTTTCAGTATATTTATGTTAGCTGATTTTTAATAAATATTTATGAGGGTTTATAAATTCCAAAAAAATTAGTATAAATTTCTATAATTAACAAGGATCATTTTGGTACTTTATTTTATATAATATTGATCTTTTTGTCTATCTCAAAAATTGTTGGAACTCAATGTACAGTTTGATTTATTTATTGAATAGTTACGACTTTCAATATTTTGTGTTGTTTTGAGTTATAGACGTATTGGATCTCACCCCGCACTAGTGTAAAGATCCTAGGAAATTAGTTTGGATATAGTGGCACTCCACATTAGACTTTTATGCTAGGTCCCCACTTGACTAGTATCCAGTTAGGAGTCGTGTCACACCACTAGTGATATCTTGATCATAGCTTAGAACTGAGTTTGTATATCACTATTGACAGGATACCGGACATCTATATCTTCGTACTAGTATTCTTGCTTTGCTCGAGGCAAGTACATCTACAAACTCATTTACTGTCTTTTAATGCTAGAACATGTATTAACCGAGATAGCAAGTTAAATCTTCACATGTTACATTAATTTAGTCCCTACCCTGCTTAGGACAGTTATCATATCTTCACATGTTTCTTACTGGTTCCCCGTACATGTTTCACTATGCTTATATCTGCCCGAGTATTCACATATTTTACTGCTCTCAGTACTTTCACCTGTTTTACTGCTATTAGTACCTACCGTGCTTTATACCGATCCCAGTATCTCTCACATGTTTTTACTGTTCTCGTATCTCTCACATGTTAGAATATGGGTTATGGAAAAACTGATAGTTGAGTACGTGATCATGCCCCCTATACAGTACCGAGCAAGGTTTCATTTTATATGTTACTGCGCCGTAGGCCTTACTCTTGAAGCTGTATTTGTACGTATGTACATCTATCGCCTTTACACTTGTACGGAAGTACATTTCATTATGTGCCCCAGCACATTGTACATCTATTGACCGATCACATACCTGCTACAGTTTTAAATATTACATATACATCTGTCTTTATGACACATGTATCCTTGCCATGATAGGTTATGAGATATGCCATGTTCCATGTGTTACTATGATATTGTGACCCCAGTTGTAACATGAGGCCATGTTTCTAGTATTTCCTGTTTTATAGACTTATCACACCATGATTCTTGTTGTACATCTCTTTCATTATATGTTCAGTACTTTAGTTGTAGAGGTTGTACTTGCTCCCGTCCTGACAGGATAACGTTGTAGGTTCACTTTTCGAGGATAAAATGCTATGTGTTACATATTATGGCACTGATTTTGAGGACCTGACTTTGCTCCAGTAGAGGCCCCAGCGGGAAACCTTTCTTAGTTATCTTTCTTGTGTTTTGGGACTTAGACTTTGTCTGTACTTATATTTGGATACTGGACTTTGTCTCCAGTTAGATACTTTGGTTATGTATTATTAAGTCTGTGCTTATTTACCTTCGCTTATAGATGCTGTGTTGTGATAAACTTTAAATGTGGTTTTAGAACTGTTAGCTGCTTAGATTCTTTATTGTCTATTCTTAGAACAGCTTACTACGCTTTGACCAAGCGTAGGCTGGACATGGCTCGGCCCGGCCCAACAATTTGGGTAACGGGTCGTGACATGTTTTTTTGGCGGCCCATGCAGGTCTCGACTTAAGTTGTTTGGTTATGTTATTGTACCAAGCATGCCTGCAATTAGGATCTAGGATAACTTGTTAACACTAGGGATAAACATTTAGAACACCTAGAGGATTACTAGGATTGCAACATAGGAGAACTCATCACAGCATAGGAGCGTTAGCTATAATTAGCCTCTTGTTTGTATTTCAGTGGGTCAATTTAGACCAAGTTTGTACCCTTGGGATGACCCCTGAGGATCTCACTCTAATCTTATCTTGAAATTTGTTTTCACCTGTTTTATTTGCTCTCCTCTAAATTCGTTGTTGAATTAATTTCTGATTTTCGTTGTTGACTTTGATCTTGCATCGTGATAAATTTTGTGGATCGAATTATGATATATCCTGATAAGGTAAACGTCTGCTTTAGTTATGGAGTTTAGAATTTATCGCAGCCATATTAGCTGGTATGACAAAAACATAGAGCCTGATTTTGGATATACTATCATATTCATAGAATTTAGATTTTCTTGCAGCCATACCGGTTGGCGTGGTAAGAAATCTAGATGATATGATGATAGGGTGTATACCTTAGTTATGGACTCCCTCGTTTATTGCATATAAGCTTACTGGTGTGGCGAAAATTCTGGCAACATGATTTCAGGAAGACGTGTATGGTTATCAGATCGTATCTTAACTTGGTTTACTTTGTTATGACCGAATGAGCAAGAATAAATTCTTATTATCATTCTTCCCCGTCTTGATTAACTCTGTTCTATCTACATCTACAACTAGGATTATAGGTTCTCTAGGATTCTCCAACAGGATTGTTTTCATGTTATCTTTTTGGACATAATTATTTTTGTGTTCCATCTTTCCTATGACTTGACTAAACTCTTTTTCGTTAACCTCTTGGATAATTCTTCTCGTTATGCATCTCGTTGTCTTCGTACCATTCTTGGAGATTTTTCGATAAACTTTCCTGTCTTGCTTGACCCTTTAAATTGTTTGGACACTATTATGGATTGCTTGACCTAGTCTTAGGCCTTGTTACCTTCTATTTGATAGACGACCGAAATAGCCAAACCTTGTTGACTGATCCTGTAGTATAATTATAAATGTAATGTGTGATTGTGATAAATACTTTTCCTAGGGATTGTTTAGATTAAGCTTATAGGACAAGTATGAGTGACTGACTGTAGCAGACTTGGAAACCATTAAGAACGATTGCATTTATAGTATGACTTGATGATAGGGTATCTAAGATGGAGAAATGAGATAGTATATTATTGTGACTATGGATTGAGGATTAGAATCTTGCACTTACAAATTGAAGATTTTGTATTTGTAGAATTTTTGTTGGTTATCTCTAGCTAATTGCATGTGATTAGAGGGTAGATCGATATGTGGATTGATATAGAATAAGTTAGAATGAGTTATCGTATTGCGTACGAGACCGGGAAAAACATCAGTTAAAAGGACATGGAACAAGACAAAGACATATGTACATTGATAATTAATAAATCGGGAGTTTGAAATCGAGGATTTATATTCGGAGGACTTGTTGAGTAAAAAGAAGAAGGCTCTACGCCAAGGATAAGAATTGAACGTATGATTTCAAAGAGAAGCTGTAGAAAAGGATTGACGACAAATAATGCAAAGGACATGTGGATTGATAGAATAAGGATACTTAGGATACGATAAGAAAATCAAGTATTTACAGTTGAGGTTGAAAATATGGATGATGATCAAGTATTGTTAGGTTTATGAACATACCTAGAGAATGACCTATAGTTTAGGGTATACATAAATGTTCATGATAGTATGGAAGATTCTAAAGGATATATGACGTAGTTTATGATAGAAGGACTTTGTTGAACCTAAACCAAAAAGATTGTAAGGAGAAACAGAAGAGATGATTACATGGATAGCAGTTTGAGTATCGTAGCCAGAGCAGCTACGTGTTATAGTTTGATCTATTGGATGATTTTTAATTTCGAGGACGAAATTTTTTTAAGGTGGGTAGGATGTAAGCCCCCTGAATTTCAGAGTTTATTTTTATTTTTCTGAATAAATTATTTTCGATAAATATTTTATTATTTAATTGTTTAGATCATTAATGTACCTTTCCGTGACTTTGACTTCTGGAGCGACAGGGATGCCAATCTCTGAAAACTCTCTTCACGAGTTTTGAAGTAGACAAGATTATCTTCGTTTTGATATATCATGTCCCACTTGAACTCGTTTTCTTGTGCTTTTTTTGTATCGTTCAACTCCGGGTCAACTTAGACCAATTAATCATTGAATAATTATTCCCACTTTTATTTTTGATCGTCGTTTACACGTTGCCGTGACTTTTAATTTAGGAGCACGAGACCAGTCATTTTCTCAGAACCAACTTCTCATAAATGATCTACTCGAGACGCTCTTCACCCATGACCTTCGTGTCCCACTCAGACACTCCATTTTGTGCTCCATTTCCTTCGCACAATTTTTGGTTCAATTTAGGACAATTAATTATCTACCGTAAAACCCGATTTATTTTCCAATTTAATTTTGGGACCCGACATCGATCCAACCTATCAACCCGAAGTATGGACGTGGGCCACTTGAAGCCTACTACCCACATGAAACTTGTGTCCCATTTATTGGAGTCCCCGCATGTTGTTTATTTATCCATGATTATAAATCTCAATTTTAATTCCATTATTGCACCCGGTCCGATTTTGACTCAACCCGGTTCGACCGAACCCGAACCCAAGCTCCCTGTTGTCCTCTCATGACTGCCCAAGTACCCAACATAATTTCCCTATTTTTTCCTATTTTAGAAATATCCACTTTTCTCTCTCCTCTCTCTCTCTAAATATTTCTCTATCTCTCTATATATATATACCTACATATATATATATATATATATATTATATATATGGATAACTCCCTCTCTCTCTCATCCTCACCATACTCTCTCTCACAACCCCCTCCAGCCGACCTACTTTCCCCCCCTCTCTCTATACTTTTCTCTCTCTATCTCTCTTTATATATATATATATATATATATATATATATATATATATATATATATATATATATATATAAACATATCTAACTCTCTCTCCTACATCACCATTACAAACTCTACCTCACCACACTCTCTCTCACAACCCCATCACCAGCCGACTTCAACCCCCCCTCTCTTCAAATAATATCCCACTATATTCTCACTCTCTTTCTCTATTCTTACTCTCTTTCTATATTATATATATGCACACATATACATCTCTCTCTCTTTTCTTTCAAACACACACAACACACCACCAACACCACCCCACTCCCTGCACTCGGCCGAACACCCCCTGGTGGCCGAACATCACCACCACCCTCACCATCCTTCTTCCTTCTCCTCCATCTCCTCCTCCTCTTATTCATCATCTTCCCCATCATCATCATCAAGCACCACCACCACCATTAAACCACCCCCACCACCTTCACCATCACCCGCGCCACCGCGCCCTCGCCGCGCCCTCGTCGTGCTCCGGCCTAGACCACCGCCAGGCCAGGCCGTGCAGCCCCACCCCACTGCGCGCGAGCAGCAGCCGCCAGCAGCGCACGATCAGAAGCCGCAGCGAGCAGTCGGCGCACGTGCGCGCGCGCGGGGGCCGCCGTCGTGCGCCGCCGCGCCGCCGCACGGCCGCCGTGGCCGTCCCCCTAGGCGTGCGCACCCCCGGCGACCTCCCCCATGGCCTCCACTTTCTTCCCCGATGCGCCGAATAGCCTATCCGTGCGTTTTGAACGAGATCCCGTCGGCGCGCGCGAGTTTGGAACTCAGAATTCGCGTCCCGTCGCAGCAACTTCATACGGATTTTTTGGAAGATCCGACCGTTGGATCGGCGAACTCCTTGCTCCGTCGCAATCTCGATATATCCATCTTCACTCCTATCAATTTTCGTCTGTTAATTATGTCGTTTGATACCTCAAAACTGGCCACCAAGTTGACGTTTTAAATTAAACTATTTTTGGACAGTTTTGTGGAGCCGACTTCGTCAGCTCGTAACTTCGCCGTCGCAGCTCCGGTTGATGCGCTATCAGTGCCTGTGCACAGCTGGTATAACCATCTTCCTGTCTCCTTTAGATTTCGTTTCATTTTAAGCACGTTCGGTTGGTCGAATTCGACGCCAAAGTTGGCCGTCCGAATTCTTTAATTTGCACTTGTAAAATTTCATTTTTGAACCCGAGACTCCGAATTCAATTTCTGACACCACCAGTAGACTCGTGGCGTCGTTCTGGCATATTTTCATATAAAATTTACTTGATTTGGAGAACGTGGGCCCTGGCACGCATTTCGGTGCAAAGCGGATCCCACTTTTCGAGTCAATGGGTCACTTTGAGTTCGGCTCATCGGAATCCAATTCCGGATATACCGTTGAGTTCGTATCGTCATTCTGGACTCGTTGACATATAATTTGCTGAGTTTTGAAGACATTTGCTCCGGCACGTATTTCGATGCAAACTGGATACCAAGTGTCTGCGTCAACGTATCATTTTGAGATCGGCACATCGGAATTCTATTTCGGACATACCGTTGGGTTCGTATCATCATTCTGAATTCGTGGACATGTAATTTGCTAGGTTTTGTAGACTTCTATCCTGATACGCTTTTCGGTGCAAAGTGTGTCCAACGGCGGACATCATTTTGACCCGAAATTACCGTTTTGCCCCTGTGTCCAAATTGGACGTATGGGTAGGCTATTCTAGCTGATTTGACCGTTCTGGACACGTTGGTGATATTTATTTTATCATCTGACAACATCTGTAGATTTTGATTATGTATTATCCTTAATTTATAATTAATTATTTTTCCAAAAATTGTTACTTTTTGTTTTTGAATTTTTGTATATATTTTAATTGCTGTAAAAATCTTGAAAAAATTATATTTAGATACTATGTTAATTTAGCTAATTTATTATAATTTTTTCAGTATTTAATAAGTACATTTGGTATTTTATAAAAATGGGAAAACAGAACTCATTTTTAGTATATTTATGTTAGCTGATTTTTAATAAATATTTATGAGGGTTTATAAATTCCAAAAAAATTAGTATAAATTTCTATAATTAACAAGGATCATTTTGGTACTTTATTTTATATAATATTGATCTTTTTGTCTATCTCAAAAATTATTGGAACTCAATGTACAGTTTGATTTATTTATTGAATAGTTACGACTTTCAATATTTTGTGTTGTTTTGAGTTATAGACGTATTGGATCTCACCCCGCACTAGTGTAAAGATCCTAGGAAATTAGTTTGGATATAGTGGCACTCCACATTAGACTTTTATGCTAGGTCCCCACTTGACTAGCATCCAGTTAGGAGTCGTGTCACACCACTAGTGATATCTTGATCATAGCTTAGAACTAAGTTTGTATATCACTATTGACAGGATACCGGACATCTATATCTTCGTACTAGTATTCTTTCTTTGCTCGAGGCAAGTACATCTACAAACTCATTTACTGTCTTTTAATGCTAGAACATGTATTAACCAAGGTAGCAAGTTAAATCTTCACATGTTACATTAATTTAGTCCCTACCCTGCTTAGGACAGTTATCATATCTTCACATGTTTCTTACTGGTTCCCCGTACATGTTTCACTATGCTTATATCTGCCCGAGTATTCACATGTTTTACTGCTCTCAGTACTTTCACATGTTTTACTGCTATTAGTACCTACCGTGCTTTATACCGATCCCAGTATCTCTCACATGTTTTTACTGTTCTCGTATCTCTCACATGTTAGAATATGGGTTATGGGGAAACTGATAGTTGAGTACGTGATCATGCCCCCTCTACAGTACCGAGCAAGGTTTAATTTTATATGTTACTGCGTCGTAGGCCTTACTCTCAAAGCTGTATTTGTACGTATGTACATCTATCGCCTTTACACTTGTACGGAAGTACATTTCATTATGTGCCCCAGCACATTGTACATCTATTGACCGATCATGTACCTGCTACAGTTTTAAATATTACATATACATCTGTCTTTATGACATATGTATCCTTGCCATGATAGATTATGAGATATGCCATGTTCCATGTGTTACTATGATATTGTGACCCCAGTTGTAACATGAGGCCATGTTTCTAGTATTTCCTGTTTTATAGACTTATCACACCATGTTTCTTGTTGTACATCTCTTTCATTATATGTTCAGTACTTTAGTTGTAGAGGTTGTACTTGCTCCCGTCCTGACAGGATAACGTTGTAGGTTCAATTTTCGAGGATGAAATGCTATGTGTTACATATTATGGCACTGATTTTGAGGACCTGACTTTGCTCCAGTAGAGGCCCCAGCGGGAAACCTTGCTTAGTTATCTTTCTTGTGTTTTGGGACTTAGACTTTGTCTGTACTTATATTTGGATACTGGACTTTGTCTCCAGTTAGATACTTTGGTTATGTATTATTAAGTCTATGCTTATTTACCTTCGCTTATAGATGCTGTGTTGTGATGAACTTTAAATGTGGTTTTAGAACTGTTAGCTGCTTAGATTCTTTATTGTCTATTCTTAGAACAGCTTACTACGCTTTGACCAAGCGTAGGCTGGACATGGCTCGGCCCGGCCCAACAATTTAGGTAACGGGTCGTGACAAGAGTCGATCTTGATGATACCTGCCACCGCTCCCCTCTGAGATGGGATTAGCTCCCAAGACATCCTCCTCTTGGAAGCAAGACGACAGAAAGCCGTCAAGGGCCATTGACGTTCAAGTTGCTTAACAGTCATATGCACTCCTCTTGCTGTAAAGAACCAATCTTCCTTGACCTTCAACACCTTTGCTTCAATAGAAGTAAGACGGTCCCCAAACAGGAAATCAAGTTTCAGGAAGGTCACTTTATCAGAAGTGGCAGATTTCTAAACGCCACGCTCCATCATCCGTTTGAGGAACCCATGCGGTTGTTCCCAGATTTGAGTCATTCTTTCGGGAGGCTGATCCAGCATAATAGCAGCTTGAGCAGGGTTTATCACCTCCTCATCGTAATCTACTCCCATCTGGCAGAGGGCAGCATCCAGAAGCACTTCATTCAAGAGTGGAACAGTCATCGACACTGATGGTCAACAAAGAAGGCAAAGATTCAGGGATGTTAGAAACAACAAAAGAATCTGAGCCTCGTTCTCATCAAAAGCGCATAAGGCTCAGGCGCATTTAAAAAAGAAGCTTCGACGCATCATCAGGGTCTAAACCCATGCGCGTCAACAGTGAAGCTTCAACGCATCATCAGGGTCTAAACCCATGCGCGTTAGCAGTGGAGCTTCGGTGCATCTTCAAGGCTTAAACCCATGTGCGTCAGCTTCGACGCATCATCAGGGTCTAAACCCATACGCGTCAGCAGTGGAGCTTCGGCGCATCTTTAGGGCTTAAACCCATGCGCGTCAGCAATAGAGCTTCGGTGCATCTTCAGGGCCTAAATCCATGCGCGTCAGCAATGGAGCTTCGGCGCATCTTCAGGGCTTAAACCCATGTGCTTCAGCAGTGTAGCTTCGGCGCATCTTCAGGGCTTAAACCCATGCGCGTCGACGAAAAAAAAACCTTGGCACATCATCAGGATTCAAGGTCCATGCGCATCGGCATATGTATGGGATAGGAAGAAGATGATGAAACTCACCAACCACCACCGGTCGAACGTCGACAGGCGAACGGGTACATCAGCCGCGGCAGCCTCTACAGGCTCTTTTCCTTTGCTTCTTCCCTTGCCAGCACCACCGCGAGGAGTCTTGGGAGCCATTCCTTGAAGGAAGAAAGTTAGGGTTTTTTTCAAAGAAGAACTCTAAAAGACAAAAGCAAAGAGAGGAAGAACTCTCTCTCTCTCTTCACATCACGCCTATTTATAGGCTAAGTCGCACGCTTGAACCGATGAAAGTGTGACCTCAGCCGCCGCCTCGGGTTCTGCGAGGAGATAACTGCAAATAAATCCAAAAAAGATCATCATTAATCTTCTTGGTTATCGAGGCGTTATCATTTGCATTTACTGAGAGGAGCATGCGCCCCATCACTGATGCGCGGAGTATCCATGCGCCCAAACAGTCATGCGCCCCAACCACCATGCTTCTTATTCAAAGTATTCCAAAACTTGACAAAAAAAGTTTTGAAAACTTTGAAGGAGGTCTTGTAGAAGCATGGAATTTCAGGACCAGAAATCCTATGCGCCAAACACTACATGCGCCAGGGAGCTCAGACGAAGTACTTGGCACAGCAAAACAAAAGTATAGACATTGAAAGAGGATTTTTATTTGCATATAAAAGTCTATTACATGTCTAGAAAAGGCTGTACAAAGGAGAACTTTTACAAAAAAAAAAGACCCTAAGTCTACAGCCAGGCGCAGCAGTCACCATGCGCTATTTAACAGGCGCATCTTACCATGCGCTCTCAGTCAGGCGCATCCCACCATGCGCTCTCAGCCAGGCGCATTCTTTCAGCAGCTCAGCTATGTGCATCCTCAGTTATGTGCATACCGTGCATCCTCAGTTATGTGCATCCCTTCAGCAGCTCAGTTATGTGCCGGCCTTCCAGCCAGGCGCATCATGAAGTGTCAGTATATGCGCCATCTAATGCTTCAACTAATGAAGCATTTATTGAGCAGAACGAGGGTGGAAATCAACCCTCTAGCTGGAGGAAGAGCTCCCCAAACCGAGGAAGAGAAGAGCACCGCAAATCAACCTGTGGCCAGGGGAGGCTTCGAAAGAGCCTCCAAAGACCAAGGAAGACCGCAATCGAAACTGCGACCAAAGGAGCAGCTTTCAACACAACCAGAATGGGCAACACCCACTCTGACAGAAGAAAGAGCCTCTAAAGCCGCAGCACCGTAATTCCGATCTACGGCTCTTCCAGCATAACGGAGACGAGGCCCGAGCATCCCGATCTTTGGATGCAACAGGCACCTTCCGCCTGCCTCGGAAGCCCTCGACTCCGACTTTTGGATGTAACAGTCACCTTCAAGTGCATCAATGAAGACAATGCGTCACATCTTCACCCTCGGGAGCATCTCATCAACAGAATGCACCCGAGTAAAGAAGTTTATTTCGGAAGGACGTGAGAGAACGAGAAGCAAACTCTCTTTATGCCACTATTTATAGGCCGGACAAATCAAACACATGCGCCAAGTGGCTGGCTCTCCGAATTCCGTGCAATAAATTTGTATTAAATGGATGAACCTGACGCTTCGAATTCAGCCAAGTCAAAAAACGGCTATTTAAAGCACTCGAAGAACGTAACAGTCGCACCAAAAGATGTGTCATGCGGAGTGGATGTGCCGGTCAGACCGCGCATCACATAGACGCGCCGCTCAGCACCAAGCGCTTCACAAGCATGCACCCCCATGCGCCTAGTAGAACGCCGATCGATGCGTCCACTCAACAGTCCATCACCTGTCAAAAACATTAAATGCTGAAGTCTGACAGAGTTGGCAGCACGCCTCCCGAGGACTGAACAGTTGACAGCTTTTTTAGAAGACAAAGCATCACCTACGTCAGCATCATCATTACTTTCCTCCGGCGGTTACAGCCACGTGGCCACCTAACCATCTCGTATGCGCCTCGGCAGCCATATCCCCAAAACTCTGCATGCGCCTCAAAAGCCATGTGCTTCAGACTTTTCTCTGATCCCTAAAGACAGAAGTAAAGTCACTACTGAAGCTCTGCATGCGCCTCAAAAGCCATGCGCCTCGGACTTTTCTCTGATCTCTAAAGACAGAAGTAAAGTCACTACTGAAGCTCTGCATGGGCCTCAAAAGCCATGCGCCTTAGACTTTTCTCGGATCCCTAAAGACAGAAGTAAAGTCACTACTGAAGCCTCGCATGCGCCTCGAAAGCCATGCGCCCCGAATGGTTCGTGACTCCTAAAGATTACGAGCCAAAGTCTCCTCATGTGCCCAATCCCAGGCGCATCCTACCAGATCATTCCCCACCAAATCCGAGATCTCCGAGCCATGGGCCTACGACACGTGTCCTTTGACTCGATTCACCCAAGATCTCAGCAACAGAAAGATCTTCTCCCATGCTACGTGCCAGCCCACAACAGTAGCATGAAGAATTCAACTCCTCAATCAGGGCGCATCGTCCATGTGCCTCCATCAGCAATCACCACGTGGCGTCCTCGCGTCCAGGCGCATCCTACATATGCGCGCATGAGCAGCCAACCTGCAGACTATAAATATAGGGATCATTTCCTTTTTCCACACACGAACATACATAGACATACAGAGACATCGCACAACCACCGAGGCAGATACAGACACTCAACGTCTTCTTCCTCTCTGCAAGCTCCAGCACCCAGAGCAACTCAGACCTTTAGAGAACCGATAACCGTCGTCAGATCGTCAACGAAGTCAACGTATTACCACTCGCTCCATCGGCACAAGGGACCGAGATAAACAAAATGTACTCCTAGGACTACGTCTAAGTCCTACATTGTAACACTGTTCTATTTGTATTAAAATTACATCAAAATATTTTAATGGCAAACAGCAGCAGCACAGCAGCGCAAGCGCCCAGCCCCGCAGCAGCGCATTCACGTATATACGTAAATGCGTATACACGCACAGCCTGTGCAAGCCCCTGCGCATGCTCCCTTGCATGCACCTACGCATGCGACTCACGTATAAAATGAGCGCAATAACAGCACAAAGCATCATGTGCATATGACTCGCGCATAAGACAAGCGCAACAACAACGCACACGTCGATGCTGATATGCTAGGTGCAAAGTACGACAACAAAGTGTCACTTTGCGCCCTTGAGCCCGAGCTCGAGACCGAGTCGCTAAGACCCTTCAGGGCTTATCTCCTAAGGGAATAATCTCATGAGCATGATAAAAAGGCATAAATGCTTCATTGAGGAGTTCATCCTTTTTTCCTACTAAAAAATACTCCCACATGACACCCATGTGACCCACCACACCTCATGTGCACATCTCAACACAAGTAAAGCTTTATATAGAGATACTCACTTTTTGGTGTGAGCAATGTGGGACTATCTTTCTAGTCTTCAAAGGTCAAAACACTAACAAATTTATGTATAATTTGTCACTAATATAGACGGTAAGAGATGACATAAACTAAATAAATATGATAAGGGATGCCATGATGTCATCGTTCTAAAGTATCTAATATTTCCATGGTTCTATGATGATGTTTGCTTGTTGAATATAAATTGTGGTATTGTTGTTAAATAGTAATGGAATCGTGGAAAATGCTTGTGATCTGTAATATGGGATTTTGAGTGATGGCTCAAGGAATATAGAATACAAATGAGAAGATATTGCATAGTTATGTTCAAGTTTCTGTATATTACCTGTTATATTTTTATAGCTAAGCTTTATATGCACACATTATCATGGATAACCGTGCACAAGGTTTTGTTTCCTCAAACGATATATGTGGTAACTGAACCGATTCGACCTAGAGAGAACATGGATAGTTGGTGCTAAGGTATAAGACATAATGCCTTCAAAAACCTTCAGTGAGGCTAGCTACCTGCACTGTGGAGGGCGTCTATGTAGTGCCCCGCTCATAGTTGGGGGTACTGTGGAAAAATCTTATCGATATTGATTGATTAGGACAAATTGAAATTAAGACACTTCCTATTTATTGTTTGACTTCTTTGGAATTAAGTCCTAAATGTAGTGAATCGTATTTTAGAGAAAACTCTATATAAGAGACCTTCTCTCAAACATTTCCACTATTCGTTTTTTGCTGTTCGTTGTTGGTTTTATGAATATGTTTTTATGGATATTTTTGATGGATTGCATTCTTACCTTTTAGGGGCTGTTTGGTTGGAAGGGAGTAAGTGGAAAGTGGGGGTTTTGGATGAGAGATGCAGCAACTCCCTTGTCACTTTCACAGATCAGGTGTTTGGTTGCAAGTAGAAATTGAGAGGGAAGTAAGAAATCTCTGGCCCCCAACAGTGTCGTGTTCCCTCACCAAGTTACTTTCCACCTACACCCAAAAATGGGAGTAACTCTGGTGTAGGTCTTCTCGCTGCGGTCACCCCCTTCTGTCATGCCCCAGAACCAGAATACTGGTAAGTAGGGACGGACCAGGCCAGCTACGTATACCAAAGTACTCTAGTACTCCGAAACAACATATAAGCTGTATAGATGGGGGTCACTACTGTCACGCTCCAGAACCAGAATACTGGAGAGCGGGGGCAG
Source organism: Iris pallida (assembly GCA_029216955.1). Taxonomy (NCBI): domain Eukaryota; kingdom Viridiplantae; phylum Streptophyta; class Magnoliopsida; order Asparagales; family Iridaceae; genus Iris; species Iris pallida. The sequence continues at coordinate 241,807 of JANAVB010014273.1, forward strand.
ACATAGCCAGCTACGTATATTGAAATGGAAACCACCTCGATATACGGTCACGGCTGTCTAGAAATATAAGGGTTTACTACAAGCTAACAGTCTCTTATGGTCACGAACAAGCCTAATGTCTCAATCACAAGCAAGTAAGTATGGTCGCAAGATGTATGATCATTAAATATACAATAATAAGGCGTCCCAAATATCACATATTCAGCTGATCATGAAGCTAGTCATTACAAAATGTTAGGACTAGCAAGAGTTAAGTCATACATGATCAACCCTAGGATTTGTTAATCATGTTTACAGTTCGTAGGCAGACAGTAAGTAAAGTGCATCGAGCTAACAGATGCTCGTCGGCTAAACGCCTCAAAAGAATAGTTTTACAATAGAGTGAGCGAAACAAAATAGAAAACCCACTCGTAGCCCGGGTTCCTTCTAGTCGCCACCATTGGGCTGGAAGCTTGGTAGATCCTCGGAAGCTGCTCCGAAATCTGGCCACACAACAACCCCAGAAAGAGCAAGTGCCACAAGGGGGCCACGAAATAAGAACAAAGCCAGCAATCAGCACAAGAAAATCTAATATTAAAACTAGAATTTATGAAAACATGGCAGGGTGATATACGACGAGATAACCATGGAACTATTCCAATAGCCAGGTTACAACCCGTAAACCAAATAAGGACCGGGGTTGTAACCCTTCATCTGAACAGAACTTGGCTTCCCACCATTTATCGGCAAGATAATAATGCAGGAAATCAAGACAGGAGGCAATCTTGTACTGGATCAAGACATGGTTAAACTGGTTATACCTCATTCAATCAATCACGGCCAAGCAGATACTACGGTTTACTACTTTAACTAACTAGGGTTATCACAGGTCTAATTACTAACAAGATGCAGTGAGATTGTTCCACAGCCACAAGCCCTGCAGACCATCCAGGTTACCCAGGTCGAAAGTTAGGGGTTGAATTCTGGTGGGTACATCGCCCGGGAGACAAATATACCCTTAGGTTACTTAGAGGGTGCAACACGCGACGGTGTGCTGGAAATGTGCCATACTCGACGGCAGGCTACAGATTCCAAGAGCGCCCAGGTAACGGGATTGCCTGTAGCTGTGTCATCTCTTCATGGCTACTGTGTTATTCTAGTTATTAACCTTAATCCATTTTAGTAGGTACTCCTGACCGTGGTACTCAGGAGTCCCATCCTAGACATGATGCAAGACAGGACAAGTGGATTTAACAAGCAAGAAAGAAGAACTACCCACGGTGTCAAGGCAGGTCAAGTTAAGCTAGCCGTCGCAACAGCATCAAGATAAATCATGTCAGGGTACTTGTCAGGAGTGCGCCACGACGGGCCACTATCATGTCAGGTTGGTCATGTCAGGAGTGCACCACTACGGGTCACTGTCGTGTTGTGCTAGTTCCTTGTCATACCATACCATGTACAATAGTCATTCCAAACATATTAAGTAAAATCAAGTCATGACAAAAGGCGTAAATGGGCGTAAAATATCTAATAAAATATCAATATACAGGGCTATAGAAAAGCCAAGCTTAAAGAAATAAGACCAAAACTCCAAGAGCGAATGGGTTAAGCAAGGGGTTCAGGGTGCAGCGTACGCACAAGATACGCATGCAGGAGGCTGCGTACGCGAAAAGACACGCGCGCAGGAGTGAGCTGCGTGTGCGCGTGAAAAGTCACGCCGCAGGAGAGCTGCGTACGCGAAAAGTCACGCACGCAGGAGAGCTGCGTACGCGAAAAGTCACGCACGCAGGGGAGCGACGTACGAGCGAAAAGTCACGCACGCAGGAGAGGAGAGCTGCGTACGCGA
>JANAVB010014274.1:0-66410 GCA_029216955.1 Iris pallida
ACTAATGGGTTACTAATCTAATAATAGTCAATTCTGGAATAAATCACTTAAAATATCATTTAATCTAATAATAATCTAAAATAATCTAAACATGTAAGTTTGGCCATCGAAAGTCATGTTTCCAATTTTGGAAACCATAACACATAAATCGAGGCGTTCCGTTGACTATCTAGTCAAACATCATGAACTCTAGATTTTGAAAGTACACCTTGGTAGGTTTCAGTGCCACGAGTGTGCTTGAATCAACTGTGCCGCAAAATCACGTTTTGGTCAAAAGATATTGCCGTTATGGCTAATCGTGACCAAAACGGTGATCAACCGATAAATTCTGAGTTCAACAGAATAACTAAAATACTAGATGAATGAAATAAATTCTGGAAAAAATATATGTCGTAGACCTCTGTGTTAGCTTTCCTAAACTTCGAACGGTTCGTGATTTCAATTTCTGGTTCTCCCGAAATCTCGAAAACATCGAAACCGTGTCAAGTTTTAGGCAACTAATACTCTACGAATCTTACAGAAATTAAGATTTAGAATTGATGAAAATAAATTACATATTCAGGAACCTCGAGACGAATCCGATAAAAAAAAATGGCACGCGAATCCGAGGTCGAGACTCTCCGCAATCGTCTCGGAAAGTTGATAAATCACCAAGATCAAACCACAAAGGAGGAGGCTATAATTAATTAGGGTTTGTGAATATTCATGCATATATAGGAGAGAGAGAGGCGGTTACTGTAGCGGGCACCGACAGGTGGGCCCCTCTTAGGTGGATGACTGGGTAATTATTTATTTAATTCAGAAAATCATTTAAAAATTATTTTTAGTCCAAATAAATCAAAATAAATTGCAGAAAAATCCAAAAAATTCTAAAAAATTGTAGAAAATATTTCTAAGTGTCTAGAATCTAAATAAAATATTTTAACACAAAATATCATCGTGTGACATCACAGTAAATTCTCAAAGCCTAAAAATAATTTCTATAGGTTTTAATTATATAAAAACTCCCAAAAATTCTAAAAAATCCAAAAAAATCTAAAATATTCTAAAAAATATTTTTAGTCATTTAGAGCCCAAATAAAAAATATTTGGTCCAGAAATACCCCCGTATGACCTTACAGTAAATCTTGAAAGTCCTCAAAAATAATAAAACCTTAAATATTAAATACCTAAAAATATCCAAAAATTGTAAAAAAAATATAAAATAGCTAAATAATACATATATAAGCTATCTAGAGGTCATATGACCTTAATATGGTCATAGCCCACCTAGAAGCTTTGGCACGACTCCCAATGACCATAAAATTAATCATAAACAAATAAAAATAAAAAAAATTTTGGGAAATGGGCTTACACTTGCTCCCTGGTAGCATCCCACGAAAAAACCTACAAAGAAGCAATGACTGGATTATTTACTTGAATAAATGAAACAAATTTAATAAATTAACTTACAAAATACAAATTTACTTACAGCTCACCTGCGGACCATAACTCCCGTCTGAATACCCTTGCCGGTCTCTTTGGTGGCGTCGGAGGATCTGCGGGTTCGCGAATGTACTCACCAGTAATCGGATGGAACTGAACCCGTGGATACTCCGGGGCCCATCGTGTTGTAACTGCATGATCGCTGGCGGAACAGACGATGGGCCGGCAACATCTGGAGTCACAGGCGTCAACGTACTAATGGATGGGATGGCAAGTCGGCGATGCCTGGCTGGATAGATCGACGGTGGGATGAGGAGGTGCCCGGGGTACTCCCTGGGTCGGACTTGGAAGATGGGGTCGCATCCTGGGACATAAGGCGACCACGACTACTTCCACCATGACCACGACCACCCCACCACAATCTTGACCGCCAGTAGCCATGACCTGTAAATAGAACACATAAACATAATTAACAATATAAAGTATAAATAAATAGAAGACTAAACTAAAATATACTGCCAGCAGGACGAGGAGTACGGCCGTGACGCAAAGCAAGACTAGGAGTGCCATCTTCAAAAATAAAACCATACAATAAGTAGATGAATCGAACAACTGAACTGAAATAAGAATGTAGAAGTTAAAACTGAAATAAGTAGACTGCAGTAAATTTACTAAGTTAGTTGGAAGTACTAGTTTTATATACTGGTATTTAATCTAATCATCGTCATCGTCTTCGTCCTCGGCCTCGTCCTTGTCTTTGTCCTCATCCTTATCCTCATCCTCATCCTCGACTTCATATGTATCATCATCCTCAACCTTATCAAGTTCTTCTTCTTCAGCCTCAATACATGGGATAAGACACCTCTTTCTCCCCTGGTTGACGGCTAAGTCTTGTGTATCAACCTCTCTTCCCCTCTATTTTCCTCAACAATATCTTTAACATTCATGGTATCCGACTGTTGTCCCAAGTATTGGGGCTTTTTGACCTGGTCCTCTTGGTATACTGGGTCTCCAACATTGAATGTATTTTAGCTTTAATCTTACATACTGCCCACCAGTCAAATCGATCTCTACAACACCTTGGGTAGCTTATATAGTACGCTTGAATAACCTTACTTGCTATCGCAAACGTGTCGGACCCTCTATATCTCCTGCGATGATTTATATCGACGAATCCAAATTGTTTATCGATTCTCGATCTAATATTTGGTGTCGTATCGAACCACTCACATTTAAATATTACAATATTCATATGATATGGGGCAGGATATTGTAAATCTACAATATCTCGAAGTACTCCATAATAGTCAAAGTTCGGCTCGTCATCATAGATGGTGCCTCTTATGCAAATACCAGAATCCTTTGTACTGAAGCTGTCATTGAAAAATTCGATATTTATAGCATTCTGAGTTGCCTTAAGCTTGAAGCCATTAACGACATAGCCTGGCCAAGTCTTTGCTTTCTTAATCGGTCACAATGCCAAATAACGAAGGCTCTCATTTGTGAGGGTTATTTCAGGAAATAAAACCTGTAAACACATATTAAGAATTTAAATATTTTAGCTGCATATATTTAAATGGTAGCCGTATAACATATTACCTTAGTTACTTACGTATTTGCAAAACCATGACGGAAAGTTACTGTCAACCTCTCTTTGAAGTCCCTCGTCAATAATATCGTGTGTCCTCATTGACTTCATCTCTAAATACACTAATAGAGAGTAAAAATGAGTCAGTATATTTCCTTCACCAAATTAGAGATTATAACGAGTGTAAGTGTAGTCACTTACTTCCCTAAATCTCTCACTTCCTGTATGTCAAAATTTATAAGACATATCGGTGAGCTGCATCAAACTCATCGTCATCCAACCACCGTTTGTTACTAGCCCCAATAGGCTTGCCCCTGACATTGAATATGCCTCCATCCTCAACGTCTTTGTCATCCTTTTGAGGTCTATTTCGATATGTCTGGACATGAGTATCGAATAAATGGAGCAGAAGTTTGATACCTCCTCGATAAGATATGCTTCGCATATCGAAGCCTCTATATGAGCCTTGTTGCCAACATTTTTCTTTAGACGGTGTAGGTACCTAGAGACATAAATTATCTTGAATTAATAATGAATTATAAAATCTACTTAATTTATATCGATGTTTGTTTACCTTTCAAATAGGTACATCCATCGATAATGAACAGATGCACACCGACACGGGCTTCGTATGCTAGATGAATCGGTAGATGCTCCATGCTGCCGAAGAAGTCCAGTAGAAATACTTTCCCCAACTTGTAAATTGTTAAGACAATCTTTTCCTCAAGTTCAACCATATGTTGCACCGTCAGCTTAGTTGAACAAATATCCCTAAAGAATGTAGATAACTCGGCCAACGGAACCCATACTGCAGAAGGCAACAACTCTTTCAAAGCAATGGGCAGTAATCTTTCCATAAACACGCGGCAGTCGTGACTCTTCATTCCCGTTAGCTTGCGTTCATTAAGATCAACGCATCTAGACAAATTTAACACATAGCCGTGGGAAAATCTTGAAGTAGATATCCACTTGCAGATTAATAATCTATCTTTATGGTATATCAACCGTAAATGATACCGACTCCGATATCGATACTGTGAACCTTGGTTAATATTAATATTTTCACACTCTTCTCTAGGATTTGGTTGAGGTGGATATCATATGATGAGGAATAGGAGGCCACATGACCCGAATGAGAAGAAGGGGAGTAGGGAGGATACACTCTACTTTCAATTAAACCCCAAACTTATCTTAACAATTACCCAATTTTGAAAATATCTTATATACTACTAGGATACTCACTCTATACACTCTAGGTACTACGATATGCTACTAGGATACTCACTCTATACACTCTTACTTATGTAAGCCTTTAGAGGCAATTAGCGTTATACTAGATTTCGAAAAAAAATTTATAACTCTGGTAGCCCAAAAGACTTCGCATAAGTAAATTTAATTTCTAGAGAAGGGCTCACATGTACACTTGATTTCAAGCTAACACGGACACTTAACATAAGAGATAATGATATCTCTGTCGTCATGTGTTCCTTGTGAGCCCACAAGGAATATTTGACCTCGGAGTGTCCAAGCTAGCACTTGCCAAGCTAGTACTAAGATATCTTATATCCTTCTAAGATACTCACTTTATACACTCTAGGTACTACGATACTCCTAATTAGTATCAAAATATAAATATAGATACATATATACTTAGATGGATACGTATGTTTCACACCCAATACTCATAGGAATAGTCTGATATACCGATTCTGATACCGATACCGAGCCTAACCCAATTAAAGCACACCCAAACCCGACCCCGACCTCGATACTCATAGGAATAGTCCGATATACCGATTCTGATACCTATATCGACCCTAACCCAATTAAAGCACACCCAAACCCGACCCCAACCCCGATACTCATAGGAATAGTCCGATATACTAATTATGATACCGACCCTAACCCTAACCCTAACCCTAACCCTAACCCAATTAAAGCACACCCAAATTCGACCCCGACCAAAAACCCTACCCCGACTTATATTAAACCCTAATATATATAAAGAGAAGGAGAGCAAGAGAGAGTACCTGAGAGAGATCGAGAGGGGTGCGTCGGACGGTCGAGGTCGGACGACGGGGAGCGCGTCGCACGACGGGCATCAGAGGCGGGGGTCGAACGGCAGGGTCGGACAGCGGGGGCGGACGAGAGAGAGGAAGAGAGGAGAGAGAGAGTTAGAGTTTGGATGAGGGAAAAATCTGATCGGTTCGAATTATTAGGGCACAGCAGCATATTAGCGACGGACCGGCAGCAAAAAATTATGTCGCTAGGTAGTCGCCGTTTAGCGACCAAAAATTCGTCGCTAATATGTCGCCTAAGCTAAACGCTAATGTCTAGACAAATGGTCGACAACTTAGCGACCACTTTACGATGGCTACCTTTTGGCGACGAAAGTTTTTTCCATCGGTAGGTTGTCCCTAAATTTGGCGCCACTTTCTCGCGTGTTTCCTGCCAAATAATGACAGATTTACGATGGAGTAGCGACGACTGTTTCTTCGTCGCTAATTTACCGACGGCAGAGCGACTACTTTTTGATAATTTTTTGCAATGAGAAATGATCAATTTTTTATGTTCAAAACCGACGGTATATTGTCAACTTTCTGTCGTCTTTTGTCGCTATTAGTGATGGAAAAGTCTGTCGCTAAACTTTCGTCGCCAAAGTCCTATATTTTTGTAGTGATCAAGCTCCCGATGATGCTCATGTACTCCAACTGTTTGACGCTTTTCTCTTGATTTGGCTTCAGCTTCTTGTCACACCTATACGGAGTATCGATTCCTAAAAAATCATGATATCCTTACCATGTGAGCATCTTTTTTATGTAGTGAGCTTCTGATAGAGCAAGTCCAGCTTCGAGTTCGTTTGCAAATAAGGCCGGCCCTAAGCTCATAGTGTCCTATGATGAGCTTCTAAAATGGACCCTCATACATAATGTAAAAATAATTAAGTAATTAAAATAAAAGTAAATTAAAAAATATTATTGACACCAATAATTGAACTAAGGACCCATCATATGCGAGTCTAACATAACAACAACTACACTACAACTATTTTGTATTAAAAATATCCATGGTACATACTAATTCTATTTTAGATATAAGATTATTAATATATTTATGTTTAAATTAATATTTTGGGAGACTCGTGGTCAGTGGACCCTGTCACGCCCCGCTCTCGTAGGAGCGATCGTTCTCGCTAAGGCGTGATGCCACATGAGCCTAAATTGCGCTCATGTAAGGCGGGTTCCATAAAGGCCGATTACAGCGGCTGCAACGGGGCCGTCGCACAGAAGTACCGTGCAGAGACATTGAATATACCAGCAGAAATTTAGAACAAAACTCAAGTTATTCGAAAGATGCATTTTATTGATATTGAAACCAGGATTACAATGGGGCACAAAGCCAAGATTACAAGTCACTCAAGCTCACTCAAACTCACTCTTCTCACATTATAAGTCACTCAGCTCTCTCTCTTATCTCTCAATACAAGTCTTGAACCAGCGGATGCTTCGGAGAGGCGATATCCATATTATCTCCCGTATAAGTCTTGACTCCACACGACCGCACGCTACAAATAGCCAAGGAACTTCGTGTCTCGACGCATCCAAGCGAGCTCCATGCCACTAACTTACCTGTGCCCGCACATAAAAACTGTGTGGGTGTCAGTACTCAACTGTACTGGTGGAATGAGCTCCTCGCCCACCCATACAAAACCAACACGTTCATTTACTTTGTGTAACATAGTCCCTTTATGATTGTCTTTCTACTCTTGCCTTAGGATCAGTTTTAGGACAAAATATTGGCCTATTTTGTGTCTTTAGACTATCCTGTGCTTGCAACAACAATGCCAACACATACTTTGCCTTTAGACCCTTCTCGTACCAACAACGTTAACATGTCAAGACGTGTTTGTCTTACGGTCCAAAATTAGAGACGCAACTACATGATAGTACCCAATTTCCTTGTGACCGTGCTACAAGTCTATTGAGTTGTACCTTGCAACTTAGTGTGACTTAACCATATCGCCGTCTCGTGGCCCTAGCTACTTTAATCACCAACTGACCCAATCAAGACTTGTGGGCTAAGTGTCACTCGACCGACTTTACCTTGCGGTCGTTTCCTGACTTAAACCAAGATGACTCAAATCCAAATTATGCAACTTATATGCCGACAATTAGACTCGACGCCACATTCGTGCCGAAGTACGTCGTCTACGTTGCAGCCAAATCGTAGGCCTAACATTTTGTTCTAACTATACACAATCCAATTCGAGTCAATCCAAAGGCACACACGCGGGTTGCGTCATGTCGACTCATCTATATGAACTAGTCACTAGCGTCCAGCGCTATCATGGACTACCTTTATAGCTTTGTTAGACGGACACCCCTTGCCAGCGCGAGTAGCGAGCTCCGCTGCAAGTCCCGCCTAACCCGTGCGATCATCCATCACAGCTATTATGTCTATCATCGAAACGGTCCCGTTGGCCGCCTGGGTCGTCGCTCGAGAAACTTTTTATTTTACCTTGTACAAGTTGTCCAATGACCATGCAAGACTCGACTCAAACTGACGTCTCACACAGATATTCTACTTCTAGTGTTAGCATATCTTTTAGGGCCAAGTTTAATACTTCTCACATCTGAGACCTCGCCTCGACGACCCATGGTCGCGGGCATTATTCCTTCTTGCCCTATCATTTTATTCGACTCGGGAACGACTATTTGAAAGCCCTCCTTCCAACTCAATTTAATCAACCGTGACCCGTGCCTTAAAAATACTAAGTCTGTGACATCTTTTCCTAAACCACTTGAACTCTATGCGACACCACCGCCCAAGTCATACTCTATATGATCGTAAGACTTAGTAATATCGACAACAATAGAAAACGTGGGATAGTGCTTAGAATGCCTTTGATCGCCTAGAATCACATAGCCTAACTTAATCGTGCAACAACTTGACGAGGAAGGACTACGTCAAGCCTTGGACGATGGGATGCATGCTTTATGAAGCGTTTAAGCGGGCGACGCCTATGACTTAGGCTAACTCTTAGCTGGTGGCGAAGAACAACTTTTCCTTCTCCCAAGCCACGAGATGAAGGGCCGAGTGTCATTTTCAAAGCACGCCGTGCACCAACTCTAAGCCGACCGTTGGACCTTTCTATATTCTAACTCAATTCGACCCGTCAGAATTATTCTCTTAGCTATGTTGATTCGTCTCTTTTATTATCAAGCCTAATTATGCAAGTTAAAAATATGTGATTTATTATGTGAAGGCTAAGATGAGACAAGTTCACCGAAACTACCCTACCTGAGCAAGGAGTCGTCTCGACCAAGCGATGTCTTCGAGCAGCCGTTGTAAGGCAAAGTCCGACGCCGTCGACGTTTCGATTCCTTCGATTGATTGAGCGGGACGGGGTACTACATCATATACCACTCAGAAAAAGTTTTGTCCTCGAAACTAACTGAGTACTTACTCATCGACTTATCACTCGAAACGACTCTCGCGCATATTTCTCCTATGCATTTTTCAAATCTGAGCCACGCTCATGCTACCCATAATATTTTCTTCAAAACTCATGATCTCAAAATTCTCGACACTTTTCTGTTCCTCAAGTCTCACTTGAATTCAACGTATCACTTAGTTGGGTCGTACACATATTTTAGGCGTCCCTAAAATATATACATTTCAGCCAAGCCTCGTGATAGAGAATCCGCCATCACCACTTGGGTCGAATCGTTCACATATTCAGGCGTCCCTGATATACATGTATGTCAATCGAGGCTCATGAGCGGTGCCTCCATAATTCCTATCTCTTCGTACTGGGACGTCTGCCTAACCGCTAGGCCATGTCTTTAGGCTAAGGTCATCCGACAGTATTGGAATCATAGTTCCCAAATAATAATATTAATACTGACCCCATCCTAAGGTCAAACCAAATTAATAGTACGGGATTTTCTACCCAAGTTCGCATCACTCCGATTTCTAAACTTCGAAGATTTCCTACACACATCCTGACATTCGTCGTACGGGGTCTGAGTCATTCAACAAAGTCATCCTACGATAACTCATGTTTCAACCAATTTTTTGACATATCAATATCACTCGTTCATCAAGCCATTTTGCATAGTCTATCTCTTCGAACACGTTCGACATAATCTACCTATCAATTCTTCTCAAGTTAAGCATACTACGACATGATTCATCGCTAAACCATAATTCATATTTCATATTTCCTAAGTCGTTAATCACAATTCACGTATTAGATCATAAGATCGTTTAGCTTAACAATATGTTGCGTCCCGATCTCACGCGAGTCAGATTATCTATGGTGGGCATGAATCACCATGCACGCTCCCACGGGATAATCATTCTCATCGGAACGTAACTCTTGTTTTGTGTCTAGACTAATTTATTCTCGATACGTAGATTTGATCTATTCAATCCTCAAGATCAACATTTGATCATTATCCTACGAATCATTTACAAGATCAAAGTTCAAATCCGAAATCACGTATATTCGTCCGTCTATCTTATGTCATCGACCAACGTATTTCCTCAATTGCATCATTCCTTACTAACTCAAATCATCGAGCAACATTCATTCCAATCCTTAGTATCATTTTTGTAACTTCAAAATTGAACCTTTCATGCATGCTATCTTCCCGTCATGCTAACTTTTCGTCTACGATCCGTATCGATTTCCTCAATCAAGTCATCCATTCGTATACCCTAACTTTTTTCTCGATTCGATTTCACCTACTCAATTATTTTGCATTTCATACTCGCGCAATCACTATCCTGTGCGCGTCATACCTAGCTTATTCGAATCGACTCGCCAAAATCTTCAAGACTATATTTTGTTCAATCATATTCAATTTAGGCTTTGCGTATACGTGACACTTGCTGATAGACTCATTGATACCCCGTATCCTAAATCGATCGACATCCCTGAAACTATCGCATACACCCCTCAGGGATGAAGTCATTCGATAACCTCAAAATAATTTTCGAATCAAAATCGACTACTTCGAATTTTCGTCCAAACGATTCCTCAAATTTTAAGCATGCTCATCTATATCGCATCGACGTTATCGTCGTTCGACAGCACCCCTATCGATAGTCATCCCACTTTACTCAATCAAGTCCAACTCGTTCTCGTCAACATAATTTGAATCCCATACTCGACTTTTCTAAGGTCGATACAAATTTGGTGTATATGCCCAGCCCGATTTTGCCAACCATGCTTACACGAATAATCTTTTTGTTTCTTATCAAAAATTGTTTTCCTACATTTTGTACATTATTTAGACTTATTGTATGGACATCCCGTAGGACATTTGAGAGAGAGTGCACCAACGATATCAATTTGTGGAAGCAAAAGAGTTAAAGAATTCAATCGAAGTCCAAGTACGTAAAGTCGTGCTCTGATACCATTATGTCACGTCCTGCTTTCGTAGGAGCGATCGTCCTAGCTAAGGCATGATGCCGCACGACCTAGATTGCGCTCGTACAAGACAGGTTCCATAACAGCTGATTACAGCAGCTGCGACGGGATCGTCGCACAGAAGTCCCATGTAGAGACATTAAATATACCAGCGAAAATTTAGAACAAAACACAAGTTATTCGAAAGATGTATTTTATTGATATTGAAACAAGGATTATAATAGGGCATAAGGACAAGATTATAAGTTACTCAAGCTCACTCAAGCTCACTCTTCCCACATTATAAGTCACTCAGCTCTCTCTCATCTCTCAATACAAGTCTTGAACCAGTAGATGCTTCGGAGAGGCGATGTCCATACATTATGTCTCGTATAAGTCTTGAATCTACACGGCTGCATGCTACGAATCGCCAAGGAATACCGTACCTCGACGCATCCAAGCGAGCTCCGTGCCACAAACTTCTACCTGTGTCTGTACATGAAAACTGTGTGGGTGTCAGTACTCAACTATACTGGTGGAATGAGCTCCTTGTCCATCGATACAAAACCAACACGTTGATTTACATTGTATAACATAGTCCCTTTATGATTGTCTTTCTACTCTTGCCTTAGGATCAGTTTTAGGACGAACGCCTTGGCCTATTTTGTGTCTCTAGACCATCCCGTGCTTGCAACAACAACGCCAACACATACTTTGCCTTTAGACCCTTCTCGTACCAACAACATTAACCTATCAAGTCGTGTTTGCCTTATGGCCCAAAATCAGAGACATGAGTAGGCAATAGTATCCAATTTTCTTGTGATCGTGCTACAAATCCATTATGTTGTGCCTCGCAACTCAGTGTGACTTAACTATATCACCGCCTCGCGGCCCTTGCTACTTTAATCACCAACTGAACCAATCAAGACTTGTGGGCTAAGATTCACTCGACCGACTTTACCTTGCAGCAATTTCTGACTTAAACTCAAGATGACTCAAATCCAAATTATGCAACTTATATGCCGACAACTTATGACTCGACACCACATCTCGTGCCGAAGCACGTTGCCTATATTGCAGCCAAATCTTAGGCCCAATATTTTGTTCTAACTGTGCACACATCCAACTCGACTCAATCCAAAGGCACACATGCGGGTTATCGCCATGCCGACTCATCTATATGAACTAGTCACTAGCGTCCAGCGCTATCATGGACTACCTTTATAGCTTTTGTTAGATGGACCCCTTGCCAGTATGAGTAGCGAGCTCTGCTGTAAGTCCTCGCCTAACCCGTACGGTCATCTAGTACAACTATTATGTCTACTATCGAAACGGTCCCGTTGGCCGCCTGGGTCGTCGTTCGAGAAACTTTTTATTTTACCTTGTACAAGTTGTCCAATGACCATGCAAGACTCGACTCGAACTGACATCTCACAGAAACATTCTACTTCTAGTGTTATCATATCTTTCCGGGCCAAGTTCAATACTTCTCACATCTGAGATCTCGCCTCGACGACCCATGGTCGCGAGCAATCTTTCTTCTTGTCCTATCATTTCATTCGACTCTGGAACGACTATTTGAAAGCCCTCCTTCCAACTCAATTTAATCAATCGTGGCCCGTGCCTTAAAAACACTAAGTCTGTGACATCGTGCCTTAAACCAACTTGAACTCTATGCGACACCACCGCCCAAATCATAATCTATATGATCGTAAAACTAAGTAATATCGACAACAGTAGAAAACATGGGACAGTTCTTAGAATGCCTTTGATCGCCTAGAATCACATAGCCTAACTTAATCGTGCAACAACTTGACGAGCAAGGACTGCGTCAAGCCTTGGGCGATGGGATCATGCATGCTTTATGAAGCGTTTATACGGACGACGCCTATGACTTAGGCTAACTCTTAGCTGGTAGCGAAGACCAACTTTTCCTTCTCCCAAACCACGAGACGAAGGACCGAGTGCCATTTTTAAAGCACGTCGTATACCAACTCTAAGCCGATCGTTGGACCTTTCCATATTCTAACTCAATTCGACCCGTCGAGATTATTCCCTTAGCTATATGGATTCGTCTCTTTTATTATCAAGCCTACATGTGCAAGTTGAAAACATGTGATTTATTATGTGAAGGCTAAGATGAGGCAAGTTCACCGAAACTGCCCCACCTGAGCGAGGAGTCGCCTCGACCAAGCGATGTCTTCGAGCAGCCGTTGCAAGGCTAAGTCCGAACGCCGTCGGCATTTCGATTCCTCCGATTGACTGAGCGGGACGGGACGCTACAGGCCGTGGGCGGTCATCCTGCATGCCATAGACCAGGGTCGGCCCTGTTTGCGAATAAGACCAAGTCGAAAAACCTATTGTCGAATTCAAATCTAACACAACTTCGAACAGAATAAATGGTGAGTTCGTTATTGAATAGCCTATGATCAAATTTCGAATCGAGCTTTGACCGAATAGAACGTGAGTCATTTGAATCATTTGAATGGCAGTACTAAATGCGAGTTTAGTCATGTATGGCTCATGAATACCAGGACACAGTCCTTTTGGACAGTAGGATGGGTTTATAAATGGGAATGACGATTAATTGACGAGAATCACCTATGGACCAGCACATATATATTGACTGATATAGCGATCGAGCAAGCGAAGCGGTCATATGCTGCAATACGCATAATTCTAACATCTCGATCAATGTACAATGTGCTTAATCACACCATGTTTCGAGTACAATTCAAATATGTTGATGCTGTGGCTAGCTATGCATGCACTCATATATATATATTAGTTTTTTTCTGCACACACATACACACACACACACACACACACACACACACACACACACACACACACACACACACACACACACACACACACACACACACACACACACACACACACACATATATATATATATAATAAAAAATAAAAAATATATATAAAGAGGTTTCAAAACGGTTCAAAAGTGAGCCGTCTAAGCCGTATAAATATCATCAACCATTTAAATAAATAATAGTAAATAACTGCCTAAAGACTCCACTAATTATTAAAAATAAATTAACTAAGTATTTAGCTATCTAATATGATATATTTACAACTAAATAGTCTAACTCAAGTGGTTAAGTTATGTGGTATTTTTCTTGGTTATTTGAGTTCAAGTTCTATACTTAATATTTTTAATAATAAATTTATATTTAATATTTTTTTGCATGTGCACATTGCTGGTATATATAATGATGTTGTTCATTGCAATTGGCCAAGTATTTTCAAAGTTGTCTATATTTACCTTCTCCTATCGAGAATTACATGTATGATAATTATATATATATATATATATATATATATATATATATATATATATATATAATAACTTAACAAGCAATAGTAAATAATATTCACTATGTAGGGCGCCATCTACGAAGGTCATATATATATATATATAATATATATATATATATATATATATATATATATATATATATATATATATATATATATATATATATATATATATATATTTTATATATGGGGGACGGCAGATCCCAGGCCTGTCGGGAGCGGTGGTTAGGAGCAGAGATCATTCATCCCAACATTCTTACTCCTCAGGGGTGCACCATTAGAGACCTATGGGAAGGCAGTTCCGGTTGGAATTGGAGGAAGGTCAGAGATTGGCTTGGTAACCCAGCGGCCACCAGTCTTCTTGTCGCGAACATGCAGATTTCACTAACAAGCAATAGTAAATAATATTCACTATGTAGGGCGCCATCTACGAAGGTCATATATATATATATATATATATATATATATATATATATATATATATATATATATATATATATATATAAGGGATGAGAATTCAGTTTATTCGATTTCAACAGAATTGAAGTAGCCAAAACCGAATTTCTTAAAATTTAAAATCAAAACCAAAATTAGCCATAACCGAACAGAACAAATAACCGATTCAGTTTGTTTGATTAGACATTTTTATCGTTTAATAGCTGGCCAAAAGTTGAGATTGTGGTTAAATTACGATAAAAAAAATTTAAATACAACTGTTGTATTTCAAAGTTGGGCCCAACGTTTGACTAGTTGTTAAATTATGAAAGTTGGACTTTAAAATACATGCATACAATTATTATTGTAAGTATTTACATATTTTTAATTACAAATATGGATAAAATTGAGATTATTTACAATATAAAAAATTTAGATTTTTATGTTGTACCGAAATTGAAATCCAATAAAAAATTTAGTATTTCTAAAATCGAAACAAAATAGATTTTTTTTCCAAACTGAACCAAATTTCTTATTCGACTCTATTTTACAATATATATATATATAAATATATATATATATATATATATATATATATATAGATGAGTTGTATCTAATTACGGGGTCACATCATTTGATTAATATATGCAATGGTCGGGATACTAGTTCCACGGGTGTCATACAGGAAGGAGAGATTACCCCATATGGTAATACCAATACGACCATTTCTGGATGTCCATCTTCAGTAGGGAGGTGCGGACCTAGAGTCTCAAAGTGGCCCCTCCAAGATTGTAGGGTAGAAGTCTCATGAGAGGATGAGGCCCCTGGAGATAGGTCGGATTTACAATCGCGAGTTAGGATGCCTTGATGATGTTGATCAAAGAAAGAGGTGATGTTTTTGAGTCTAGTCTGGATTTAGTAACAACATATTTGTGAGACCTAAATCTGGTGAAATATTTAAGTAGATTAGATATGGACGTCCATAATTAATGTTAGGCTATTTTAGGTATAATATAAGTCTTATTTTAGGGTTCCTACTTAGGAAATCCTATTATGATCTAAAATAAGTTGTTAGTGGGCTGTTTTAGATGTAATATGATTCCTATTTTAGAGTTTTCTATTTAGAAATCATATTATGATCTAAAATAGGTTTTTTCATCCTATATATATGGGTTGGGGGTGGAGACACATAGAAGAGCACAAGGTAGAGATTCAAAGTGCTTGTCCACAGTAGATATAAAAGAAAGTTCGTAGTTTGCTCTTAGGGCTCATCATCTAAGACAGAAGAAAGAGGAGATCTGATCGAGGAATCGTCGCCTTCGATCAGGGAAATTGTTGCGGGTATGGTGAGTGATTTCAAGTTGTAATCTCTGTCTTTTCTTCTCGAGTGTGGAAGGGGCTATAGCTATTAGGGAAAAGGATCCATCATTAGTTTTGTCAATATTCTAATTTCATCTAGGTTATATAGACTGGAATTTGTCCAGGTGACGTAGTCATCGATCATATACGTTGTCTTTATCTGTGATTGGTGTTCGTCAGACGAGGATTGGTTATCTCAGGTGGATTGGCAAATGTTTCTGTTGCGGCCATGTTTCAGATTCACAATATCGGAGTGCTTGTGAGGTGTTTCCGATCCCTACAGTTTGTAACTCTTAAGTAGTTGAGGAGGGCCAAAATGATGGACGACATAAAACTAAGAAAAAGTCCCTGGGATCTTCCCAAGGCTTCGAATTAGTTTTCGTGCAACCAAGACACATAGACGTTCTTTCTAAGAGTGTGTACATATATTACTGCTTAAATGTATTGCACATATGAGTAATTATGTTATTAGGGGATTAGACATTTGAGCCCTATGATCTATTTTGAAAAGAACTTCGGAACACTCTGCTCTTCTAACTCCTCGGATAGACAAAAATCGTGCACATTACACCTCATGAGCCCATTAGCTCCAAAAGAATAAATTTCAAGAGCATTACAAAAAGTATTAATGCTTCATTGTTGAGTTAGCCTTTTTCCCACTAGAAAAATACCCCCATATGGCACCCATGTGCCACTCTACACCTCATATGCATCTCTCCACAAGAAAAGCTATATAAAGATATACATTTCATTTGGCCTAGGCAATATGGGACTATTTTTCTATTGTTTAAGGCAAAACACAAACAATCTCCCATATATCTCTTTATATGGGTTTGAGTGTTCCCCACAGTGACTGTCCATCATGCATTTGGATATATGTCATTGACGACTTGAATCTTCCCGCATGGGTCAAACAACAGTTTGATACAAGAATGGACTAAGCCTTGAATTCTGCACCATAGCTGCAATTCTTCCCACTTGTAGAAGCGTAAATAAATTTCGAAGACTAAGTCAAAGAAGTTGAGATATTTACGCAAAGACAGTTCCAGATTTGTCACGCCTCGCTCCCAGAATACGACGAGCCGGGTACGTAACAGCATCCCCAGGCTACGCGACATACGAATACTCTAGTACCCATATTCGCGATTGTCGACCGTAAGATTCTAGGATAGGTTCATTTCAGGTCATCCTTGCAAAATAAAATTAATATTATTCAAAAGGATATTTTTGAAACTATAAATTGAGATGGATTATTCTATCCAATACAACTTTTAACCTAATATAATTATATATTTATATACCTGAATTGATGATGAGAAGATCTGTTTTCAATATAATTGCCTCCAATCGTCTCATCTCGTTCTTGTTCTCCAGCTTCTCTCCAATGTACAATAGTAGCTCCTTGGTCTACAAATCTGGTGAACAATACTAGGTCGTCAAATGACATGCAAGCCCTCAGTCAAGGACGAGTAAATAAAATAAATAAATTGAGAATCTCTGAGATGATCGGATTCTCGGAATTCCAAAGTAAAGAAATTAAAAAATTAAGTCAGAGGGATTATAACGCTAACTTAAAATATAACTCTGACTAGATCTTATTCTAGTAAATTTTCTCAGTGTTCATCTTACGACTAAATCCTAATAATTCATAAATAACGACTACGTAATAATCACAACAACTTAAATTCACTACCACAATCATAGTCAAGTTTTCTATATGATGATGCAGTTTAGAGAACACATTTGGATCACGATCACCCTCTATTTTTTCGACAATAATCCCATTTACCCGGGGCCAGGTGGTGTCTGTATTAGGTACGGCGCCTTAGATCCGACCCCTCCACATCTTGTGGAAAACTTGTATGCATTAACTTTTTAAATTCCGTTTTATTTCAGAATTTACTGGACTGTTCTCTGTTGGTGAGCTAGGCCTCACCCCCCGACATCGCAAGGCCTTACAGATGCGGGACTACTGATCAGCTTTTACTGGTGTAATTATAGTGCAGGAATTTCGATGGCTGTGATCCAGTTGTTCTTTCCCACCCTATGATGCAACTACAAACACATACAATAGTCTATTGACTCCTAGGTCTAATATCCGGTTCCAACTTGATTATCATCCCGTATGTCAAAGACAATACGCCATATGGTAATCTCTTGTTGGCAGGAGATTATCCAACTTATTACCATCTTGTGTGTCGAAACAACATGCCATATGGTAGTAATTGTTGACTAGGAAGCTGGATATAAACTTAGAATATTCAATTAGGTTTTTCTAATTCTAGAACTTTCTAAATTTCGCCAACTCTCGAAATTATTGAAAATTTCGGCAGAGTTTCCTTTGTATTTATTGACTCCAGAATTTTACAATAGATAAAAAATATAATAATCGGGTACATCGACCCCTTCGGTGGAGCAACTCTGAACACCGGACCACGCAATTTATATCCGGGTACGCCGACCCCTTCGGTGGAGCAACCCTCAACACCGAAAATCATACGTAGTTTATATATTTATATCTCAATTGCAAAACAAAAACTTTCTTACCGATAACACAATTTACCTTAGCAACTAGCTCATTTAGCAATTTAGCACTGATTCCGGGTTAGCTACACAAATTCAACAAATCAATACAATCCATAGATCATAAAGTTACACAAACACTAGATAACAAAACCATACAAGAAGAAGAAGAACACTATTAATAAATTGTATATTAAAATATCTTATTTGTACTATATTGATCATTCTATATGGATCTTATTTGTACGATATTGATTAATATTGATCATTCTATATGGATTAGAATGAATTTTCCTTTATAGAAAATATTTTCGAACTTATCGACACCGGCTAGAATTTAGAGTATTGTCTTTTTGGAAGTTTCCAACGTCTAAGAGTATTAGGTTCAACTTGGTTTATGGTTTTACATGGCCTAGGCTAAATTTAAACCTCATATTAGACTATGGGCTGATAAAAAAGAAAATTAAAATAACTTTAAATTTTCTAAAATATCCATTTTGAACAAATATAATTAAGCCTATTTTATACCATGGAATTAAAATCTATTTGTACAAGATTTTATTTATATATAAAAATTAACATAGAGGATCCTACAATTTGTATACAAAATGGATTTTAATTATTATTGGGCCCCCTTTTGGCAAATCAGTCCAAATTTGGACCAATACAGTCGAGTTTTAATATTCTGATATTCTCCTAGCATTTCTCTTATGGCACTTTTATGGAATATATATATATATATATATATATATATATATATATATATATAAAGTGGGTTCTTTAAGTCACGACATTTGTATTAAATTTTAAATTCATATATGAAGTCTAAAACACCCTCTATTGTGTCCGAATTAAATCTACATTTACAAGGATACATGTATAGACTTAATTGTAGTATTATTCCATAGTAAATCCTAGAGACACCAAATTTATCTCTAGCTTTAGATTCGGCAACATGACATTAAGTTCAAATATCAATATCACACGTAGTAATCTAAGGATTCTAGGATATCAACTTCAAATAGATACTTTTATATACACTATAAATGAATTTATAAATTTCATATATTTTCCTATGCGTCCCTTTGTCCAAACTTGATTTAAAATATAGGAATGTCCTTATTTCCATGTTGCAATACTATGAATTCCTAGATACATATACATATCACGACTAGTTACGTGTGTATATATATATATATATATATATATATATATATATATATATATATATATATATATATATATATATATATATATAATACAATCACCACACAACTTCGGAACCAATTTGTACTTAAGTAATTGTATCGTGTCCTAGTTTTGTGTCGACGTTATATCAACATACACACGTACAAATTGCAATTGAAGAACTCTATTTGAAATCAAAATTAAATTCCTAACATCCAAATCAAATGACACAATCTAATTTCTTGATTAAAATGACATAGAAATTTAAAAGGAAAATGAATTCAAGGTAGGAGGGCTTGCCTTGAAATTTGGAGATTTAGGTTTTGCTCCTTCTTTAATAACACTCCCATATGTATATATTAAGGATTTACCAAAGTGTCCATCTCCGTATCTACAT
This sequence comes from Iris pallida, assembly GCA_029216955.1. Classification (NCBI taxonomy): domain Eukaryota; kingdom Viridiplantae; phylum Streptophyta; class Magnoliopsida; order Asparagales; family Iridaceae; genus Iris; species Iris pallida. The sequence goes on from JANAVB010014274.1 coordinate 19,672, forward strand.
TTTTTTGTCCAACTCATATATTCATTTAAAGTGTTCATATGTGTTGTGTCCATACATTGTGTCCAAACATATGTTCATTCAAAGTGATTATTTATGTTGTGTCCACACGATGTGTCCAAATTTATATTCATAAATAAATGTTATCCATTAATGGATTTTTCTTCAAAATATTATTTGTTTAAATCAATATCCATGCTATATTCTTATAAATTAAATTTTTGTCATAAATTTTGTAATTTTCAGAATATAAATTAATATATACTTGTTCAAAATAATTTAGAGGATCAAAATTGGAAAAAATTTCCAGGAGAAAGAGGAAAAAGGAAAGAGGACTTGCCTTGAGAAATTGATTTGGGGATTAGGGCTTGGATCTTGCTATTCCAATTTTTTCTTCTTCTTCTTCCTCTTCCTTCAAATTCTTTTTCTTCTTCATTTTCTTCCTTTTTGAGGAAAAAAGGGATTAGGTTTAGGTTTTGATAATAGAGATGGAGGTAGAGATGATGATGGTGATGTTGGAGGTGGTGATGAAGGGAATGAGGAAATGGAGAGGAGGAAGAAGAAATAAGAAAGAGAAGAGAAGGACCGAGAGGGGGTTTCGGTTGAGGGGGAGAGAGAGTGTGGGTGAGAAAGAGGTGTTCATCTCTCCTCCTTTCTTTATTTGTATGTTTCTTCTTTTTTAACCAAGATTTTTTTTTCAACACCATCATTAAAGGTTTAATATGAAAAATACCAAATACCTCCTTTCTATACATGCATGGAGACACATAGGTTCATGAGGTGTCCATGCATGGTGACACTTGGTTGGTGAGGTTGTTGGAAGAAAATTTGAAATTGCAACAATTGTCTAAGAATATAAATGGAAAGTAAATTCACCTTTCTTTCTTTATTATTATTATTATTATTATTATTTGAAATATCAATTATATATATAAATCTAATTACTAAAATTTATTTCATAATTAAATAAAATAGGAATATAATAAAATATGAATATATTAATTGTTAAAAAGCAGCTATGACAAGATTAGACTTTACGCAAAGGTCAAACTGAATCAAACTCAAAACTCTATGCAAGCCTTAAAATCAGACTTTACGTAGAAAACGGTTTCACTTTCTACGCAAAGAATGAGATGTCCATGCTGTATTAAATGCACGAAGATTCTGTTCTGGCAGATTGATTTTCTGACAAAATAACTGCATAGAAGCCAAGGAGTTTGTTGTTTAGCGTGCTGATGAGCTGCTTTACGCTTGAGGAATAGCTTCTTCTTTACGCATAAAGAGTTATTTGAGCTTTTTACGCTGAAGGCTATCTCAGCTACTCTTTTTTGTGCGTAGAGTTTATTTGAGCCTTTACGCTCAATGCTATTTTTAGCCACTTTACGCAGGAAGCTTACTTTGAGCTATTTTATGCTCGGATATGTTTAACAACATCTTTTACACACAGTTTGTCTTGATTATGTGGGAACGTGGTTTTCTGACGTGGCCTTCATGCCACACTTTTCGAAAAATGTGTATACGTGCTCTCCTTATTTTATTGGATTATGGGACATGTGTCAACATGCGTAGAGGCCACTTTCTGTACGTGGGTGACAGTTATCCTAACAACTTGCGTAGAGACCCAATATTGGTGTTTTTTATGCACAAAAGATAGGCCTATATAAAGACCTTTTTTTTACAGAAGAAGGTACAAGATATTTGGAGACCAGATACTTTAAGAGCAAAGTGATTTTTCGGAGTATTTCTCTTCTACTTTTCCTCAAGAACAGAGTGAAGCAAAGCAGGAAAGCATTCGACTGTGCCATCAGTGCCAATTGTGTCGGTACCTTTCTGGTGACTTAGTTCTTCCACTTCTTCATCTCCAAGCAGTTTTTTCATCATCATCGTTTGGTCCAAGGAACAAAGTGATCGTTCTCAGATCAGACTTCCATAGCAATACTCTCCAGAATCTACTTGTACTCTTGTACATTTTCTCTCATTTTCTTTCAAAAGCCTTAAGGGCATTTTGTTAAGTGAAATAAAATGGCGACTCTGCTGGGGACGACTTTCTCCTCTGGCGAGAAAGCAATTGCTCAATACGATGATGTGTCGATTGGATCGACGAAGAAGACTCTGGTTATTCAATTCGACCAGACTGCTTATGAAGAAATTCTCCAAACTGGGGGTAGTGCTCGCTGCTCCAATGTTCAAAAATCACGAAAGGTGCACAAAGTTTGGATTCCTAAGTCCAAAGCACCCTCTGATCTCTCTATTGTCTCTGAAGGCAAGGAAATTCTTTCCACTCCTGTTGTTGGGGCTTCCGTCTTTGACGAGGCAGTTCCTACTTCAATGTTGCGCCCTGTGCGTAAAATTTAGTCTCCCGTCTATGATGTGGTAGACAATCATGTCTTGTGCTATACGCGTAAAGGCAAATATTTCATCTGTGACATGGCAGATATTCCTGTTTTGTGCTATACACATAAAGGCAAATCTTTTGTCGGTGACATGGTAGATAAAGTTCACAATGGTGCTTTTGCATCTAAAGTGAACTTGCCTACACGCGTACAGCGTAAAAACAAGTCTCATATGGTAAATAATTCCTTTGATTTATCCAAAGAGACAAGAAATTTTGGCAAAACTTCTGTTTTACGCCAACAATCCTCTAGTGCTGCTTTACGCAAAGTGCCTAATCTTAGGATTATGCGCAATGCTGATGGTGTTCTCAGTGCTCAAAAATCAACTCAGGATTTACGCACACAACTTCAGGCGCGTAAAAATGCACAATTTTGTTCTGCCAATGAAGCTAGTAACCTTCTTTTTACACAAGGGACTAAATATTTCTCTGTCCCAAATGTAAAAAAGAAAATATTACCTTCCAATTCTTCTGATTTACGCGAGTTACTTGTGCAAAAGCGTAAAAACAGAAAATCTCATGTGACACTCCCTCAAGAAAACCATCATTATGAATGTCACCAAATTGTGATCAAATATTGTTGTTTTGCTACTAAACGGTCAGTTTTCGACCGATTAAGCTACAACGTACCTCAGCAACAAAATGATGACCAAGAACATGAGTTGTCCTATGCATCGGTCAATATGGCATCTCATATCAATAGAGGACGACGTCCAAGTCGCAATTCGTCCCGGACTCCAAGTCAACAATGGTTCAACCGAATTCTTAACACTTTTGAAGGAGTATATCAACATACTCGGTCAAGAATTCAACGATCTTTAACTATGCATTCTTCAGATTCAGATGCTAGGAGTACCCATTATTTGGAGTCAAAAACTGATAGCGTTGATTCATATCTTTACACCAATCCCTCTGTAAGTTCAAGAGAATTTGAATCCTATGTTATCAGAGAAGAACAGGAGACGTCTACTTTTCATACAGAATAGCATCTTTCTGCGGTGGAACAATCGCTGAAAGATATGCTTGCCATGATGCAAAATATGCATCAGATAATAACGACTCAGCAAACAGTCTAACCGGCAGTGATAACAACAGTACAGGTAGCTGCACAAACTCAAGATAGTCAAGGGGTTGACATACCTTTGAATAATCTGAGTCAAGAGCCTGTTATCAATCAAAACTCTGCATCTCCTGACCCTCTCATTCCAGAAGATGTATCACCTCCGGTAGGAGTTACGGTACATCCAACCACTATTCAATCAAATATACTCCCTCAAACTAGTGAAGCTATTCAAGCAGTTCGGGAGTTAAAAGCATAATTTGAAGTTCTTAAGCACAAAGATCAGCTCCAGAAGTTGGGGATCAAGCAACCTTATCCTCCCCATTAGAATGATGTGCCCTTTTATCCTAAATTCAAGCCAAAATCTATGGTATTATTTGATGAAAAGGCTTCTCCAAGTCAATATATCGATTATTTTGATATTATGACTGTGCATCTACAGAAGAATGATGCTCTTCTCACCCGAGTCTTCATTGGGTGTTTGACGGGTACAGTATACGATTGATATTGTAGTCTACCCGATAATTGCATATCGTCTTTTGATGAATTCAAAGCAATGTTTCTCTCTTGTTTCTATGTAGGAGGGATGGACATGAATATGTCTTCCTTAATAGAGATTAAACAAAAAAGAAAGAGGATACTCGGACGTTTATTGAATGTTTCCGACAGGCTACTTTGAAAATGCCTCATGGTATGCCAGATTCAGCATTAATTGATACATGCAAAATGAATCTGCGACCAACCATCGCTGTTTTTACAGGCTCTCAATTCACAGATTGGGCCTCGTTTATTATAGCAGCAGTTTCAGCTGAGACCAATAGTAGATTGGCTCGTGAACATCGGATGATCTTCGCCTCAGAAGATAAAGGAAAGAAAGCCTCTTCAGGTAACAATTCTGGTAATCGCAATGGGAAAGAAAAGAAAACCTTGGTAGTAAACCTTTCAAAATCCAAAACTACACCAAGTAATTCGGAATATTCTAAACCAAGAATACTCTTTCGACGACAGTGATATTCCTGGGATATTTCAATATCTTGTGAAGAGTGGTAAACTCCAGATTCCAGATCCAAAACGACCTAATGAAGTGGATTTGACTGATAATCCCAAATATTGTATCTATCATAGATACATAAATCATCCCACTAAGGCTTGCTATGTCTTGAAGAAGAAGATTCAAGGTTGATAAATGCTAAAGCTATCGCTTTAACTAATGATGAGCATACAGTCACAACTAACATGATTTCTCTTTAATTTGGAGGTTTTCCTCCACAGCAAGTTCCTGATGGGATTGTCTCGATTCCGAAGGCAACAATGAAGATTGTAAATCTTCCACCAACTAGAGATCAAGGTAAAGGATTATTGCCTCTCACCTTAGAAAATGGTGAAATCATGTGGGTACACCCTGACTTAGTATCTAAAATGGAACATGAAAGTAAAATTTTAAAATCCAAGAAAGGTCAAAAAGTCAAAACCTGCAATATGATTTCTCATGTTGTTACCCCAGATCATGATAATTCTGATCATTTGTGGGATGACATCCCTTTGGAAGATAGGCTAAGGAGTCTGAACATATGCCCTCCGAGTTTGGCTCCTCCTACCAAACTAAAGCTTACTCATCAGCAATGGTCAGCCATGAACAGTGTCCTTTTGTATAGAGCACAACAAGTTTTTGCTGCCTACGAGAAAGCTCCAGTTGGGATTTTACCTCCTGCACTGAAAATTCCCACCCTTGTGACTACTGGGATCTCTGTTCCTTCTTCATCTGTTGAACCGTCTATTGAAAGTTTGCTACCCATTCGCATGTACAGTCAATAATCGGTCCATCTCATAAAAAAGATAGGCTATGACTTTCAAAAAGCGAAAGGCTTGAACAATGGTAAAGGTATGCGAGTTCCTTTACAAATTCAAGGTCAGAAATCCTCCGTCGGATTGGGATTTGAGGTCCCTCATAAAAATCACCATAAGACGAAGACTAAGGAAAAAAAAGACTAAATCCTGTAATATGGTACTTCATTCCCCTGAGTCTGAAGAAGAGGTTTTTGCCGGTACAAGATCTGGAAAAGACTACCACAAAGATTACGAGGGAACTTCCAAAGAAGCGGATGATGCCGCTGAAACACTGCCGACTCAGCCATCTTCTACTCCTGCTGAAGCAAGACCTTCTAAACCACCAGTGGTTGAAAAAGGAAAAGAGAAGGCAGTACGTTTCGACGTTCCGCTGAAATCTGGATCAAATCAAGGGTTTATAAAACTCTATAAGTTTGACATTCTAGCCCAATTAGCTAATACTCCGGCTAGACTTTCCATCTTTGAGTTACTTCGTCTCTCTAAAGAAAGTCGAGAAGCTTTGAGTGAAGCTTTGCTACAAGAAGAATCATGCTTAGCTCAGCTCAAAAGTCCTGACAATACACCAGTGCCGTGTTCCCAATGCCATAGTGTGATGGAATCAATTCCTAACATTACTTTCACACAAGAGGATATGCTATTAAAGCATAATCGACATGACAGACCTTTGTGTTATACAGGATATATTAACTCTACCGAAATTGACAGGATTTACATCGATCCTGGGTCCTCTATTAGCATTATTCTTCAGAGTATGCTACGACCATTAAGGATTCCTACTAGTGAGTTGACCTACACTAGTAAGACAATTGTTGGTTTCAATTCTGGGAAGAGTAAACCATTGGGGAAAATTTGTCTAAAGATTCAAATAGGTGATCTTCGAACCATGGCAACCTTCTATGTTATCAATTCAGATGTATCTTATGATATTCTTCTCGGAAGACTATGGATACATGAGCATAACATTGTACCTTCAACTCTCCACCAATGCTTCAAATATGTGGATTCTCAAGGGACTGTAAAGACTAAATTTGTAGATCTCAATCCTTTTAAAGGTGTTGAAGCCTATTTCTCTAATTCAATACTTTATACACAGGAGCATGTGAAGGAAATATCCGATATGGCTGAAGATCGATCGCCTTCAGAAGACCAATCGCCCTCAGAAGACCAATCACCTTCAGAAGATCAACCTTTGAAGATTAAGGTTAAAGGTAGGATTCGATCCCAATCTGTCAATGATGAACCTTTGGTGATTAAAGTTAAAGGAACAACTCAATCTACGTCTGATGAATCTATGAGAATTCCAGTCAAAAGTCGAGTTCAAGCCAACACTAGTGATCAGCCTCTCATGATCAAGGTTAAAGGACATATTTCTTGTCCAACTGATTCAGAGCCACTAGTTATCAACCTGGGCAAGTCTATGCCTAAGACGGCTAATGGTCCGTTAATGGTTAATCCAAGGCGTGGTAATCAGTCTATCAATGATATAAATATTGATCAATCTATATTTTTCTATTTTAATGAAGATTTCCTTTTGGAGTATATGGCTGTCAAATATATTGAAAGAATGAGTTTTGATAATCAAAGTCATCAACATAAAACTGACATAAATACGGAGAAAACCTTATATATTAACCATAAAGAGAATTTTTCCTCCTCATGTCGATGTTGGGCCCTACGCTCATATGTTCCTAACATCTACTCCTTATTTTCTACCTGTTGCCTCATCATCACAAGCTTGTGTGGTTTATAAACATCACGAAAAATCTTATTTTGTGATCCCGTCTACTAAAAAAATAAGCATCAAATTGTGTTTGGTTTGGCTAGAAATATTTCTGTTATCCAGACAGATAATCTCGAAGAGAAAGTAAAGGAAAAATCAGAATTGACAAATATAGTCAACAATCTCTTAAGATTATTCAAAATATGGGATATAATTTAAAAACTACGTCAGGTCTCAATCAGGGCAGAGGTAGACGATTACCATTATGTGGTGATCCGTTTTATCAACGAACCCGTCAGGGTTTAGGATACGATACATCCCACATGTTTAAGGAAGATATGGAAGAAGAATTTTCTTCCAGTTCTTCACAATCCTCAGATTCTGAAGGAGTCCAATATGTCGAATCTAAACATGTCTTTTCAGTTAATATGGTTCAAATCGATGATGAGTCTGAACTATTTGAAAATGACCCTTAGACACAACAAATGGATAATCAGTGGGAGCTTCGGTTTGAACAGCGACAGCCACCCACGGAAGATGAAATCGTCCAGATTGACGTTGGAGACGAAACTACGTCAAAGCCAATATTTATCAGCAAAAACCTTTCTGAAGATGAAAAAGAAGATTTGATAAAGCTAATAAAAGAATATATTGATATCTTTACATGGACCTATGAGGATAAGCCAGGTTTGGATCCTAAAGTAGCTACTCATAAACTTAATATTCTTCCTAATGCCAAACCTGTAAAACAACAACAGCGGCATTTTCGACCAGATATGATGGATGCAATTGAAGCAGAAGTTAAAAAGCTGATTACATACGACTTTGTCCGTGAAGAACAACACGCAGATTGGGTTGTCAATATTGTTCCTGTCATGAAGAAGAATGGAAAAGTTTGAGTTTGCATAGATTTTTGAGATCTCAACGCAGCTTGTCCAAAAGACGAATTTCCACTTTCTATCACTGATGTCATAATAGATAATACATGTAATTTTGAACATATGTCCTTCATGGATGGATTTTCAGGATACAACCAAATTAAGATGCATCCAGGAGATGAAAAGCACACTGCTTTTTGTACACCCCTTGGAGTTCATTGCTACATGGTTATGCCTTTTGGTCTAAAAAATGCCGGTGCTACATATCAATGGGCCATGAGCAATATCTTTTAAGAACATCAGCGAAAAACAGTTGAATGTTACGTAGATGATATCGCTGTCAAAAGTTGGGTAAAGGATGATCACATTCAAGATTTGAAGACAGTGTTCGAGTTGATGCGTCGACATCAACTAAAGATGAACCCCACTAAGTCTTTCTTAGGGGTTTCCAGTGGCAAATTTTTAGGATTTGTCATCACTTCTCAAGGTATCCATGTTGATCCTGATAAAGTCAAAGCAATTCTTGAAATGCGTCCTCCACATAATCTGAAAGAGCTTCGTGGCTTTCAGGGTCGCATTGCTTATATCAGGAGATTTATATCAAATCTTTCTGGGAGATGTCAACCTTTCTCTCGTTTACTGAAGAAGGATGTGTCATTTGTTTGGGATGAACCATGTCAAAAAGCATTCAATGATATCAAACAATACCATACAAATCCACCTGTTTTAGTACCCCCAGTAGTGGGAAGACCATTTTTGCTGTATGTTCGAGCATTAGATCAATCTCTTGGCGCTCTTCTTGCACAGAAAAGTGATAAGGGTCATGAACAAGCAATTTATTATCTCAGTCGAATGATGGTTGGGGCTAAACACAGGTATACTCCTGTGAAAAAAGAATGTCTAGCCTTGGTTTTTGTCATTCAAAAGACGCGACATTATGTATCAGGACAGACTATCCATGTCATATCCAGAATAAATCCTATTTGGGTATTAATGAAAAAGCCGAGTATTCTTAACTCCCGGTTAGCTACTTGGGCGATGTTGCTTACTCCTTATGATATGGTCTACATACCTCAAAAATCGGTGAAGGGTCAAGCGTTAGCTGATTTCTTAGCAGCTCATGCTATACCTGAAACTTCTAAGCTATATGACGATATTCCAGATGAAGTCATAGATTGTAACATGACTTTAAGGGATGATATTTGGCAACAATACTTTGATGGAGCATCACGAGTTGGACCTAAAGGCAATATTGTCTCTGGAGTAGGCATTGTCTTGGTTTCTCCTGATAAAATGGTAATATACCGTGCTTATTCCCTCAATGAACCATGTTCCAATAATGTGGCAGAATATAACGCTCTATAATGGTCTTTAAGTAGTAAAATAATTGGATATTGAGTTCTTGGAAGCATATGGAGATTCTCAGCTGATTGTCAATCAGGTCAGAGGGACATATGAAGTCAGAAATCATGACCTCATTCTCTATCATCAAGTGGTAATCGAATTGGTTCTTTTATTCAAAGGGTTCTTCATTGAATTCGTACCACATTCTCAAAATTTGGAAGCTAACGCTCTTGCTACTCTAGCTGCAGACTTAGCAGTTCTAATCAGAAGACAAAATACCATCACTTTGTTGGATCGAGACCTATTCTGTGTCAAGAATAATTTGTATATCAAACAGAGTTATGCTACCGAATCAAATTCTCAGCAAAAGTATTGGAGAAGTCCATTTATTGATTATGCGGTTTATGGGATTTTACCTGAAGATCCAAAGGAAGCTGTATCAATTAAAAGACGATCATTTCGATTTTACTATGATACTTCTATGCACATGTTGTATCATCGTTCTTATGACGGACTTTTACTGTGTTGTCTCTCGGAAAGCGAAGCCAAGCAAACACTTCGTGAAGCTCATGATGGAGTTTGTGGTGCACATCAACAAGGTCTAAAGTTACAGGACCGTATTCGAAGAATGAGTTATTATTGGCCTTCTATGATAGCAGATGTTGGGGATTACGCCAGACGGTGTAAAGCATGCCAGATTTATGTTGATTTTATTCACCAACCTTCTGAATTTCTATATCCTACGGCAGCTTTTTGGCCTTTCGAAGCTTGGGCTATGGATATTATTGGTCCAATTAATCTCCCTTCTATCAAAGGATATCGTTTTATCTTGGCTATAACTGATTACTTTTCTAAATAGGCAGAAGCAGTTCCTCTTGTTGAAGTAAAAACGTCTAATGTGGTTAACTTCATCAAACATTATGTTATTTATCGTTTCGGGATTTCCCGAAGGATAATCCATAAAAATGGACCATAATTTGCCAGTCATGCATTTTATCAATTTTGTGACAAGAATCGGATCAAGAACTTATCTTCTACAGCTTACAATCCAGCCGCTATTGGTTTAGCAGAAGCTTTCAACAAAACAATTATTAAACTTCTCAAAAAGTTCGTCTATTCTAATAAACGTGATTGGAACGAAAAACTTAGAGAATGTTTATGGGCTTATCGAACAACAGTCAGAACTCCAACTGGTTTTACACCATTTTCATTGGTTTACGGATGTGAAGCTGTTCTTCCACTGGAGATCCAAATACCATCTCTTAGAATAGCCATTGCCAATGAGCTAACTACGGAGAATAATAACCGCTTAAGACTCCAGGAACTTGAAGGTTTGGATGAGAAGCGTCTTCAAGCGCAACAGCACATTGAGCTGTATCAAGCCTGCATATCTCGAGCTTTCAATCGCAAAGTTAAAGAAAGGGTATTTAAAGTAGAGGAGCTAGTTCTAGCTGTCCGAAGACCTATGGTTATGACTCATAAGAGTAAAGGCAAGTTCCAAGTTAAATGGGAAGGTCCTTATGTAATCGAAACCGTATTTTCTAAAGGTGCTTATAGGTTGTCTAAACCTAATGGAGATTTTCTTATGATGCCAATTAAAGGTAAATTCTTGAAGAAATACTACGTTTGAATTTCTTCTTCATTTCCCAGCTACCAAGGTTTGGTTAAGCTGATTATTTATTCTCCTAAAAGAGAATTTTTTATTTTCTGTCTTACCAGTTGATTTCAGAAAGAAAAAGATTTATTATCTATCATGTCCTCACTACCTCTGAATATATATTAAATCTACTTCTTTTCATTATTATCTATCATGTCTATATTATCTCTGAATAGATATTAATCTATTTTTTTGAGTCATTACGATCTATCATGTTCATATTACCTCTGATAGTATTGTACACTCTAAAAAACAAGATTTATTATCTATCATGTCCACATTACCTCTGGATAGATATAATCTACTTGGTTGAGTTTTGAAGACTTATCATGTCCATATTACCTCTGATAATTATTTTCAATCTCATACATATTTTAAAAAAAAGAATATAAAAAAATATATATATTTCATTTATTTTATGATTGGAAATAGTACATCATCAAAATGAAGGAAATGACAGCAGATAAAAATTCTTTATTGAGTACAAAAATTTCTAAGGTGGAGCTGACAGATCTTCAATTATTTTCTGTAGTTCTGCCAGACGCTTTTTGCGAGAGCCCAATACAGTTGTGTATGCTATGGATCTTCGAGCCTCCGCTGTACAAAGGTGGAAGAGTTCGGCAAAGGCAGCTATCATTTTGTCTTTGGCTTCTTCAAGGGTTTTGATGTTTGATTCAGAACCAAAGATCCGTTCTTTCAAAATGGAACTTTGCCTCAAATATTGATCTCTATCTACCGTCATCCGGTTTTGCTCCTCCTTTAATCGAGCCAGCTCAGCCTCGACTTCATGAATTCTATCACTTTGTTGATGAATTTTGATATTCATTGAGTCATAGGCTTGTTGATGCTGCTCCAACAAGGGTTTATTTTCTCTCAAGAAGGTCCTTTCCACAGCAACCTTATTGCTATAATCTTGAAGAGATTCTTTGAAGATGGTTTCCCGAGTTGTATACTCATTAGTGAAAGCATCATACTCAGATTGGACGAGGCTTTCTATAGTCCCACTTGACAACCTTAGATATTCTTTGATGGGTTGTTCAAGTCTCTGGACTATCTTCTGCAAAGCTGCTGCCCTCTCAGTATCATTAAACATTACGATATTGTCTATGGTAGTAGCAATCGCACTTATCAAGCTCTCATAACTGAGGCCTTTCTTCAAAACCATTTTGATCAATGCTGCCAAAGTTTTGTAAAAAGTTTCAGTATGAATCTCTACCAAAAGATTTATATCAGCATTGGAGCTTGGTGTATCAGCAATATCTGCCAATCTCTTTTCCTGAAAACCGGAGACAGGTGCCGTCGTTGCTGTGGTAGCAAGCTGAGTTAACGATATATATGTTATCGTTACCATAGCCAATTGATTTCCAGGGATTTCCGGGACTACATCTTCAGCAACCTTTTCTGCTATCTCCGGAGGATGAGTTTCGGTGGTAGGGTATGGTATTATGGAGGTGCTGCCTCCTATGTTCGGTTCAGACTCGAACACAACTATCTCAGGAATCTGGTCAGGACTAGCTACAGTAATTGATGTTATCGCTATATCTACGACCTCATCAATCTATTCTTTAGCAGCAATTGATTCTCTGAGCACTGTTGGCTCTTCTTCTGCAGTATGTTCTTCTTCTCTTTCTTCAGCAAGAGAAGACAATTCCTGGCATGTCTCTCCTGCAAGCTCTTGTTGAATCTCCATAGATGGAGAACCTTCCTTAGAAAGAGAATCTTCTTTTGAAGAAGAACTTCCTTCCTCAGATTCTACTACCTCATCATGAATAGACTTTTGAGGAGGGGGAGGAGCAACGGGCTTTGCCATAGTGATAATACCTACAAAGATTAAACAAAATAGTCAATATACAAAATCATAATACATATATTTGTATAAATTTTATATAATTGATCTTTACCTGGAGTAGGTGCAGGACGCGATAAAAGTACGTCATAATCTAGATCCCAGTCATCATCATCTAATTCGAGAGTCGGTTCATCCGAGGGGATGTGTTCCGGATCACTAGTATGAGTGGTGGCAGTGTCTTCAACAGCTTTCGCCTTTTGTGACGAAGTTAGATGCAATGAAGTACTAAGACATCCGAGAGATAGGACTCCTGTAACTTCTGTTGTTGCTGCTGGTTGGGGTGCTGAAGACCCTTCTCCAGGTTGAGCTGAAGAAGATGTAATATTTTGAGTCTCCATAACAGGATTTTCGCTTTCTGGAGTAGCGGCTCTCTGTTTGGAAGGCCCTTTAACATTAATCTTCTTCTTCTTCTCCCGAAGAGTAACAGCTGTATCTGATTTTCGTTTTCGAGTTGCAGTAATAGTAATTGCTCCTGCAGCTATTTTTCTAACTCCTATAGGGATCGCTTCCAGATATTCATCTGGAATAGCGTCATCAGGTATGTCCGAAGGCACCATAACAGGTTCTTCGGTGTCTCCTTCTTTTTCCCATCGAAGACTTCCTTTCATATTGTAGTCTTTGGTGAAGGAACGAATGGAGACTTAAAAATGTGCATACAAATGAAGCATTCATAGCTCAGTTGTGCTCGTGGCAGTTGACACATGAAATTTAGCACCGGTGCATCCAGCGCTGAAATACTGCCATGCCCCCGCTCCATCAATTAATTTTCCATAATTGTTGAAAGTGGTGGAGGGATTACCCACGTGAAACTGGTCATACCCAAACTGACGAGCGAACCGACTGGGTAGATACGGTTCGAAAATGCAGTTATCTTCAATTCTATACATCAGATGTGAAGGTCTGATACATATTAGCCAATTAAAGACTGGCGCAGGTATCTCAGTCCTCTATCGACCTACGTCATCAAATTGTACACCGAAACAGTCGGCTGGAACTGGTGGTCGTGTGCAGAAAAAATTCCAACCATACGAGAAATTCAGTGCTACCCGGGTATCCGTCACTGAAGTCGCATTCCACGTGGCTTTACTAAACTTCTAGAGGAATACCTCCGCATCATTTTCAGGGCCTGGTGGTAATAAGCTGCAGTTGTGATGCAGTAACCAACCCATTAAAAAAGTATAAGGCATCTCCACCCTAGGGAAATCTTTACAGTAGGGAGCATTATTGATCAATTCTTTACCAAATGCTCATAAATCCGCATTTATCCGACACACCATTGCCGGTAATAGGCTGAGTTTGGCCTTGATTACCAAATATACTGCTGGCCATAGTACATTTCGATGAATCCTGTCGACTGTACCGGTCCCTGGTATGATCCATCTTCGTAGCCACAGGGAAAGAAAGCCCACCAGCAAGGCTTCATTTGAGAGCTTTCGACTGCCATGCTTCAAAAAGCTCAATGTTTCAGTCCCTGCAGGGAATTCTCCATCCTTGGTGGTCAAATACTTGTCCAGGGACTTATATGTGATCATCCAATTATTTATCAAATCAGCAGGAATTATTGAACAAGGGTTGATGGTTTGAGACTTGTTATCTTGGAATCTCTCCTCATCCTCCTTAGACACTCTATTCTTATGATAGAATAGATATGTTGTCCATTTATTGATATATGCCAAATTTGATCCACTTTCATACATAGTGGTGCAGATCAAATAGTGGCACATCAGCTCTTGGGATACCTCGACTAAACGAGGGTTTTTTTTTGCTAATTTCTGCTAGTTCTCGGTTGGAGGGAACGTACTCTTCATATGGAACTTCTTCCATTGGTAGCTTGGAGATGAATTACATCTCATGAAGTGCAAAACCCATTTCGCCTATTGGGGTTGCAAAAGTTCCTGTCGAGCTGATATACAATTCCATCAGAGCTAAGAAGATATTATTGTTTATAGGTATGCCTTGACTTGTAGAGGCTACCACTTCTAATAAACTAATGTGTTTTAGTTCAGCTTCAAAGTTTTTTATGTTCCAAGAACTAAGTTGAACCCAGTTTTTATTGTGAGGAGTCATCCACCCTGGAAGCCTAAGGTTGACCTGGGGATATAGTACTGAGGTGTTCATAAACTTGTTTATAAACATCGGTATCTACACTGGTTGGATCAGAGATGAGCCCTCACTTGGTGTAAATCCAGGCAATAAGCCTGAGAAAGGAACGACACTACCACTGGGAGTACTCGAGTGATAGCCCATCTGGTTTTCATCCCTCTTGAATATGATTCTCCCTGGTCTTTTATGACTGTTGGGTGTCAGATTCCAGATCATCCGTCTCGGATGAGTAGCATGAGCAAAAGAAAAAAGGGGATAATCTCTTGGCATTGTTGGGAGATACATCGCCCTTTCCCCAAATTTGAACAACCAAGACTCCTTCTTGGGGTTTGTCTAAGATTTGAAGTCAATTGCACCCCGAACATGAATGCAGGCTTCAGATAATGCTGGCCATCCAGTGATGTCAATAGTTCTCCGTTCATCAGAGACAGCAACATTCTATATCCATGAGCAGCTATCAACTGGTGTCTTTCCTGGGGATACTGCTTGTCGGTTTGAGAAAACTCGACATGGGATAAATTTTCCAGATAATTTGATCCCAGACTACCAGCTGGTGAGCCAAACACCTCAGAGAGAGGATGGGCCCCCAAGTCCACTGCAAAAGAAGTTCAACAAGAAAAATCAAGTTAGTAAAAAAAATCTAAGTATGAACTCTACACAAATTCAAGCTCTACGCAAAAGACTATACATGGGGTTTTTTTAAGTTATTACGCGTAAAAAGTTCTCTATTTTTTTAAGAGAATTTGTTTTTTGCATTTCTCTAAAAATGTTTTACGCGGTCTAAAAAAATGAATTTTTACGCGTACTTTTTTCTGTTCAAAAGAATAAAGTTTTACGTGTAAAAAATATAGTCTTTTGACTTGCGTATTTTCAGTTTTACGCTCGCACATATAATGTGAGTGTATTTTTGGTTTTACGCTTCTGATCAAAATAGTAAAGTTTTACATGTGGAAAACATAGTCTTTATGACTCGCGTATTTTTCAATTTTTCGCTCGCACATATAACGTAGGCGTATTTTCAGTTTTTACGCTAGCACGTATAACGCGGGCGTATTTTCAGTTTTTATGCTGGCACATATAACATGAGCGTATTTTTTATTTCAAAATCTACGTTGTCACGTATAACGTGAGCGTGTTTTGTTCATTTTTTAACGCTGGCACGTATAATCGTGGGCGTATGATTAAGGGTTGGTCTTGGGTTATTTTCTTCCACAAAATCGATAGGGTTTCTACCTATCATGGCCGGAGCCACGTTTGGGTTGGTCTTTGCGGTTTCTTCGACGCTCTTCCCCAATGATGTTGCAGCAGCGTGAACTTCTTCAGATGATCTAGCCGTCGACGAAGAGGCAACTTTCTTGCCCTTGGCTGAGGCGACGGCCTTGCTCTTGGGTGCCATTTGCTCGAAAGGATTTGGAGGATGAATGAAGAAGAGAATAAGAGAGATGAGTAAAGTTCTCTCTACAGAAGTCCTATTTATAGAAAACTCAAGGGTTGATTCAAATTCTCAAAGTGACTATTGGGCATCCCTAAATTTACGCTGATGACTGTTGGATATCCCAAACTTTACGCTTCTGTTCAAAGTATTTCAAAATATTTAGAAAATTTGAAAACTTTGAAGGGGGTCTTGTAGAAGCATAAATAAATTTCGAAGACTAAGTCAAAGAAGTTGAGATATTTACGCAAAGACAGTTCCAGATTACACTTTACGCAAAGTCAAACTGAATCAAACTTAAAACTCTACGCAAGCCATAAAATCAGACTTTACGCATAGAACTGTTTCGCTTTCTACGCGAAGAATGAGCTGTCCATGTTGCATTAAATGCAAGAAGATTCTGTTCTGACAGATTGATTTTCTGACAAAATAACTGCACAGAAGCCAAGGATTTTGTTGTTTAGCGTGCCGATGAGCTGCTTTACGCTTGAGGAATAGCTTCTTCTTTACGCATAAAGAGTTATTTTAGCTTTTTACGCTCAAGGCTATCTCAGCTACTCTTTTTTGCGTGTAGAGTTTATTTGAGCCTTTACGCTCAAGGCTATTTTTTAGCTACTTTACGCAGGAAGCTTACTTTGAGCTATTTTACGCTCGTATATGTTTAACAACATCTTTTACGCACAGTTTGTCCTGATTATGTGGGAACGTGGTTTTCTGACGTGGCATTCATGCCATACTTCTCGAAAAATGTGTGTACGTGCTCTCCTTATTTTATTGGATTATGGGACATGTGTCAACATGCGTAGAGGCCACTTTCTGTACGTGGGTGACAGTTATCCTAACAGCCTGCATAGAGACCCAATATTGGTATATTTTACGCACAGAAGACAGGCCTATATAAAAACCTTTTTTTTAAAGAAGAAGGTAAGAGATATTTGGAGACCAGATACTTTCAGAGCAAAGTGATTTTTCGGAGTATTTCTCTTCAACTTTTCCTCAAGAACAAAGTGAAGCAAAGCAGGAAAGCATTCGACTATGCCATCCGTGTCAATTGTGTCGATACCTTTCTGGTGACTTAGTTCTTCCAGTTCTTCATCTCCAAGCAGTTTTCTTCATCATCATCGTGTGGTCCAAGGAACAAAGTGATCGTTCTCAGATCAGACTTCGTAGCAATACTCTCCAGAATCTACTTGTACTCTTGTACATTTTCTCTCGTTTTCTTTTAAAAGCCTTAAGGGCATTTTGTTAAGTGAAACACCACTCACACAATACAGTCACATGTGCTTCTGGCTGCACATTAAAGGCTCTGTGCCAGCCTAGTTTCGGTGTATGTATTTTGGGCGTCTACAAGTTTACCCTCAAGAGACTGCCTGCTATCTCTGTTCATATACTCTAGGTGAGTTCTTTATTAAAGGGACATGGAATTAAGCCTTGCGCTTCCTTGCTGTGCTACGCCGCTATGACATGGCATAAAGCCGAGGCATTACCCCTACCCGGGAACCTCATTATAGTGTCATACTATCGTAGCATGAGGACACAAGCCTCTTTGTAGTGCCAAACTACCCAGCATGAAGCCTTGCGCTTTCTTACGGTATTAGCTGCAATGATATAGCTTGCGAGGCTGTGGCTTTACCCCTACCGGGGTACCTCTTCGTGGTGTCGTGCCACTGTAATATGAGGACTTCGTCCCATTTGTAGTGTTGTCTACAACTCTTTAATTTTATCATACAGCAATAGGCTACCTGCCTATTTGTGGTGCTACGCCGCTATGACTTGGCTCACAAAGCCGAGGTATTACCCTACTTGGGAATCTCATGGTGGAGTCACCCTACTATAGCATTGAGTTGTAGGTCCGTATCCTTTCCATGTCCGAGAGAACATGTACCCACTGTTCCTGATATTTTTCCAGTTAATAGTCCTTCCTTGAACCAAAAGCTAGACGCCTAGTAGATTTCTCATTGAACTAATAGCATAAAACTTTATGGTCAGATTACAATAACACAATATTAAAATGCTTTCAAGCCTATTTTACTTGTTGTGTCTTCGACCAGCTGGCGCTTGAGGAAACATAAGTGCACTATGCGTCTAGCGACGATGCTGATGTGCTAAGTTCAAAGTACGCCAACAAAATGTCACATTACGCCTCATGAGCCCGAGTCGCTAAGCCCCTATGGGACTTAGCTCCAAAGGAATAAATTTTAAGAGCATGACAAAAAGCATTAATGTTTCATTGTTGAGTTAGCATTTTTTTCCACTAGAAAAATACCTCTACATGGCACCCATGTGCTACTCCACATCTCATGTGCATCTCTCCACAAGCAAAGCTATATAAAGAGATATATTTTATTTGGCCTAGGCAATGTGGGACCATTTTTCTATTGCCTAAGGCAAAACACCAACAATATATATATTTATATATATATATATATATATATATATATATATATATATATATACATGGCGCTAGGGTTTTCGAGCGTGGAATCTCTCACGGGGGCGACAAGTTTTCCAACGGAGGCAACCCCGGACATAGGAGACCCGACTCCTCGCGACGAAGGGGGCGGGTGGACAACGGTAGAGCGCCGTCGCCGATCAGGGCCAACAGTTCGTAGAGATAGATGGGTGGGAGTCAATATGGATACAAAGAAGCTAGGAGAGAACAGGAACTTCCAAGCTTGACAGCAAGGGGCCAATCGAAGACCGATGATCCCACCACCGCAGGAAGAAGGCAGAAATATTCGAGCGGTCGATCAAAGGGGAACTGGAGTAAGGAGAAATATGGAGGTTCCACCAGGGAGGGACAACACCAACCTAATGGACACTGCATCCTAACGAACAAGGCCGACACCGATCTCATGGGCAGAATTATGTAAACCTGCACCGATCCAAGAGGAAGTCGAACTACAATATGTAGAACCAAAGACGATAGATGGAAGGAGAGTGATGGAGATCACGATAGATGACATCGAGGAAACCTCGGCATACTGGAAGAATACCCTAATTCTATATGTAATGGGAAACAAACCCTATTATAGGCAACTGAGAGCCTACGCTCTGAGGGTGTGGAGACCTAAGGGGGAGATAGAAATTTTCTCGAGAGAAAACGGCTTCCATTTTATTAAATTCGATCTCACGGAAGACTTGGAACTAGTACTAAAGGGGGGTCCGTGGACGTTCGATGGCCGGCTAGTAGTGCGTAAGAAATGGATCCCCGAATAATGCTACGAGAAGGATCGGCTCTCGTCCGTTCCTATCTGGATCAGGCTGCCCTGGCTATCCCTACAACTATGGAGTACGCCGACAATCATGAAAACTGCCAGTATGATAGGCAACCCTCTGCGTACAGATATACTCACTGCCAGGCATAAACGTCTATCTTACGCCCGGGTATTCGTAGAAATAGAAGTTGCAAACGAGCTGCCCAGACAAGTTGAACTCTTGCTTCCTAATGGAAAGACGCTACGGCAGAATATTGAATACGAATGGGTCCCTCCGTCATATGTGCAATGTAGGTGTTTCGGCCATGTCAAAGTTCATTGCCAAGAACGGGAGGAAGTAGTAGAGGAAGAAACAATTAATACCCCTCTGGATGGAGTCGAGGGTCACAGAGAAATAGAGAGGGAACAAAGGGGCATGGATTCGAATAGATGCGAGGAGATGGAAGATGTACAAGCAAAAAACATGCAGAGAGAGGAAGAGAATTCTAGAGGACAAAAGGCCTCCGTGCTTGGGAAGCTGCAAGTTCCTGATCACGGGGGACGAGAAGGAGGCAATCATCAACTAGTTGTGACGGAAGATAGACAAGAAAATAGCAGTAACTATGATGAAGACAATCAATTGTCAATGGTGTGTCTACCAGTGGGTTCAGTAGCATGGGAGGAAAGCCTAGGAGGAAGGGTCTCAAAGATAGTTCGCCTATACGGAGATGGAGACAGGGTTCAAAGTAGGGTAGAAGGCTACGGGGACCATACGGAGGGAGAAAACATTCACAGAGGGGACCTAACGACAGATAATCCATTGTGGACAGCCAGGCTAAAGGAAGCTAACTTGGCGAGAAACGAGGATAATGGACAGATAAGTGAATTAGTTGCAGGAAAGACTCAATCCAATCGTCCAAGAGAGAGTCTTCGCACAACGGAGGACGGTTACGCCAATCATCAATGATGGTGCTAACGTGGAATGTTAGGGGGGCTAACTCGGTAGGGAGGTGGAAGGAAATCTAAACAGATGATACATAGTAGTATGAGCTCTATTGTGGCTATATTAGAGAGTAAAATTAAATTGCTGGACAGACTCAAGCAGCAAAATCCTGCTAACTGGGAGGCAGTTCACAACCTCAATTCAGACGGGGCAGCACAGATATGGGCTATGTGGGATGGTCGAGAATGGAAGGGTCTGGTCCGATACTCCTCGGAATAATTGATTGTCATCAACTTCACGAATAAGGGAGGACTAGAAGTTGTCATGGGGGCGGTCTACGGCCAGAATGACAGACGATTGAAAGGAAGTCTATGGAAGGACTTAGTAAAACTTTCTGAAGAAGTGGGAAACCAAATTCCCCTACTTGTTAGCGGGGACTTTAATGCCTTTCTACCAGGAACAGAAAAAGAAGGGGGCCGGTCGGTGCCACCTAATATCCTGGCTGATTTCCAAAATTGTTTAACAGGATCGGGACTGGTTTGTCTAGAGAGAACATGGCAAATTTGGACCTGGAACAATAGCTCTACCACCAACCGCGTCGTCTGCCAATTGGACAGAGCGATTGGCAATATGAGATGGTTAGAAATGTTCCCAAATGCTAGGGCGAAGGGTCTCCAAAGGGGAAATAGTGACCATGCTCCCATCCTGATACGGATGATGCCAACTCCCAAAGTAGGAAGAAGACCTTTCCGGTTCTCGAATGCTTGGACTAAGATCGATGGGTATGAAGAAGCAGTGGACAGAGGCATGCAGCTAGAAGTTACGGGTACTCCACAGTTTTGTCTCATACGGAAGCTCAAGCAGGTGAAGTATGAGATCAGAAGAAGGAACAGGAGGAGACCGCCCCAAGAACTTGAAGGAAAGGTGAAGCAATTGAAAGAAGATCAAGATAGACTTCAGGCATCTCCGTTTGACTCTGATCTGGTACTCCTAGAGGCGGGTTTACAGGAGGAAGTCCGTCGGCTTTGAATCTAGGAAGAACTATATTTGAAGCAGAGAGCCAAATGTAATTGGCTCAAAGAAGGGGATCGGTGCTCGAAGTTCTTTTACGCGACGATTAAAGCTCGACAAAGTAGAAACTCTGTGGCATCGATTATAGATGCCAATGGTTCGATTATTGCCCAACCCGAACACATTTAAGAAGTGGTCGTGGCTTACTTCAAGAACATATATTTATAAACAGACCAGGATGAGGAGCTGCCTGAAGTCATATGTAAACGCGTGGTAACAGAGGCGGGTAACGCAGTACTTCAAAACAAAATTTCAGATCGAGGAGATCGAACAGGTAATCAAGAATGCCAATTCGGACAAGTCCCCAGGGCCGGACGGCTTCAACGCTTCTTTCTTCAAACAGTATTGGAATAAACTAAAAGATCTACTGCTCCGAGTGGTGGACGACTTCTTCGCTACGGGTCGCCTAATCCGAGAACTGAACCATACGTTCCTTGTTCTCATTTCCAAAAAAGAAGGAGCCACTAAGTTGGGAGATTTTAGACCAATTGCATGCTGCAGTTTCGTATACAAATTAATAACCCATATTATGTGCAATAGGATGCAGGCGATAATGCAAGGGCTTATTTCAGTAAATCAGGCAACATTCATCAAAGGTCGAAATATAGCAGAGAATTGTCTACTGGCGCACGAGCTGATACGCGACTTCAATAAAGCAGGAAAGAGAAAAAGGTGTATAAAGCTCGACCTAAGAAAGGCTTATGATACGGTAAACAGAAAATTTGTTTGTAAACTACTTATCGGTATGGGATTCGATTAATGGTGGGTTGATCGAATCGAAGAATGTATATCCACACCGTCATTCTGTGTCCTCCTAAGTGGACTGCCACATGGGTACTTCGACAGTAGCTGGGGACTGCGTCAGGGAGACCCTCTTTTTCCTTACTTATTTACTATTGTCATGGAATATTTTACCTGTTTGATGGAGGTGGAGGTCCACAGGAAGAACATTATCCCGCTGTTCCGTCGTATTAGCCCTGTAGTATCTCATCTAATCTATGCAGATGATCTGCTGGTATTCATGGAACCTATGGAGAGAGGAGTATCTTTACTTCTGCAGCTGCTCGAGGAATTAAGGAAAGGAACGGGATTGGCAATGAACAAAGACAAGTCACGGATATTCTTTAGCAGGGATTGCCCTCGTCAATCTCATTGGTCGGAGCTCCTCGAGATAGAACAAGGACAACTCCCAGTTCGTTATTTCGGCATTCCCTTGTCTAAAATTATGCGACGAACATGGAATGTATGGGATTGATCAGCTATGTGCGAGCCGATTGAAAGGATGGCAATCTCAACTCCTCTCGTTCGGAGGACACATTGAATTGGTGCGCTCGGTAATCGGGGCCATCACAGCATACTGGTTTCAAGCCATTATCATTTCGGTAGGGACATTAAAGGAAATAGAACGCCTATGTGCTAATTTCGTCTAGAGGGGGACTTCATACATTAACTTGGGATGAACTGTGCCAGTCGAAGGACGAAGGCGGTATTGGGTTAAGATCACTCATGACATTGCACGACGTGGCCACATTAAAATTAGCATGGCAATTTTTGGACGGAAAGTCCATGTGGGCGGATCGGATGTGGGCACGATATGTTGGTACAGGTAATTTTTGGTAATATATAGTAGTAATAACTTCTCAGTTACATTTAAGAAAATCCTCTCCCAACGAGCAACTTTGAAGAGCTGTATTACTAGAGTTGTCCGCAATGGAGGCTCGACTAACCTCTGGAAGGATCCTTGGCTCAACAAACAAAGCTTCATAGACCATCTCAGATGGCCTATGTACGAGATGATCGGGCAGAATACGCCGCTAAGTAGCATCATTGAGAGGGGAGCATGGAGAATATCGAATAGACATATACAACAGTGGTTTGGGGATAAAATTGTCGAAGTGCCAATTACGGAAGAGGAGGGAGAAGATTATTGGGCATGGGATGGGTGGGCTACGGGTAAATTCGTACAAGGTCAGGCATACGAGAAGCTTAGGATGGTGTTCCCGAAAGTGGGTTGGGCAGAGGTGGTTTGGATCAAGAGTGCGGCAGGAAAGTGGAAGTTGTGTTTATATAAAGCCATCCGAGATAGACTCCTAACTAGGGCGAGATTAGTCCGATTTGGAATTCCTATTACAAATACTCAATATGTGTTGTGCGACGGAAGCAATGAAACACGAGATCACCTATTCTTTGAGTGTTAGCGGGGACTTTAATGCCTTTCTACCAGGAACAGAAAAAGAAGGGGGCCGGCCGGTGCCACCTAATATCCTGGCTGATTTCCAAAATTGTTTAACAGGATCGGGACTGGTTTGTCTAGAGAGAACATGGCAAATTTGGACCTGGAACAATAGCTCTACCACCAACCGCGTCGTCTGCCAATTGGACAGAGCGATTGGCAATATGAGATGGTTAGAAATGTTCCCAAATGCTAGGGCGAAGGGTCTCCAAAGGGGAACTAGTGACCATGCTCCCATCCTGATACGGATGATGCCAACTCCCAAAGTAGGAAGAAGACCTTTCCGGTTCTCGAATGCTTGGACTAAGATCGATGGGTATGAAGAAGCAGTGGACAGAGGCATGCAGCTAGAAGTTACGGGTACTCCACAGTTTTGTCTCATACGAAAGCTCAAGCAGGTGAAGTATGAGATCAGAAGAAGGAACAGGAGGAGACCACCCCAAGAACTCGAAGGAAAGGTGAAGCAATTGAAAGAAGATCAAGATAGACTTCAGGCATCTCCGTTTGACTCTGATCTGGTACTCCTAGAGGCGGGTTTGCAGGAGGAAGTCCGTCGGCTTTGAATCTAGGAAGAACTACATTTGAAGCAGAGAGCCAAATGTAATTGGCTCAAAGAAGGGGATCGGTGCTTGAAGTTCTTTTACGCGACGATTAAAGCTCGACAAAGTAGAAACTCTATGGCATCGATTATAGATGCCAATGGTTCGATTATTGCCCAACCCGAACACATTTAAGAAGTGGTCGTGGCTTACTTCAAGAACTTATATTTATAAACAGACCAGGATGAGGAGCTTCCTGAAGTCATATGTAAACGCGTGGTAACAGAGGCGGGTAACGCAGTACTTCAAAACAAAATTTCAGATCGAGGAGATCGAACAGGTAATCAAGAATGCCAATTCGGACAAGTCCCCAGGGCCGGACGGCTTCAACGTTTCTTTCTTCAAACCGTATTGGAATCAACTAAAAGATCTACTACTCCGAGTGGTGGACGACTTCTTCGCTACGGGTCGCCTAATCTGAGAACTGAACCATACGTTCCTTGTTCTCATTCCCAAAAAAGAAGGAGCCACTAAGTTGGAAGACTTTAGACCAATTGCATGCTGCAGTTTCGTATACAAATTAATAACCCATATTATGTGCAATAGGATGCAGGCGATAATGCAAGGGCTTATTTCAGCAAATCAGGCAGCATTCATCAAAGGTCGAAATATAGCAGAGAATTGTCTACTGGCGCACGAGCTGATACGCGACTTCAATAAAGTAGGAAAGAGAAAAAGGTGTATAAAGCTCGACCTAAGAAAGGCTTATGATACGGTAAACAGAAAATTTGTTTGTAAACTACTTATCGGTATGGGATTCGAGTATTAGTGGGTTGATCGAATCGAAGAATGCATATCCACACCGTCATTCTCTGTCCTCCTAAGTGGACTGCCACATGGGTACTTCGACAGTAGCTGGGGACTGCGTCAGGGAGACCCTCTTTTCCCTTACTTATTTACTATTGTCATGGAATATTTTACCTGTTTGATGGAGGTGGAGGTCCACAGGAAGAACATTATCCCGCTGTTCCGTCGCATTAGCCCTGTAGTATCTCATCTAATCTATGCAGATGATCTGCTGGTATTCATGGAACCTATGGAGAGAGGAGTATCTTCACTTCTGCAGCTGCTCGAGGAATTAAGGAAAGGAACGGGATTGGCATTGAACAAAGACAAGTCACGGATATTCTTTAGCAGGGATTGCCCTCGTCAATCTCATTGGTCGGAGCTCCTCGAGATAGAACAAGGACAACTCCCAGTTCGTTATCTCGGCATTCCCTTGTCTAAAATTATGCGACGAACATGGAATATATGGGATTGATCAGCTATGTGTGAGCCGATTGAAAGGATGGCAATCTCAACTCCTCTCGTTCGGAGGACGCATTGAATTGGTGCGCTCGATAATCGAGGCCATCACAGCATACTGGTTTCAAGCCATTATCATTTCGGTAGGGACATTAAAGGAAATAGAACACCTATGTGCTAATTTTGTCTATAGAGGGGGACTTCACACATTAGCTTGGGATGAACTGTGCCAGACGAAGGACGAAGGCGGTATTGGGTTAAGATCACTCATGACACTGCGCGACGTGGCCACATTAAAATTAGCATGGCAATTTTTGGACGGAAAGTCCATGTGGGCGGATCGGATGTGGGCACGATATGTTGGTACAGGTAATTTTTAGGTAATAGATAGCAGTAATAACTTCTCCTTTACATTTAAGAAAATCCTCTCCCAATGAGCAACTTTGAAGAGCTGCATTACTAGAGTTGTCCGCAATGGAGGCTCGACTAACCTCTGGAAGGATCCTTGGCTCAACAAACAAAGCTTCATAGACCATCTCAGATGGCCTATGTACGAGATGATCGGGCAGAATATGCCGCTAAGTAGCATCATTGAGAGGGGAGCATGGAGAATATCGAATAGACATATACAATAGTGGTTTGGGGATGAAATTGTCGAAGTGCCAATTACGGAAGAGGAGGGAGAAGATTATTGGGCATGGGATGGGTCGGCTACGGGTAAATTCGTACAAGGTCAGGCATACGAGAAGCTTAGGATGGTGTTCCTGAAAGTGGGTTGGGCAGAGGTGGTTTGGATCAAGAGTGCGGCAGGCAAGTGGAAGTTGTGTTTATATAAAGCCATCCGAAATAGACTCCTAACTAGGGCGAGATTAGTTCGATTTGGAATTCCTATTACAAATACTCAATATGTGTTGTGCGACGGAAGCAATGAAACACGAGATCACCTATTCTTTGAGTGTCCCCTCTCGGGCACGATATGGAAGCAGTACAGAAGGGAGGCAGGACTAGCGAGCAGAAGGCAAGAAGCTCTGATGAACATGGTGGAGGAAATAAGAGGGTTGAGAGATACAGCACAGCAGAAGTATCATAGGGTGTGTCTTCGACTTTTAGCAGTAGTATGGCACCTATGGAGAGAACGAAATGGAAGGATATTCGAAGGGAGATGCAATTCCTACTCAGGAATATTCAACAACATTAACACAGATCTCAAAATTCTAGAGGTGTGGCAATGATGGGCAAGGCAGAGTAGAATCCAGCAACAATCGGGAAGAACGAGTGCGCTATCCTTAAATATGCAGGCGGTGATGTAGTAGAGAAGAAGCATTAGTTATAAGCTTTCTCACATGAAGGAGTGCTGATTGTATGTATTTACCTCATTTTCAATAAGAAGAAGAACCTTTGCTTCAAATATATATATATATATATATATATATATATATATATATATATATATATATATATATATATATACACTCTCAATCCAAACATTCAAATGAGCAAAGATTGTTGTCATGGAAAGAATCAAGGAACATGTAGTAATTCCCATATGACTGGCTTCACATGTATGTAAATTGCACAAACATATTTTGATACAGGATCTTCTGATTTGATGCCAGCTATAGGTCTAGAGCCCTAGTAGCCCTTGTACCAAATAGCAAATCATAACCGAACAGAACAAATAACGATTCAGTTTATTCGGAAGACTTTTTTTATCATTTAATAGCTGGCCAAAATTTGTGATTGTAGTTAAATTATATTAAAAATATTTTTTTATATAAATATAATTATTGTATTTTAAAGTTTTTTTTGAAGCAATGTTGTATTTCAAAGTTGGGCTCAACGTTTGACTAGTTGTTAAATGATCAAAGTTGGACATTAAAAATACATGCATACAATTATTATTATAAAAATATACATATTTTAATTACAAAAGTATGAATAAACTTGAGATTATTTACATAATTATGCCAGTCTTATTCGATTTTGATTTTGGACCGAAATCGAAATCCAATAAAAAAAATTAGTATTTCTAAAACCGAACAAAATAGAATTTTTTTTTCAAATCGAACCAAAATTCTTATTCGACTCTATTTTACAATATATATAACTAGTATCCTGCCATTGCATATATTAGAAAAATGATGTGATCCCGTAATAGATACATTCCACTCATCTCTCTCTCTCTCTCTCTCTCTATATATATAATATATATATATTAATATATATATATATATATATATATATATATATATATATAATATAGATGAGTGGATCGTATCTAATTATGGGGTCATATCATTTGTCTAATATATGCAATGGTCCGGATACTAGTTCCACGGGTGTTATATAGAGGGAGAGATTCCCCACATGATAATACCAATGCGACCATTTTTGGATGTCCATCTCCAGTAGGGAGGTGGACCTAGTCTCTCAAAGTGGCCCCTCCAAGATTGTAGGATAGAAGTCTCAGGAGAGGATGAAGCCTTTGGAGATAGGTCAGCTTTACAATCGCGGAGTTAGGATGCCTTGATGATGCTGACCAATGAGAGAGGTGATGTTGTTGGAGTCCAGTCAGGATTTGGTAACAACATTTTGTGGGACCTAAATCTGGTCAAATATTTGATTAGATTAAATATAGACGTCAATAATTAGTGTTGTGCTATTTTAGGTATAATATAATTTTATTTTAGGGTTCCTATTTAGAAATCCTATTATGATCTAAAGTAGGTTGTTGGTGGGCTATTTTAGAGGTAATATGATTTCTTAAAGTTTTCTATTTAGAAATCCTATTATGATCTAAAATTGGTTTTCTCATCATATATATGGCTTGAGGTGGAGGCACAAAGAAGAGCACAAGGTAGAGATTCAGGGTGCTTGTCTGCTTGTCCACACGAGATCTAAAAGAAAGTCCATACTTTGCTCTGGGATCGTCATCCAAGACAGAAGAAAGAGGAGATCTGATCGAGGAATCGTCGCCTTCATTCAGGAAAATTGTTAGGGTAGGGTGAGTGATTTCAAGTTGTAATCTTTGTCTTTTCTTCTCGGATGTGGTGAGAGGGTTGAAGCTATTTGGGCAAAGGGTCCGACATTAATTTTTGTCAATATTGTGATGACACCTGAGTTATATAGACTGGGATTTCTCCAGGTGATGAAGTCATTGATTATATACGTTGTCTTTTTTGTACTTGGTGTTCGTTAGACGAGGGTAGGTTATCTCCGGTGGGTTTGGCTTATGTTTATGTTGCGGTCACGTTTCAGATTCGGTATCAGTATGCTTGTGGGATGTGTTCGATTCCTACAGGTTGTAACTCTTAATTAGTTGAGGAGAGCCAAAAAGATGGACGACATAAAACTAAAAAAAGAGTCCCCGGAATCTTCAATAGGCTTCGAAAATGTTTTCGTGCAACCAAGACACATAGACATTCTTTCTAAGAGTGTGTACATGTATTACTGCTTAAATGTATGACATATATTGAGTAATTGTGTTGTTGGGGGATTGGACATTTGAGTCCTATGATCCATTTTGAAATAATTAAATACTTTACCTATTCAATATATATATATATATATATATATATATATATATATATATATATATATATATTAAAAAATAGATGTTGGACTTATAAGACAAAAACCCTACAACAAAATCTCTCAAAACTATAGATTCACTCCTCTTAATAAATCAAGCTGATTATGTCAGCCTACTATGTTGTCCTTTGGTACTTCAAGCGCCTAACCCGGATACCAACTTGGTTCACTTGAAGCTTTCAATGTGCGAACCCTCGGGGAGGAGTCTTGAGATTGTTGTATTAGGCAAAACCATGCCTCATTCTCTTTTGTCAGCTCCTTGTTCCTGAATGATCGTGGTCCTCCATATTCGGCATATCTTTTTCTCAAACTCCTCTGTCTCACTTCCAGTATGACTCCAGTTATTGGAAAGATGTTGATCTCCAACCTTCGAACGAAGGGAGCTCGTCCCCTTATCCTGAGACATCTGCCCACCTCCATGACCAGACGAGGTCATTTATAAGCCGGTCCCATCCTCATGAAAATTTGTTCTCCTCTCTTAGTAGTTGCGGGACCTTTATGGTTGTCACGACCCGCACCCTGTTTAGGGGCACGAAACGTGGGTACGTCCAGCCTACGCCGCAGTATCGGCGGTAGAACACTGTATAGGTCATCTATAACATCTAACATCTAACAACAAGATATAAACCTGTCATCTCCGTACGGAGGTATAATATAACATCTCAACTCTATATCTCAATCACAAGTCTAGGGAAGATAGAGCACGTATGGAATAAGATAAAAGAAAGAACTGAATATATATGTAAAGTAGTCATCACAACACACATATAGATATCCAACACAAATAAATACAAGTCCTGAATATAACTAAGTCTGAACTAACAATCGGAACAATCCGATACAAACTGAAAGCTATAAGTAATAGACTAAACTAGGCACCTTCTACTGAGCTAGATGCTCCTCGGGCTCCTGAATGTCACCCTATATGCCCCATAGAAGGTAGGGCAGTCATCATCATCTGTAATATTTTAACAGGTCCAGTCAGGACAGGAACGAGCACATACATCTCACGCAGTTCATATCATGTTAGGAAATATAAAGCATACAAAAGAGTAAGATATGGATTGTAAGGAAATATATATGAAAACGTGAGAGATTTGATAACTGAAAATATCTATATACATGATAAGTAAGAACTGTAAGTAACTGTGATTTAGAGCATGAGATGGTTATATAAACGGGTTAGGACAATGCAAGGGTAACTCCATCATACGTGATGTACAATGGATATATACAAGATTTTCACAAGATTTCACAAGATAGGATTTTGATCACATAACCATTTCCTACTCAACCTCCCAATCAATACACAAGGATAGTCAAGTTACGTTACCTTACACAAGAGGTTTTTATCATGTTTGCTCACGTGATCATAAGAGTACAAGATTGCACAAGAGTATACATGAATAGAGGTGTACATGAAATACAAGATGTTCATAAAAGCACATGACAACTATATTTGATGCAGTGGGGGATAACATAGCATAACAAGATCCATAGGGTACCAATCCGTGATAATAACGTGACAGCATCATGTAAAGTAATCTAGAGCAAGAATATAAATCTTAGCAAGTATGAAACGGTCAGAGAATGTACTCGCCTGATATCTGAATGTCGGAAGAAAATATACTGTCCGAGATGAGGTATCTGACTCCTATTTAGAGCAAGATAAGTCAGATGTATACAAGGGTTATAAATGAAGTGTACATGCATCTACATGATTTCTAGTCAACCTAGGTCAAAGTCAACTCTTGGTCAACTATAAAGTCAAACTAGGTCAACATTTAGGGTTTGGTCAAATCTAGACTAGTCATAAGGTAATTAGGTTAATATTGGTCAATTGGTCTTAGCTAGTCAATCTCGGTCAATACCCTAGATTAGGCCAACTCTTGAACCTAACTCAAAACCATAGTATATGGTACAACACAATATATATACAATGCATAAATACACAAGTCTAAAAGCCCTTAACATATATCTATACACTCACAATACATATTATACATACATTATATACAACCTAACATGTAATCTAACATATATGCCTCCAGAACAAACCTCACAACCTCTTATTCATATATCAAATGTAATCCATAGGACCCACACTATCCTAAGGTATCACACACATCCTCATATATTAACATATCACATATAACTATATCCCATATATAGATATATAGTGTCCCACTCTAAAATACACTACACATCCTATAGAATACTTTACCCCTTATTTTTAGCCCTCAATTCAAATGTCCTACTATAAAGTAATGTACATCATGCATGATCCCACCATATCTACATATCCCAAGCTGTAAACTGAAAAGAGACTAAACTGATTTAAGAGGTTAACAAGATATGTATGTGGATAGATGAGGTTAGCATGGCTGTAACCATAACTCAAGACTAAACCAAAAGGGACATGTGAAATGATGCAATCATTAGTGGGGAATCATGCTATGAACAATGAATGGCCTGAACCAGGAAATGTTAGGACTGAACCTAATGCTATGGTTGAACACCCATAAGGCAATGTAGTGCAGGGCATCAACAAGTGTCTAACTTAGGTCATGTAGGGACTAAAACTCTATGATGTAGCAGACCTATTATTTGGTCATTACATAAGGACTGGTATCAAAATGGAAAATGGACAAAACATCAAATGTGTATTGGGGTTGAACATGGGAAGGAAGGGCTGGATGAGAGGATACATGACTGAACATACAATATAAAGATTTGAACAATTTATGAGATGTGGGTAGATCATATAGTGGACTGGACAGAACCTAATACTCAGATTTCTAACCATTCTCAGTTTAATCTAAATTTAGTTTTACATATACCAAAACCCAATCAATACAATGTATCAAACAGAACCCAAGCCAAATTCTCAGTTTAAAATCAGACCCAACTCTCAGGTTTGAACTAGAAAATAATAGTTCATGCAAACACCCATTTTGAAATTCAATTTAACAAACCAAACCCAAATTAGTTTTGATACATAAACCCAAATCCTTTATTAGTTTTATCGTTTCAAAGAATCTCAGTTTCATAAATCAACCAACATCTCATTACAGTGAATCATGAAGTTCACATTTCAATTCGAATCCCAAACTTAGTTTTCATATTAAATCAAATCCACATGTTTTCATTAACTGTAACAGTTCAGACTCTGTTTCATAAATAAACTCAACTTTTCAGTATCGAGTATCAGAACATGAAGTATAGAGGAGATTTGAAACCCAAAAACCCAATGAAAACCAAATCATGTGTGCAGAGGTGTCACCCACATG
The DNA here is from genome assembly GCA_029216955.1 of Iris pallida. Taxonomy (NCBI): domain Eukaryota; kingdom Viridiplantae; phylum Streptophyta; class Magnoliopsida; order Asparagales; family Iridaceae; genus Iris; species Iris pallida. The sequence continues at coordinate 52,121 of JANAVB010014274.1, forward strand.
TACACGTATCATAGGGGTCTATTCGTGTCCAGGAAACTGGACACGAAGTGTCCCAAGTTCCCAAAACCTGAAACAGCACACAGTCACAGTTCTCGTGCGGTGTGTTCAAGGCTTCGTGGACACGACACAAGATACGGGTCACCTTGTGCTCGTGTCCACACCTAGCTGGGATGATGGCCTATCAGATTGACACATCATCCAGTGTCCACGTGGTGTCATGAGCGACATTAGACGCGTGTCAGTGGGGAAATTTCGTGCGTACAGTACAGTGCAAATTCAATGCACCCGTGATTTGTGTCCACACGACACGAGGTATCGTAAACTTTAGGAGGTTAATGTCAGACATTGCCCCAACATCTACCTCAAAAATCTTGTCCACGTGTCCTGTATAGATAGACTTAGTGTCGAGCAACAGAGCATGTGCGCATTGTATCGTGCAGCGTGTCCGTGTCGATTTTCGATACGAAAACGATACGAACTTGTTTCAGTGCATGGGAAATCAATAACACACATATAGGGCTATACATACATGAAATCGGTTTTGAAAAAGGTGATTAAAATAGTGGCTTAGAAATTTCATCAAACACTTATTCACAAGCACTGATACGTGTCCGATACGGACACGAAATGGATACGGTTTCCTACCAAACTTGAGGGACAGCTAGGGTATACCTAAATGAATGCAATATAAAGAAAAAACAGAATTCATTAGGGTTTGATATGTTTTACCTATTGAGGATAAATCTCAATGTAAAGGCCTTGAAATTAGAGCTTCTCCCCAACTTGCAATGATCCCAAGCCCCCAAATCCTTGCTAGCTAGCCACAATAGTATTCTCTATAGTAGGGGAGTCCAATGCAATTGGTTTGGTCCAATTTGGTGGAGAAATAAGGAATCTAGGGTGATTTGGGGAAGAACACTAATAGGGATTTATGTAGGTATTTAAAAAGAGGCAAGAACTTTTGATGATGTGATTAAATAGGGGTATGGCCTCTTGATGGTTGTTGATAAAGGTTAGGATTAGGGTTTTGCAAGGTTAGATGGGTGGCTAAGGCTTCTCCACATGATTCTAGGCTCAATCAAAGGCTCACATCAAAAGTAGCCTTTCTTAACATTTAGTCAAAATATCCTACTAACATAATATCTAGATATTAATTTAACTTAGCCATTAAGTCTCTAACCTTCTAACTAAACCGCCATGAACATCATTAGCATCTAGGTTTAGTCAAAACTAGGTTAGTCTCTAATAAAATACTTAGCACTATAATAATCAATCAAAATTCATTTTCATTAAAAGTCCAAATGACCAAAATACCCCTAGGATAAAAAGTCACAATTAGTCATCCTAATCACATGGTTAGGTCCCCATGGTCATGGTTAGTCTCTAGGTCATGCAGTCTCTAGGGTTGCACTAGCAAAACATCAAAATCACAAGTCATGGTTTTAAATAGTTTTAAATTAATTAAAAATTACCATAAATCATATCACGATTTAAATATCATTATTAAAATTTCAAAATTTCAAAATTATTCTCATTTCTGAAAACTGGGGTTGACAATGGTAAACTATCCCTGGATCAACAATTTTGACTCCATGTCAAGATTGGGCACCTATGCCTGGATTTTCTTCTCTGCACCTGTGACTTCCACTTGAGGCCCTTCTATCCTCGTCTCTGAAGATTCGTGTAACACCACCATCACTTCCTTCTGAATCAAGTCACATGATGGGTTCGGACAGTCTGACTTGTGTGCCTATATTTGGCAGGAGAACACATCGGCGTGATCCATTCATAGGAGATAGGTTGTGAAAACTTACTTCCATCCGAAAGGATGATATGAACAATTGCAGGGAGTTCCTTACATGCTGTAATCTCCACATTAACCCTTGTGAACACAAAATGTAGTTGCCTAGCCGTAGCATCATCCATTTGAAGGGATTCCCACCATGCTTGTAATTTTATTAAGTGCTGATGCATTCCAAAGATGAAGGGGTAGTCATGGCATTTGAATCCATACTGAAACTGACATAAGAAGATCATGCCCCGAAGTAATTAAAGGCTCCCATCTCTTGAGAATGATCAAATGCCCATCAAACATCTTCGGGACATTACGGAGGATCGATACAAGCATCACTTCATCTTGGAACTCACAAAAAGCATCCATTTTCATGTAAAAAATGCCAGCCCCTCCAATCGGTCGCCAAACCTCATCATAGGCAAGTTGAGACAACGATAGGAAGAACGTTGTCCAAGTACATACATCATCAATATGTGATCCATTCAGCTACAAAAACGTCTGTCACAGTAATAATTCAGTTCGCTTACCGTCCAGTGTTTGTTCTTGATCAGGTTGACGTTGTACCCTCCATTTGCCATAAAGAAGCATCAGATGTTGGAGCATGAACACATAAAGAAGCCCAAGTAATAGGCTGCTTGGAAGCAATGTATGCACCCCTTTATTAATAACTGGAAATTACTAAGAAACCCAATTTCGGGGTTGGTTTGTATAAAAACCCCCCTGATGATTTTATGAAATGCCCAGAATTATATATTTCCACGTTAAATATTCCAAGATTCCCTTTAGATGCTCTGTATTTACAAAATTGCCATCTTTATATACCATAACTACCCTTCGCACAAACTTAGATTTGGATTACGATTTTCGTCTTCTTCTTCTTCACGAGAGATCTGAATTCCATTGCTCTCATCTTCAGCAGAGATCGCAAAGATCGTTCGTAGTTCACTGTGCTTTTCTTCAGTCGAACTCTGATCATCGCTCATCATCATCATCATCATCATCATCGTGGAGAGATTTAAAATTTTTGACAATTAGGTCAATTGTGGAGGAAGATCTTTTCTTCTTTTCCATAAGTTAGCATCGTTTTGAAAGAAGAACGAAAACTCTTGAATTTTTGTTCCTGAAAAATATTTTTTCACAAAAAAAAGTTTTAGGTTTCTGTCGACTGTTCTCCATCATTCTCCGTGTCAAAATGACGGAGAATGGTATTCTCCGTGTCAAAATGATGGAGAATGGCCATTCTCGTGCTAAAACCACGAGAATAGCCTTATCCATGTGAAAATGACGGAGAATGGCCATTCTCCGTATCAAAATGACGGAGAATGACACCGAGATAAAATGACCGACTCCGTCATTTTAACACGGAGAATGCCATTCGTGTTAAATGACGGAGAATGGCCATTCACTACAAGAATAAGGGCTTTTCTTGACGGTGATTCCCCGTCAAGAAATGGGTATCTTGACGGTTGCGGATCCGTCAAGTAGGCCGGAGTCAAGAAAAGGGCCCCCCTTTCTTGACGGTCGCTGGAAGGGCTTTTCTTGACGGTTTTTTGCCGTCATATGAAGTACTTTTTTGACTGTTTTTAGCCATCAAGATAGCAGTTTTTAGAAACCGTCAATGTAGGCAAATACTTTTCTTGACTCCGGCCTAGATGACGGTTATTAGCCGTCAAGAAAAGCATTTATTCACAGGCTATTATGCAGCATGATTTGAATTAAAATTGACGTTTGACAACCGTCAAGAGAAGCTATCCAAAGTACCGTCAAGAGAAGCTTGCCAAAATTCCATCAAGAATTATATATAATATTAGTCAAACACACATAATATCAATCCAGAAGCTACACACATCAAATTACTATAAAACTCAAATTTCATATTAACAAATGTATTGTTCATACAACAAAAACTTTCAATACATATCCCACCACATGTATTCTTCACTTGTCCAACCACAACATAATCCAATTAACCACAAAGTACACATATCCCACATTTGTTGTTTCCATACCACTTAAACATCTAAACCACAAACATCCATCACTTGTCACCACAAAACATAATCCAACTATACAAAATGAAACCAAAAAAGTAGCAAACCAGATCGAGCACATCCCTCTCATATCCACTCATCAACTCCAACTGCCAGAGTCCCACAGCCAGCTAGCTAACTGTCTGTAACAGAAACCTGTAACAAAAACCCAATGTATCAGACAATATATAGAGGTAATGGAAGAGAAAGACATGGAAAAAGTATGGAATTACTTAGCTTTAGTTCATTAGTTTCTTGTATAGCTTTCCTTTAGATGTCTGTAAACCTTCTTTCTAGCAATTCAATAAATCCCATTTATGTTTTTTCCCTTTAGATAGCAGTCCAAGAACACAATATATCCAGAGTTTTGATTACATTCACCATCAGAATCATGGGCACCCAAGCTTCACTCAAGGACATGTGTTAACCCAGCAACCTAACCATCAACCAAGAGTAGCACAAGAGCCACTATCAGTTGGGATGAATTTTTCTCCATTAAATTCATCATTTGGGAATGTAACCACTGGACATGCTTCATTTGGGATTCCATCAGCACAATACCCATTGAATGCTTCATTTGAGAACCCATCAGCTCAACAGCATACATGTTATACTTATGAAGGAATTCCTGCATACACTAACCCAATAACTGCACATGTGGGTCATTTGAATTCCCTAAACCTTGCACAGATGGGATCAATTCCTGCACAGTTTGAACCCAACCCTTACTTATATGTTAGACACCACAAGAGTCTCCACAGCAGGTATCTCAAGGATTTCACCCAATTGGAGTATCAGAAAACCCACATACAGGGTATGCACAGATGGGTGTCAGTGGTCCAGCCATGCATACCTATGTGCAAACACCACAAGAATCTCAAACACTAGCTAAGTTATCAACATTATATGGAGTTATGAAACAACCTGCATCTACAATTGTACTGATATTAGTCACTTGAATAAGTTGAGAAATGCAACTTAGATGGAAAAAAGGTGAACACCTGATATTTTAACTATAGTGCTCTTAAATTTCAAGTATCACATAAGACGCATATATTTTACTTCAATTTAATAGGCCTTTACTAGTTTGTTTACTATATCCCATTAGCATTATTTTGTAGCATTTGAGACTTCGAGTTTTCAGTTTGAAAGTAGGAAAGAGGACAAATTTGTTAGATGATTGAAATATCAACAAATGCTTTTGTGATCTTATTTTTGACCTCCTCAAACATGCCAAATTGAATAAACATCAAATGACAACTGAACCATCATATTTGTTCTGTATATATTGGATTAGCCATATTGCTATCCAATTGTTAGCCTTCATCTTAACATGAGAGGCCACTTCCAATTGGCACTCTCGAATCAAAATACTTTGCACTGAGAGTTATTTAGAATTGATCGACAAAGTAATGCACAACAAAAAAATTTGGGATCAATGATTAGTATATGTTGGCCGACAGTAATTACTTTCCAGTAAATTCAAATTCAAATGTAAGCAATCTTTCTTTGTATTATCGGAATGAACTATTATGATATCACTTCTATCATGATACCAACCTGATACAGCCCCTCCATTGGTGCATGAACAGCTCCCTTTAATAATGCAACTAATAGCCATAAGGCATCTTCCTCACTAATATAAAGAAGTAGCAGATGTACTAAAATTCCCATTCCCTCTAATTAATACTCAAAGAAATGCACCATTATTTGTAGTTGTTGCTGTTTTTCTAACTCGTGAAATGCTTAAATATATATCATTGTTTTCATTCAAATCTAAAATAACCAGTTTTGATTCAAACCTGAACATAGACAACTTCCCGGTCGTACACAGAGTATGCTTTCAAAAATTGTACAGGGAGGGACCTCTGACCTGGCTCGTGCCTCTGTTGGAAGAAAACATGTGAAGGAAAAGTTCTGGATATATCTCATATTATGTCAAACTCTGATACTGATGTCTCATATATTACAAGTTGCTGCAAGGAAACATGTTAATACGCTATGAGCATCTTGAGGAAAAATTAGAAAATAATGAAACCAGAAACTTGCAACTGATATGAGGAACACAGAAGAAGAAATGTATATTTGAACAAATGCATGAGAGACAACCATATAGCAAAAACAAAAAACATTAGCACAAAGCATCATTTTCCTATATATTCGAATAGAGACTTACATCATGTAAAACCACTTCTGAAACTGCAATGGAGGTTTCAATAAATGAGTCTAAATGACCTGTAATTCATAGAGACATAGAAAGCAACATTCTTTTCGACATAGAAAGCAACATTCTCTAAACTCCTCCTCGGGACATTTTGTGTTGACATAGGGACAGGGTACCCAACATTAGAGCTAAGCAAACAGAGAAAATATGGAGCCAAATAACATACTTTGGAGAAGATATTGCTGCCAAATAAAAGATAATGGACAAAAAGAACAAGTTTATTCTAATATTACTAAGTAGCTATGATTTTCTACCGAGTAATGCACCGGTATAAAACATCATACGATGGAAGACGATATCACAAACTAAATTAATAATCGATAAGGTTGCTCGGTACATAATTCAAAATTTCCACAAGCAAGAGAATTATGGACATTCGAAGTATATAGGAGCAAGAGAAGACATCACCAGGAAGTAGTAATATCATGTTAGCAACAAATTACCTTACATTCAGGTCCCCACACCAAATCAAGGGCCTCTCCATTTATTGAACAAAATCAAGAATTCTTTTATCCTATTTTCTTCTTCTTTTAAAAGATTTTCCTCCTCTTTCCAGCCATTATTTGGTGCTAAGTATTTAATATGAAATATGACTCAAATTCAGCCAACATCATACAGCCATCTGGTTCATGTTTTGTAAGCACATAGGATGTATGCAAGTAAATATGACCAACAAAAAAGAATAATCTCCATAACAACCGACCGATTCACAAAATATTAACCATGGAGAAAACAAAATATTCAGTATCAGAGCGCTTGCTTGCTTGCTTGATCACTCAGGCCTCATTTCATAAAACAATTTTAGATAGTTACATAAGATCATGACAAAAGGCATGAACAAAGTTTTACCTGTTGCAACTCAAGAAGTTTCCTCTCTAATCCCTCATAGTGTCATGTCGCTCCTGGATTTCTGCAAGGGTGTCTATTACCTGCCAAATCCAATATTCTACTCATAATATCCAATTACTTTAGGACAAATAAACTAGCAGAAAGTTGATTCATAAGCAAAAGTTAAATTTCTCGCTAAACCATAAAATTTATAACTAAAGCAAAGTATAAACCTGGCCTCGTCCTTGAATTGTTAATTGGTCAATTATCTATAGGACAGATAAAAGAAATGTGGGCATCCCAAAATCACAACTTTCTACAGCAGCACAATGTGGGCATCCCAAAATCACAACTCTCTAGAGAAGCGTAATGTGGGCATCCCAAAATCACAACTTTCTACAGCAGCACAGTGGGCATTCTCATATCGCACCTTGGACGAAACCATAACATGACCTCTCTCGAAGAACGAAAACTTTCCTACACATGCATTGCATCAAACAACATCCATGCAAAAGAACAAAACATTTAACATACACAATCTGGACCAAAACTATCATTTTCATCCAGAGAACACTCACCATATATAAAGCGTAGCACCGGAGGAACACCGACTTCTTCTTGTTCTGTCCCCGGAGCGCGTGGGCGGCCTGCCGGTACTCCCTGCAGAGGGAACAATATGGAGGTCAACAGAGTAAATATCTCACAAAATATACTCCTAAATATTCTCGCAAAATCCTCTCAAACCCTAAGTTCAAATACTCCTAAATATTCTCGCAAAACAAAGCAAAATCCTCTCAATAATACTCACAAAAACCCTAAGTTCACTCAAGAAAATCAAAACCTAAGTTCACTCAGGAAGATACCCAAAAATAAAAAGAATGGAAAGAGAAACCAAACCTGGGTCGACCTCCTCATCATCGTGGTCGACGTCGTCCTCGAGCCACAGGGGATGATGAGGGTCTGTCGGAAGAGTCGTGCAGCGATTGGGGCTTGCGGTGCCTGGGATTCTTCGGAAGAGACGCCGCCAAAATGTTCCCGAAGTGTCGGAGGAGGAGAAGGAGGACACGACGGTGGAAGAAGGTCGGATCTCGCGAAGCCCTAACCCTAGATTGGGAAAGGGCGAAGAAAATTTTTGGAGTATGAAGGAGTTTGGGTTAGGATTTTTCTCTTAGGGAGGAGAAAGAGGAGAGGAGTGGGGGCTCTGTGGGAGACTCTTTAGAGGAGTGGGGGGCTCTGTGGGAGACTCTTTAGAGGAGAGGAGTGGGGGATCCTCTCTTAGATTAGGGAGAGAGGAGGAAAGAAGGGGACGATCAGGAAAAAATTTGCTGGGTTCATTGATTAAAAAGAACCACAACCGTCAACAAATATAAAAGGTTTGAAAAAATTACAAAAATGGCAGCTAAAAAATTCTGCCAAGTTTTTCGCACATACATTCGTTGACGGTTATCACCAGACCGTCAACAAATAAATTGATGTTTCTTGACGGATCATCTAAAACCGTCAACTATTATGCTATAAAATTGCTAAATTAACGAAAAAAGGTCATCTCTTGACGCAAGCCTAAATACGTCAAGAAAATCCCTATTGTTGACGGCTTTTGACGACCGTCAACTTATAAATCGTCAAGAATGGCCATTTTTCTTGTAGTGATTCTCCTTGTTAAATTGACAGAATGACCATTCTCCGTCATTTTAACATGGGAATGACTACTCTTGGTCAATTTAACAAGGAGAATGGCCATTCTTCGTGGTTTTAGCACGGAGAATGGCCATTCTTCGTGGTTTTAGCACGGAGAATGACCATTCTTCGTGGTTTTAGCATGGAGAATGGCCATTCTCTGTGATATTATCACTGAGAATGATCATTCTCCTGCATTTTATGGCCAGTTGAAACTTTGAAGCCATAACTTTTGACTGGGAGGTCGAAACGAGATCCGGTTTGTCGCAAAAGGAGCGTATTTTCGAGGAGCCGGAGATTAACTACTTCCTCGTGAGTTGACCTTCTGAAATTTTATAATCGCGAAAATAATGTTTGGACCTCCGTTTTAACAGTTTTACCGTTTGTCGACATTTTCGAAATTTTTCGACGAGTTTTTGAAGTAAAGTTTGAAGATTTTTGAGGAGAAAACCTATATTCGAAAGTGCAGCGTATGGAAGAAGAGTAAGTATCGAACGTTTTTTTAAGAGTAGTTCTGTGGATGTTTTCAATAAATTAGAAGGAAGGACAAAAAGGTCATTCGGAACCCCCTTTATATATTTTTGCTAGTTCTGGACACCCGATGAAATATTATTGTGCGGTGGATTTTTCATAAATTTTTTTTATTTTTTGGACATTTCATAAATTTTTTCTATTAATAATATTTCTCGCCATTTTATTGGCCTCACCCCCACCGACCTCAAGATTCTGGTCCTTTATGTGATGTATTGACCCTTGGGACTTAGGTTTTGACCGACGGGACTACTCCTTCCCTTCGCTTGAAGTCGGTGTGTCCGCTATTTGAGCGTTGACCAGAAGATGTCACCCGCCACGTATGTTTCGTTCGAACCTATGCACCCCTTTAGAGAAGAGAAACCAACTTCCTCAGGTCACACTTAGGCAGGGATTATTCGCGATATGAACCACCGTCCAATGCCCTCATACACTGTTTATGGGAGGAATTTGGTCGCGATTGAATATCCTAAGTTGGATCTAAAGCATCACTTTCCTTGGATGGAAGAGAGGACTCCATCTACCGCTGCCATACAGGTTTATATAACTTAAAAAAGCATAACTTTTCTTGGATTGAATATGTATGCTCTAGAGTCACCGACTGATTTTTTATTATAAATTAATTTATGTTATACACGTTGAATTGAAATTGCATGGTTGAGATTAAATAACTTTAAAAGATGATGGAGTCTACACATTTTAATCTCAACCACTAAATTTTAATCTAATCTATAAAACATAGGGTGGTTCTATAATACAAAACCAACCGGCTGATTTTGATATATATATATATATATATATATATATATTATATATATATATTATCTATATATTGCAAATGATCTCTAGTCTAGTCTAGTGATTAAGAGAGATGCATGCGGCTCAAGTGGTCGAAGTTCGAGCTCCAGTGGAGACGAATTCGCCACAAAACATTTAAACGAGCAAAGATGGTTGTCATGGAAAGCGCCATGTAGTGAATCCAAGAAACATGTAGATGTAGTAACTCCCATTCGACTGGCTTCAAATGTACATGTAAATTGCACAAACATATTTTTGCTACACGATCTTCTGATTGATGGTAGCTATAGGTCTATATTGGAGCTGCTGTATGATATTTCAACCAAAAGCTCAACCTCTCCAATCTATTTTAGTCCCACGTCGGTTCTTGTTTGCACATGATAGTGTACATATCAACTTGTTTCTTTTTGCCTCATTAAAAGTCTTGTGCGGGTGCCCTATGGGCCACACGTGCGAACCACCGCCGCCGTTGTCCGGTCCGGCTCGGTTCGACGCACGTAGCGGATGCCAAATACTTATTCGATTTTCTTTTCGGATTCGGACTGAGACCCTAAAATTTTTTTTTCTCCTCATCATTATTTTTGACCGTTACTATTCATTAAATTTCTGTAACGTTTAGATTCTGAATTCTGTCCAGATTCAATGAACCACATGTTGCACATGTAATTTCTTGTGTAGCGTTCGGTCATTTAATAGGCTAGTTAATTGGTTTTTTTTCGGTCATTATTCTCCATTATTTTCACAGGTTGCAAATCAGCCTATATATTGAGGCTCATCTCATACATTCTTGGACACAGAAAATTCCTTACAAAAACTCTCTTCAACAATTTCATTTTCCGAAACTTTCGTGCTTCTTTAGTTGCTCTAGGTAGAGCTAAGTCGATGGTCACTCTCTCTACGTCGTGTGCGGCAAGGAGATTCCGGTGGAACGAAAATTTTACTACTAGAAATATCGGATAAAGTATGTATATAGATCCGGATTAACTCTTAAGACAGTGTTTGTGTACGACTTTTTGGAGGCCGATAACCTTTAATTTAAATTTTATTTTATTGTAAATTTTAAGGAAAAAAGTGAAGAAAATCCTAACAGTCTAGAACCGTAGTGGCCCTTGTACCAAATAGCCAGCATTGTTCATCAAATCATAAATGTATGCTATATATATACTTGTGCAATACCTAGGCTTAAACCATAGCTGTAGGCCAATTGGCCAAAGAAGCAAATTTCCACGACATCATTCACCATAACCACTCCCCCCCCCCCCCCCCCCCCCCCCCCCCCCCCCCCCCCCCCCCCCCCTCTCCCCTCTAGCCTAGTGGTATTAGAGCGGACATCCGGAGGGGCCGGCAAGATTCGAGCCCCCCAATCGTGTGTGCGTGGGATTTCAAAAAAAAAAAAAAAACCACTCCCCCCCCCCCCCCCTTGTTGTTTCAATGACACCAATCTGTTCAACATGGGCTTTGCACGCAAAGTCTTTAACTCATCATTACTTACACCGCTGTCCGGGTCGTGCTTATTATTATTATTATGTACATTCTTTTGATTGGTAAAGATATTATCGATTTTAGGAGATTGTTTTAGCCCGTCGTCGTCGTCGATTATGAAGTATTTTAAAAAAAGTTTTTTAATTTATTGAGGTACTACCTTTGGTCGGCTCAATTTTTTTTTAATCGATGTAGTATAAGTTTTGGTGTCTTATAAACACCACATATCAATAGGTTTTAGGAGCTTTTATTATTTATTATATATATTTATAAAAATATAGTTATAATTACTAATATTCTTTTTTTTTCAACATTGTTTCTCTTCTACTTCCTTCAATTACAACTACTTCTTCCGATGACTTTTTAAAATCTTAATTTTTTTTATAATCTCTCATATTTTCATCTAGGTGATCATTCTTATGAATCCTACTTGGTTATTGCTGAAGTCGAACAATATAGATATATATAGACATAAATATATCTTCAAGAATTATGTATTAAGAAGACTTCGGCATCAGATATGAAACTTTGTGAGAACTTTTGATTATATATGGACATACAAGTCATTTTATTCTGTAAAAAATTTCAGAACCGCTCGTTAATAAATTACCAAACATGGATTATACTGTTTTAAAAGTCGCTGCTTAAAATCATTTAAAACTGGACCCCTCATAACCGGTATTCTAAAAGTACTTCATAATTGCTACCCAACAATTGTCAAGGAGACTCTTATATATGCCTTGTTTGGTTCAAGGAATCATGGGGTTGGAAAAAGAAATCATTACTTTCCTATGTTTGGTTGCCAAAGCAATTGAGTAGGAAAGAAAAGTGATTTCCAATGAAAAAAAATGGTTTCATCCATCCAAGAAAGCATTCACTTTTCCAAAGTATTCACTCTTCCTTCCATTATTTTTATTTCCAAACAATGAAAAGAAAAAGAGATAAAAATTATGATTTTCCAAAGAAAAAGAACAAGGAATTGATTTTCTTTCCTTTCCTTTCCTTTTCTTTCCGCGAACCAAATGAGACTTAAAGTTGGTGGATTATCTATACTATAATATAATGAAGAAAGTAGGCTTTATTGTTGAAGTTTTTATTCTAAAAATATCCTCATCTATATTTATGAATTAAAATTGTTTATTAAATTTAATATGAATAATTATGTAATTACATATCAAAGAAAAAAATATTAAAGATTGTTTGTTCTTCCCAACTATTATAAAAATGCGTGCTTATACTAGTATGGTATAAGAAAAATTACTAACAATTTAAGCATCCGACACCAACGTAAAAGATTGGAAACTCATGTTCTTTGATGTAGGGGTGAGCAAATACCGACCGCTACCGAAAAATCGACCGAATACCGATTAAAAATATCCCAAAAACTAAATCAAAATTACTGATACCGAATTGTTGAACCGACTAAAATATGGTATAATGGTAGTGGTAGCGGTTTGAGTATAATACCATACCGAAAATATCGAACCGATCCGATTATTATTATTATTATTTTTGAAGAAAAGGGTAATTTATTGGAAAAAAAGAGTACAATTATTTTACATCTGGGACATCACGTCCACTCTGATCACTCAAGTTGCCTGCTATCAAGTCATAGAAATAATCTCTCTCTTAATGTTATTGACGACCCCCATAATAGATAGGGCTGTACCAACAAAAATCCTCATGTTCCTTTCCTACCAAACGTGCCAGACTGTCGAGAGAAGCCGTATTCTAGCCTTGTTATACGTCTCTTGCCTCTGGTTCTTCAACATAGTTATACCTTCAACAATAGATTGTAGGCCATTTTCGACGCCATTTTCGATCCCGATCTCATTGCATAGCAATTTCCACATGTATCCGGATGTAGAGCATAGGAAAAACAAATAATCGTGGTCTCATTCTCCCTACCACAAAGGACGCATCCTGGGCTCCCTACTTGAACTCCAAACCTAGTAAGCATGTCTCTGGTAAGGAGCCTATCTCATATCGCTTTGTACGCGCATAACTTCATTTTGACCGCCACACCCTCCACCCACACTACGTCTGCCCATGCCACTTGTTGGGCGTGTTGTCGCAGCAACTCTGTCACGACCCGCTACTATAGGGGGGCATGATCACGTACTCAACTGTCAATTTCCCCCAACCCATATTTTAATCATGTGAGAGATATATAAATACTGTTCTAAGCATGGTAGTAACTAAAAGTACAATATGTGAAGATTTGACTTGCTACCCTAAGGATCAGCATTTAACATGGTTCGATCATAGTTCATAGATGTAACAATATATAAAGTATGTAGAGAGTACTTGCCTCTAGCAAAACAAAGCAGCGATAAGAGTGCTATAGATGTCTGGTAACTCGTCACTGTAGAAATAAATACATAACTTAGTTTTTATACTAAGTCAAACACTATGACACTAAGTGGTGCAACACGACTTGGACTGGACACCTAGCCAAAATGATGACTTTAGCATAGGAGACCAATATGGGGTAACTCAATACTATAACTAACTTTCTAGGGTCTTTACACTAGTGTGGGGTGAGGTTCAATACGGCTATAACTCAAAATAACACAAAAAGTTGCAAGTCGTAATTATTCAATAAATAAATCAAACTGTATACTGTGTTCCAACAATTTTTGAGATAGACAAAAAGTTTAATTTTACATGAAATAAAGTACCAAAATGATCCTTGTTAATTATAAAAATTTATACTAATTTTTCTGAAATTTATAAACCCTCATAGATACATATTAAAAAATCAACAAACATATGTATCCTGAAAATGGGTTATGTTTTCCTATTTTATAAAATACTAAAAGTACTTATTAAATGCTAAAAAAATTATAATAAATTGTCTAAGTTAACATAGTATTTAAATACAATTTTTCCCAGATTTTTACAGCAATCAAAATATATATAAAT